>PVHX01000850.1:9267-155224 GCA_004024805.1 Geosciurus inauris | reverse complement strand
AGAGCTACCTGGCAAAGCTGACTTCCTAACAATTTCCAGCGTTCTCTCCTGCCTGTCCTCCCCCTTTTCTTCCCATCCCTTATTTTCCTTTCCCTAACCTGTGTAAACACGCTTCCTTTCTGCACCTTTTCTCTGCCTGGGACACTCTTGTCGCTTAAGTCTCCTCAGTTTTCTCACCATCTGCAATCTTACCACTGCTTCACAGAGGTCTCCCGTGTCCACCAAAAATAAATGAATGCATAAAATAAAAAGTAGTTTGCATGTTTTACACTTTTCCTCCATCTCCATGCCAGTGTATATTTTTCTTCCTAGAAATTGTTACTATCAGAAACTCTACCAATATTTCTTTATTTGACTGATTTTGGTCACCCTCTGCTGAAGTGTAAGCTCCAAAATAAGCAGAAACATTGCCAGTTGTGTTCACTGTACTGTGCCTACAGCTTTGGGAAAGGCCTGGCGTGTTAGAGGAGCTCATGATCATTTGTTTAATGAATGGATTAATTATACAAGTCTCAGAGCAGAACATGGAGCAATCTGTAGCCTCCAAAAGCTTTTGTGCAAGTTAGGAAAGGGGACCATTTTGAGGAGACAAAAAGGAGATGTGCTGGTTATATGTTCTATTCATTCTTTATTTTTGTTCTTCTTTCTTATTATTTGTTAGTATCTTGTTTATATTTTTATAGTTTTAAACTTAGAGCCAAAGTATGAGAATACTAAAAGGAACTACAGCATATATTCTACCCCAATTCAACAAATTTTATATTTCCTCTCACTTGTTCTCTCTCTCCATCTCTGACATATACACCTTTCTCTCTTCTCTTCCTCTCTTATAATTTGCAGTTATTATTCAAATGTCACCCATCATCCCAATATTATAATTTTTAGAAAAAATTGTTTTTCCTGATTCATAAGATAATCCAGGCTGAGTATTTGTTCTTTCTTCTATTTCCTCTTCCTTTCTTTCTCTTTCTAGACCATGAAATGTTCATAAGGTCTATTGTTGAACATGGCACTCCTCCACTTGTGTTTGTCTGGATTGTTTTTGGGCTGATGAAAGGGTGTGACTCCTTCTTAGTCTATTACATTGCTTGATGCCAGACCCTCCCCTCACCGCTGACCTCTAATTCGAGCATCGAGTCCAGCAGTTGCCTGCCAGGTGTCTCTACTATAAAATGACTCTTCTCATGTATTAAAATCACTACATAATTTTTGCAAAGATCCTTTGAGAGTGTGAAAGTTCTGATCCAATACAATCCCCCAGAATTGGGGTCCTTCTTTATCAGGCCAAGTGCCACTCCTGTTCTACGCAGGCCTCACCTGGGTGGGTGAAGGTGTATTGAATAGACGCCACGTGTCTACGCAGGAGACACTTGCAGCTGCAGTCAAAAGACTCGAGTTTTATGTTGAAAACGAATTAATGCAGGAGCAGTATACTTCACTTCTTTCTGCCTTTTCCTTTGGCATCTGTCAAAGAATTGCTGGGCAATAATTTATGTTATTAGTTTAAAAATAAAATCCATCATGTCCAAAAACAATGTAGCAGAGAAAATACTGTGAAAGTGTCCCTACTGCAAAACACCTAGAACTGTCAGATAAAATATAACAAAAGTCTTTCAAATATAAAACTCAACTTGGAATAAACAGGGAAATCCCTAAGGGTAAAAATTCAACAGGAAACAAAGATCAGATTTGATTTTTCCCCAAAGCTTTAACCTAGCTCCCAGGCATCTGCTGCCGAGGGTGACTTAGAGGTCTAACTTTTAATAGCTCCCAAAAAGCAAACAGAAAACTACACTGAGACATATAAGTTGAGGATGAAAGTGAGACCCATACCATAGCTGGGATCTCAAAAGAAAATCACCCCAGGAAAAAAAGCAACCAGGACTTTTTCTAACCTGACAGTAAAGAAATAAATCTGAGTTCTGTATGTTAAAACAACAACAACAACAAAGAAAAATATTCTTTCAAGAAATTGTAAACAAAGAAAAACTGTCTCATGGGCTTTGGATTCAAATTTTTACTGATGTTGCTGGTATAGAAAACCTCACTTTGAGACACATAGATTAAATCTGGGTCCATGATATCCCTAGGAATGTCCTCAGAATCACTTTCTATTCTCCCTAGGAAAAATAAAGCTTTATTGCAGGCCACTTAGCCCCTCCTACTCAAGGAAACAAGCCACCATGCTAAAAAAAAAAATTAAATACCTGATGCAAATACAATTCTGGAAAGTTCAGATAACTGAATTATCAGTATATGTTTTTCATGTAACATTTAAAAAAGAAAAGACATAAAATAACTAAAATTATTGGAAATAACATGATAGTGTTAAAATAAAAATTAGACTGTTAAAAATAAACCAAATATGACTGATAGACATAATAAAAGAAATGTATTTGGTAGCTAAAAAAAATAGATGGACTTCTGTTTAGGCAATGATGACATAGCAGAAGTCCTTAACAGAGAGAATGTTAAAGTCACCCTCTCAGTTACATAGGTATCCAGCAGCCTAAGTGGAATTTTCTTGGTTTGGGAATCAAGGATGGCCTCACATCCCAGAACAAAGGTGCCTGATGCTGTCCATACTCTGAAGCATCCCTGCAGCCAAATGACCTGGAACTTTAAAGTCTATGTCCCAAGTGATGTATATGAAATTAAGGAGAAAATTCTAGGGCATGCTAGAATAAAATTGGCATGCTTTGTTGTTTGTTTGTTTTAACCAAAGGTGGGTAACCTGTCTATGACTAATTTGTGAGTCTCTGTCTGAAAGGCTGGGAGACCAAGTCATTCCTGTGATCATTCTTAGAGAAACAAACATTACCATCTTTCCTTTTTATTCTGGAGTTGCTCATGAACAGCTGTGGCCCCCGGGAGTCACAGCACACTCTCTGGAAAGCACTGTCCATGGGGAGATGCACTTGCATTGGTGTTCTCCATGTTGGCTAGATTTTATAAATTGACTTTCCCATCACATAAAGTAGTTTACTCAGAAATAGTCTAGAACTGTATAGACAGATGGAAGTTTGCCCTGTTGTTATAAGGGAATACTTTGATCAGACATTTTAATATACTTCCTAGTAATAACACATTATATGGTATGTTTCTGAGTGCTCTTAAACAAAAATGATTCTTTGATGTTAGTTACATATTAAAAACAACCCAGAGTGCTGGAAAGTGTGTCCTGGGCACATATAACTCCCTGCTTTTCTGCTGTGGCAAACCTCTTTCTTGCATTTAGAGTTACTCCTTGTCTAGAGCTTATGGAGTCATTTAGGCTAAGCAAGGAGATGCTATGAGGGACCATTTTATTGCCATTTGGCTCATTCAGATCTTTGAAAATATTCCCAGAATTTATTATGTCTGTTTAGTTTTCTTTAGCAAGAGTCTCAAAGTAAAACGAAGGCAGGTTTTGATTTGTGTTGTTTTTGTTTTTTTGTTTTTTAATCAAACTGTGAATCACCATGATGGTTAGAGATATTCAGAATTGTCACTTACTTCAAACTTGCCCTCTCCAAACCAATTCAACTTATAATTAAATAAGGCAAAGGAAATAAAATTTTCAAACTGTGGCCTGAGATGCTATTCTTTATGTTCTGAGATGGTGGATATGTGAGTCTGTGGCTTTGTTAAAGCCTGGAGAATTCACACTGCAAAGATTGGACCTCAATGTGTGAAAATTATAATGATGTAGGAGGTTGGAAAATTCCAGAAACCAATAAAACTTAGGAGAAAACCAGCTTCATATGCATGTTATAAGCTATCTTACTAAAAGGTTAAAAACAGGCCAATAACAAGTAATTTGGAAATGAGTGGAGTCTGTAAGACTAAAGCAATAGAGCCTGCGTTGTACTCCAGTAGATAAAGTTGTGCCCCACCTCTGAAGCTACTATATCTGTGTATAGAAATGAATGAAGAGATGCTGATGGTTAAAGTGTGGATTTTCAGACAAAGGCACAGCACCTGAGTGACCCATGTGGTCATGGAATGGAATTGGGGACAATGGAATGAACTCAAATTTTCTTAGATACAAATTGGTACGTATAAAATACTTCTAGATATTTGTACATACATGTATTGGAATCCACACATGCATTTCCCTTCTTTAATGACCAGGAAGACCCTAGAAGGAAGTAGCATGGCCTATGCCCAGATCATGAATTTTAATATATTCTAGTAAAGGAACCAGGGATTCTTAGAGAAATGGCTGATCCCAGAACCAGGGTAGGGAATAGACCAAATAAGCATGTTGTGGTACAGAAGAAAGTGTTGAATGATCAGATTAGAAAACACATAGCAACACAAAATAACAAGGAAACCATGTCAAAGGGACTTCAGAGCCAACTGTGAAAAATCTCAGAAAAATCTGGAATAATTTGAGCAGCAAAAGAAACTAGTGATGGAGTACAGCCAAAAGAATAACATCACAAGTTCGTACTGATGTAAAGAAATTACTGAATATAAAAATGAATAGGGAAGATAGATGTCTCATGAAGAATTCAAATAATTTGTGTAGCTATTCCACCCGCAAAGAGATGGAAGATAACTCCCCACTTTATAACTGTGGGCTGCTTATATGAGCTTCCTTTTAAAAAGTAGAGTATGGAAAGGAGAAAAACAACATCAAAATAACCTTAACTGAAGAAACACTACTTTTTAAAAAAAAAATCCAGATAGGCGATCAAGGTCAACATCAATAGTGATAAGTCATGTTGGCATTTCGTATGCTTGATATGATGTGATAAGAATGTCACTTTACCTTTGTAATTGTCCTCTTGAATGCTTTAACCCCAATCTAATCATGAAAAAAGACATCAGAAAAACTGAATTTGAGTGACAGTCTACCAAGTACCTGACCAGTCCTCATCTAAACTGTCAAGGTCGTCAAAAATCAAAAAAATAAAATAAAAAATAACTAAAGTCTGAAAAACTGTCATAGCCTAGAGCAGCCTGAAAAGAAATGACAACAAAATGTAATGTGGTACCCTTCATAAGATCCTGGAACAGAAAGGGACATTAGAAGAGAAAATGATAAATTATAAATGGAACATGGACTTTAGTACAGAACAATATGTGAATATTCCTTACTTGTGACAACGGTAACCTTATATATCAATTAAAAAAACTAGATATGGCATGCATGGGAACTCACTGTAATACCTTCAATTATTTTTTTGTAAACCCACACCTGTAATCCCAGCATTTTGGGAGGCTGAGACAGGAGAATCACAAGTTCAAAGCCAGCCTCAGCAACGGGCGAGGCGCTAAGCAACTCAGTGAGATCCTATTTCTAAATTTAAAAAAACACAAAATAGGGCTGGGGATGTGGCTCAGTGGTTGAGTACCTTTGAGTCCAATCCCTGGCACCAATAAACAAACAAATAGAAATAAAAAAATAAAACTATTCTAAAATAAAAGTTTATTAAAAATATGGGTTAGATAGATTCATAGCAGAGAGAGTAGATGTGGTAAGCAAATCTGAGTCAGACTCTGCCTTATGAATTCATCTATACCATGCAATAAAAGCTTTACTGGACACACTGGGCTTATTAATTAAGGTACAGATCACCAGAGGAAAAAAATCTCTTTGTCTTATGCAGATTCTCAGATATAGAATAACATGAAAGGATCAAGGTGGGAACAACATATTTGTTTTCCCTGAGGGAGAGGGAGTCTGAACAGTAAATCGCAGATAGCAGCAACCAACACGCCAAGATATTTCTTATGCTGCATCTTGAATCCCAGGGAAATGCTAAATGCCTTTGAGGGATGCGAGTCTAACACATGGGCACACAGCAGAAGATGAATGATAACAACACGAACCTCAGAGCATGATGGGCCTGCAGGATGACTCCCTCCCGATGCTGGGTAAAGTATAGTCAATTACTTTTATAATTGCTCCCCCACTAATGTCGATGTCCTAAGGAGATCAGAACCATTACACTTTTCTTTCATCTGTTTTTCCCTCTTCTGAAGTGGGGGGTAAGAGGTATTTGTTTGCTGTAAGAAACTATTTGCAAATTAAAAGGATCTCGATAATGAGATAAATAAAAGCTTCCCCTAAATTTAGGCCTCTGTGGTTTACTTTTGTCAATTTGCAATCAATCCAAAAGGAGGAAATCTGGTGGTTTGAATTTTGTCTTTATGAAATTGAGAAATCTCTCTGCCATGTCAGATTACTGCTTTTCTGACAGACTGTTGAATACAAAGGGTCAGCTCCCTCAAAGTCAAAGCAATTTGACTTCTCATCTATTGAGGAGTGGGATAACAACACATATGCCACATTTTGTAGACTTAGGACTCCAACCTAATGGCAAATATGTGCCCCTAGAGAGCTCCACCATCTTGGTTTTCCTGGCTCCATGCACAACAGAATTAAAGCCATGAAAGGATGGACCATTTCTTAAGCTACTTACATTTCAGTGAATTTTGAGCATATAGTTTCGAGCTGAAGGTCATTAAGCTAAAAAAGATGTGACTCTTTTAGCTTACATATTGCATTTGAGGAGATTTAATTTTGCCTTTCAAGTTTGAATATCAGTCAAAATGAATTATTCTCATGTACAGATATCTTCAAAATCATATAGGAGTATCTAAGGCAATATTTCAGAGCTCATTTTAACTGGATCCACAACTGATTTTGAATGCTGCTTAAAAGCTGGAATGCAGAAAGGAAACAGGGAAGTTTTGCTGTCATTTCAGATTTCTTTCTGGAAAAAAATGCTAATTAAAGCAGTGGGTCAGATCTTGCAATGTCAAAGAGATGTGCTGTTTCCTTTCCTTGGGAACAATAATGTGCTGCTGGCTGCTACATAAGTACAAATCTGACAGCTGCCAGGAAAGGGCAGAAAAACCACATGCTGACAAGATTTCCACTTGCTCAGTGTTATGATGAAGATTTGAGGAGAATAAGCATATCACTGATGAGAGTTAATCTACTGCAGTAGAATCAAATAATATTCAGACAACGCTGTATCGTGCAGGCCATGGCCAATAATTTAAAAATCCCGAGGATCTTATTTACTAATTGGTAGAGATAGGGACAAGTGTTCATTCTGAAATAAAAACATAATTTGCATTCACCTTTTCTTCTGGAGTAAAACATAAAATCTCCTCTGATCATATGTGGGAATATTTGTTCCATTTCCAGTTTTGTTTTCCTACAGTTTTAGATTTTAATGGCATCATGATTGTATATGAACCATCTCTGCTGGTTTGAATAATATTTAACTGCATGTTTCTCTCTCCCTGAATTGTTCTGTAATTTATCTCAAAAGGCCTGACTTTAAAAAAAAAAAAAGATCTCTAAATATAATATTCCATCTGTTTAAATTAAATTTATTTTGAAAACTTCAAATTACTAGCATCTTACTTTGACTAAATATTTATTACATTTTGGAGTTAATTGTGCACTTTAAAGAAGATGATTTATCTGAACTGCTGCTAACATTTGAGCTGACAGTGATCCATTTTATAAAAGAATAATCCTCTTACTGCTGGCTTATTTTCCTGGCATCAAGAGTTCAGGCTTTGTGATAGAATAAGCTAAATTTATAAAAAATAATATACAACAATGTATTAAAAAGTGGGTCACCGGCATAGTGTAGATCCCACTCCCTTCCTGGGATATGCCCTGGGTGACATTCCTCAGGGTCATCAACGATCACGGTTTTAAAATCACCTTGTTAATTTCTCATTAGGCTATTCCTTTATTTTCTCGGCTGTCTCTATTTACTCAAGTTTCTTATAGTTTAGAACAAATTCAGTCTTGTTTTGTGTCTTTCCAAGTGGGAGTATTGATTGTGTCCTCTCCAGCGCATGTTTGATGCTGCTGAATATTGATATGCTGGAAGGAGGAATCCTTAAATGAAATACGATGCACACAGAAGTTTTAGAGGGAAATGGGAAATAAATGTCTTCAAATCATCTCCAGGTTTTTACTTTGGTCATAGCTTGTATATATATTCTTTGGCATCTTTTGAAGTAGACCAAAAATACTTTTGTCATTTTAGCATAAGCACATGATTCCATCTATTTGGTACCTATCTGCAGTAGCATACTTTGAAACTACATCATAATTATTTTTCAATAAATAGATCTTTCCTATTATACAGATCTCCTTAAAGACAGGATCATCTTGTTTACTTATTCTTGTGGCCACTTACCTTGCAAAATAGCTGATGATAAATGCATTAAATCATGTTCAGTTAAGGATTATCTTAGAAAGCAATCTGGAGTGGGCCACATACTTGGCTTATTTCACATCATAAATAAATGCATATATTCTGGCTGGGCTCAGTGGTGCACGCCTGTAATTCTAGCACTTTGGGAGGCTGAGACAGGAGAATTGGGAGTTCAAAGCCAGCCTCAGCAATGGCGAGGCACTAAGCAACTCAGTGAGACCATGTCTCTAAACAAAATACAAAATAGGGCTGGGAATGTGGCTCAGTGGTCAAGTACCCCTGAGTTCAATCCCTAGAACCTAAATAAATAAATAAATAAATAAATACTACATAAATGCATATATTCTACTTAATGTGTTGTTTTGACTACAGACTGAGTTTTTAAAGGTTTAACATTATCTGAACACCTATATAACACAATCTCTAAATTTTCAAAAGGCTTTTCATAATTAAAAATATTACTTATGTAATTTGGTGGACATTTTCGACAGTCCACAAACAAGGACTCGTTGTATGCCTTAAAACTAAGAGCAGAGGAAGCTCTCAGGGAGCCGAAGGTAAACATGGTGCATGCTATTTCTACCACACTGATTTTCAAAGACTTTTGACAAATCTAATTATTTTGCCTAATTTTTATCACACACACAAACACATACACACATACACAATTTATATTTGACAACCCATGAAGAAAGACAACCAACTCTAGTTAACAAAAATTTTGCAGTGTAATATCAAGATAAAATAGATATACGAATAGCTTAATCAATAGGAAGGTATCCAGGATACCCTGCACAATTTTATGTGTAATTAACTTCTTTTGAAAATATTAAGCAATATGGTGAATTATTGCAAACAGTAAAATTTCTGAAATTGTGCTTAGTGTGGCTTTTAGTCTAAAGATTTATGTATAGGCCATTCATATACCATACCTCACTCAACATCATCTTTGGGATATGAATGTTCAGCCTAGTTTCTAGTTATGTCCTTACATAGTTTTTTGTTCCAATTGTCTGTAAATATCCGCAGTGAATATTGTTCATGGTTCTGTATGTTTTCACTCAAGTATTTTTTTCCCTGTGCTCAAGACCTTTAATCATAACCAATTTCTCCCTTCAAAATAGCATTCCTCTCTTAATTCCATTGTTATAACACTGTAACACTTTTTTTGAACACTATCTTGGAAAGTTCTGTACAAAATCTATTCTGCATTTAATAGTTCACCTTCATAGGATTTCCCATTTATTTGCCAATTATTTTATTTGTCTCCTCCTTAGAAAGCATTTAATTTTTCAAAGAGTTATATCTCCATATGTTTAAATTGTTTAAAAAAATACTTAAAGAAATGCAATGAAAATCCCAATAAGGATTCATATCACCCTGTGTTATGGTTTAGACGTGGTGCCTCCCAGAAGCTCCTGTGTGAGACAATGCAAGAAGGTTTGGAGGAGAAATGATTGGATCATATACTTAACTTCATTAGTGAATTAATAACCCCTGATGGGATTGAGTGGTCGCTGCAGGCAGGTGTGGTGTGGCTGAGGGAAGTGGTTCATTGGGGGCAGGGCTAGGGGGTATATATTTTGTGTCTGGATGGTGGAGTCTCTCTCTGACCTCTGATCACCATGTGAGTTGCTTTCCAGTGCCACATTCTTCCAACACGTTGTTCCTGCCTCACCTGGATCCCGGAGGAATGGAGCCAGCTGTCTAGGCATTGAGACCTCTGAAGTCGTGTAAGCCCTTAAATAAAATTTTTCTCCTCTACAATTGTTCTGGTTGGGTCTTTCAGTCACAGCAACAAAACAGCTGACTAAAACACCCTACCGAAATTTCTCTTCTCCAGATGCAATTGGTGTTTTCGATGAATGTGTATTCTTCCACATGCGTTTATGTAAAACTTGCTGTTTTCTTGTCTTTTCATACACACGTTAGCTTAGTACTCAGACCTCCTTAACTTTATTTTTCTTCCACTTAACACCGTACATGGGGAAAGCTTCCATAACTTGTGTCTTTTTACTCTTGCCTTGTTATAGGCTCCTCTGTTTACCTATCTCTCTGCCTATCCATTACTTTTCTATCTCTCATGTATGTATTTCTTTACTGGTATCTTGATTTTCAGCATTTTCATTGTTTCCAGTATTTTTTCAAAACAATGTTGGAATAAAAATCCTTGTATTAAAAATTATTCTACATATGTCATAAAATACGTGAACATATAGAAGACAAATTCCTGGAAGTAAAATCACTGACTCAAAATGCATTTTCATTTGTCATTAATGTTTTCAGTAAATTTATTTTATTTTATTAAATTTGAACAAACAAAATATGTACATGTTGAAAAATCCAAAAGAAATAAAATAAAAACATGAAAACATAAATCTACTTCAAACCTATCCCTTCAGTTACCTAATCTATCTTCCTAGAAACAACTAATACCATAGTATCACATCTTTTAGGATTATATGCACATGTTGGAACATATGTATCTGTAGGAGAGTTTATTTCATTGGAGCAATTTCGTGCTTTCTTCTACATTCCAAGGAGATCAGAATGTTCTTGAAAAGAAATGGCTTTAAAAATTGAAACCAAATTTTGGAATAAGCACTGAAATTCAGCATCAGTCAGGCACTGTTCCATAGAAGATCTCTGAAATTCAAGTAACGACCTATTTATTTTTACTATGACTCTCAGTTGTCATTGGATCAAACACAGTCAGGGATGCAAGCCCCTGAGCTCTCCCAGCCAGTGACTTCTAGTCATTGAGTGTGGACTGACAGCTGCCTCCTGCCTTTTCCCAGGGTTGTCATCTTTAGAATCACCTTCACCTTAGGTTTCTCTTCACCTTCTTCCTTAAAGACCTTCTGTTTTCTGTGTGCCTTAGATATGTCTTTCTTGAATTATGCTCTTGTTTATATGAAGCATATCCTCAATAAGCTTCTCTAAAAGATGCATAGAAAAAGATACTTTTAATCACAAGTAACACTCGTTTATTTTGCTTAATTTTGCAGATAGTTTAGGTGTACAATTTTAAGTTAGAAATAGGTTTTCTCTAGTGTTATGGGATTATGGCTTTAATGTCTTCTGACTTTCAGTGTGGCTATTGAGAGATCAAAAGGTATTCTGATTTCTAGTCTGTTAACTAAGATCAGATCTTATTTCTGCAAGATTTGACTGTGATGTTGAGTATCTACTCATCTGTTTTCCTTCCAATTTGCAACATTAGTTTACAGATTTCTGCTCTCCTGTTGTATTCATTTCTGAGGGTTTAAATTTTTATTTTAAAATGTGTTTTTATAGTTCTGAGGATTTGGAAAGAGGATCTCTTCTGTGTTGTCTTTCCTTAGAAGTGTTCATTGTTTAAATAGTAAGTCTCTTATTCCAAGAACTAAGTATTATTTTGTTATATTATCTATGCTGCGTGTGCTCAATAGATACTTGATTAATGGAATTTTGTGTGCATGTACATACATTCAGTAACACAGATGCACATGAAGTAGGTGTATTTATCCATATATAGATATTAGTACCTGTTTGGTATGTGATCACATTTGTTTACATGAGTTGGTAAGTATTCTAGCCACCATGCCCTTGAAAGGCTGGAGGCTAAACGTAGTGGGAAAGGCAGGATAGGGAAGGATCGGTCAGTGGGTACTAAGTTGTGCTTAGAGAGGAGAATGGAGTTTCTAGAGCTATTGCTTGGTAGGGTGGCTAAAGATGACTGAATTTCCTAAACCAGGAAAATATATTTGAAGTTTTCACAAATGGGAAACACGTGAGGAGATAGATATATATATATGTAACTGTACTGAAACATTTCATAGTTTATGCATGTACGGAAACATCACCTTCATCCCCTTAATAGGTCCAATTTTTATGTCCCTACAAATTATTTATAATGAATTTCATTAAACACTATTCGAAAAACCACTGAGATTCTTTGAAAAAAAAAAAAGAAAGTATGTTTGAACAGTTATAAACAAAATATATTAAGGAATATTAAATGGTATTTTGTATTAGGATTAGAAAATCTCAGAATATATCGGAGTGCTTTGATTCCTATGTAAATTATTGCAGTTTTCTCGAAATGTCTGATTTTGTGCCTAACTTATCTAATCAAATTAATAAGGTATTTTGATGGGTAAAGAAAAAATGTGGCCTGAGGAAAATGGTAGGTAACATTTCCTCTGAAATTGTAGTTTTATGGTATATTGATTATACCTGATTGTGGCTGGCCCTGGTCCTTTGGAAAATATTTTTCATTTTGTGTTGTACATCACTGTGAACTAATTAAATCCCATTTGTTTCTGAGGTTAGACTTCTACAGTGGGCTGCCACTTTAGTAGACTAAAAATCCTACATAAGCACATTCAGAATTCTCTGTGCTTCTAGAGAACTATCCTAATGTATCACTAATTTCTTATGATTTATTTTACGGAATGAAATTCAGATGTCTTGAAATTAGCTCATCGCTTTCATCTAACTTATTTGTACTGGCCACCTTATTGGGACTTTCTTGTGCAAAACTATTTCAGGTTGTGGATCCTTTTTTTGGAATTAGCTGATTAAATTATAGACTCTTATTCTGAATCACTTGACTACTGTCAAAACATATTTGTGTCAAGGTTTCAATCCCTGTCATCATTTGAGGAGCCTTGATTAGTTCGCTTTGAAGATTTTCTTTTTATAATGAGAGCATTTCTTAGCATCTTGACCTTTGAGATCATGTACATCAATATTAATATGCCAGAAATTTATGTTTTTATGAATATACAGTTGATATCACTTTCCACCTACTATCTTAAACTCTCAAACAAGCTACTTTTAGTAACTTATTTTCCTCCAATTAATTTTTACAAGCAGATGGTAAAAGATAAATAATGCAAATTTTTACAGTTTTATTATTCATATTTCAGCATTCAGTTTACAAATGTATAATGTAAAATAATTAATATAAGTATGGTAATAAAAACTATATGTAAGTTAAGAAACATGATAGAACACATACTCATGAACATGCCATATATATTTATAAATAAAATACTGGTGGTTTCTTTAAGGTACCCATGAGCTCCTTTCAAATCCCATTCTCTTATCTTACCTGGAGGGAATAGTACTCTCCTGAATTTTGTGTATCTTTCCTTTGTTTCTTTTTTTTATTACATTATATCATTTATATTTTGTGGCTTTGATCTTGTATGAATGGTTTGATGCTATGTATGGTCTTCTGCTATAGAGATAAAGTCAGTCTTGACATGTATGGGAAAAGGTTTGCTCCATCGCTCCTACATGCTCAAGGAAATAAAAGGTAAAATTGAGAACCTCAATGGAGAATTGGAAACTCTAAGAAAGGAAATGGAATTGGAATATGCAAACAAACAACAAAAAAAAAGCTACTTGAAATGTAGTACTTGAACTTGGATTGAGTCGTATTAGAGAACATCAGGAATAGTAAGGATCTTCAAAAACAATCTCTTTCAAAAAACAATGAGGACATTTTCAAAAATTGTCAAAATAAACTTTTTAGGAACTCTAGAAAATAAAAAAAGACTTACAATTTGCAAGAATTTATTGGAAAACAACAACAACAACAACAGCTAAACCCTGGCAAAACAGCAAGCTGATAGTTTAATTTGCCCTTAACTCTCCCAGCTTCATGATAGTCTTGTAAACCAAGCAGTGTAATGTAGCCTAAACCCAGCAGCCTTTGAATGGCTATACTAGGGCTGGAACTCTTTCAGAGTGGCATTCACAGAGAGGGAAGCCTCCTGGAGGAGCCTTGGGAAATCCCGTTTGAAAGGCTTATCTGTCCTATACCTGGCTCAGGTGTTGCTCAGAGTGAATAGTCTTCTCAGAGAGTATTTGTGAAAACAGAAACCAACAGAACATAGTGGTAATTAATATTGCAGTTGCCTGAGATTGGAAGATTACTTGAAATAAAAACAAGCTAGATCAAAGATCTAAAACTAAAACTGAAATATGAGGGATACAATTGTATAGGGAGATTTTCCTGGGAACCTACAAGACCCTACACATGCTTGGGGCTCTGCACATCCCAGAGCTGTATGTGAGCTCAGGAAAGAACTCAGAAAGATGCAAACGCTCCCCTGAGGCTCTGTAGAAGTGTGCCATGAAGACCAAGGCAGAGTGTAAAGACACCGGCACCGAGACATGATCTACTCGTCAAAACCCCAGACAAAGAAATAGAAAATAGCAAAAGAGAAAAAAAGAAAAAGAAAAAGAAAACTGATAATTCTATTTATAGCATAACTGCCTTTAAAATCTAAGGAGATGATATGGAACTTAGTTTATTTCACTTAACACAATCAATTCCATCCATGTTGTCACAAATGGCAGGATTTTATTGTTTCTTTTTATGACTGAATAATATTCTATTGTGTATAGTCAGTACATTTTCTTTATATAAATATATATAATGTTTTATTCTTTCCTGTGTCAGTTAAAAAAATTTAAAAACTACTTAAAAATGAAGGAGAAAATAACATTCCAAGATTTAAAAAAAATAAAAATAAAACTGAAAGGATTAGTCACTCTATGTGTCCTGCAAAGAATAGTGAAGGTGGTAGAAATAGAATAACTCCAGGTGGTAACTCAGATCTCCATGAAGAGATGAAGGGCACAGGTACAGGTAACTGCAGAGTAAAATACAAAAGGCACTAAACTTAACTTTTTGTTAGTAAAAATTGTTTTCTCATTTAATTTAAAAATAACTAGATTCAGCAATAATCATAAATCTTTATGAATGTGTGCAAAATGTAAAAATATTTATTTTTTGGATAAATCATAAGAAGGAAGGTGACAGAAAAGTTCCTTATGAAATACCTAAAAATAATCTCAACAAGACAATTACAAATAGAACCAACAGCATGATTAAAGGCATGTAAGCCATGATCTAGTGGGATCCTTCCCAGGAATGCAAGGTTAGTTTCACATTGGAAAATTAAAGTACTATATTCTGTCAAAGGAAATACTAACACATTATCATCTCAAAAGTCACACAAAAAGCACTTGTTAAAATCCAACATACCTCTTCATGATGAAAATGCTCAACAACCAGGAATAGAAGGAAACCCTCAAACCTGACACAGGACATCTCAAGACATCCACATTTAACCTTCCATGCCCTGCCCAACCATGCAATGTCTTAAAAGTTCCCTATAAATTGCATTGGATTTCCAGGAAGGAGAGTTAGGCAATACCAAGAAAGTAAAACATCCACATTAAAAGAAAAATAATCAAATCTATTTCCATTTACAGATGATATGATTTAAAACCTTATAATGAAGCCACAAAACCTTTAAAAGTTAAAAAATGGTTTCATTATGGCTGAGAATAAAGATCAACAATTCTAAACACTTGTGATGAATAAATCCAAAAATGAAGAAAAGAACCAGAACCCCTCAATTTACAATAGCATCAAAAATAAAACATTTGGAAATAAATTTAACAAAAGAAGTAAATATTTGTATAAGGAAAGCTAGAAGGCATTATTGAATTAAGGACCTAAATGAAAGGCATACATGCTTTGCTCATTGATTAAAATATGTTATATTGTTGAAATGACAAGATTCCCTAAACTGATCTATAGATTCAACATAATTCCTATTAAAATCCCAGTTTCTGTTTTTGTATAAAATGAGTGCATGTTCTTAGGATCTTCAAGGGACTCAAAATGGCAAAACTGTAGTGAAAAAGAATAATAATGTTGGAGGTCTCATATGTCCTTTTCTCAAAAATAACTACAAAAATAGAACAAGATCATGTAAAAAAAATGGAGATATGTTAATTGTCTGTTATTTATTTAAATTTAGATAAAGTGTATAAATACCTAGAAAAAAATGTTTAGCAAATCTTACAAAGAAATAGAAAATCTTTTCAGATTTTCTAGGCCTTTCAGAGTTAAGTTAATAATGCCATTTAAACTGTCATTAAAGACATTCCAATGAAGAATTTCTCAGGGTTCTACTTCAGCACATTTCACAAAATACTAAACATCAAATAATTCCAAATTTATACAAGTCTTCCTTGTAATAAAAAGAAAAGATTACCACCTGCCTTATCATATGAGGCCAACATTATCTCCATATATAAACCAAGTAAAGAAATGGAATTATAAAAATGCTTATTATCATCACAAAACAGATTATAATAACAATGCTAATGAAAATCTAGACAATGTGCAACTGGACAAGCAGTCTCTAACATTTATGTGAAGACATAAAGGTCAAGAATAGTGAGGATATTTTATTTATTTATATTTTTAAATTTTTGTCAGTGCATTATAATTACAAATAGTATTTGGATTGGTTATGATACATTCATACATATACACAACATAACAATATAATTTGTTCAATTTTGCCATAAAGTGCCTCCTTTTTCCCTCTCCTCCCCCCTCCTCCTGGTCCCTTTCCTATGCTCTATTGATTTCCCTTCTATTTTCAGGAGACTTTCACACATCTTTCTTTTCTTCCCTCTAACTTCCACATATGACAGAAAACATACAAGCCTTGACTTTCACAAGCCATGACTTTCTGACGTTAGCCAAGACTAACAAATGAGCAAATTGTGGGAGAACTACTTATTTTGTTGGATACCAAAATATGTGACTGGAAACCAGATCCATATAGCAATGGAGATTGACAGAGGGATAAAGTTGGCATTACAGATAAGCTGAGAAATAATGGACAATTTAAAAAATGGGACTTTGGTATAATGATTTTCTTATGGAAAAATAGAGACCAAAAGACAGAAAAAGAAATGGCAGTGGGAAGTGCAGGAGAGATATAGGCAGAGAGTGGGAGACACAGAGAGATGTCAGGCAGAGAGCAAGGGACAGGGAGAGGCTGATGGAAGACAATGTTAAAACAAAATTTATAGAACATTTAGAGGTTAATATATGATTATCTTGTTCATGAGGTTGGCAAGAATGGTTCAAGACCCAGAAAGTTGTTATAAATTTTATTTAAATGTTAGATACAATTGCTCTGTATTAATATGTTCTCTTTATCCAAAGCAATCTAAAGAGGAAGAAGCTATTGGGAAACAGTGGTGGTAAGTGCTTGTCTTTGAAGCCCTGCTGGAAACAGGCACACTGACTAGACCTGCAAGCTTAGGAGACAGGGTCTGCCCAAATCTCAGCTATGGGTGTGGAGGAGGACAGCACAAAAGCTTGGAGGGCCAATGTGGTCAGAGGAATTAGACAAAAGGAGTGAGGTTTGTCCAAGGGCTG
Organism: Geosciurus inauris; assembly: GCA_004024805.1. Classification (NCBI taxonomy): domain Eukaryota; kingdom Metazoa; phylum Chordata; class Mammalia; order Rodentia; family Sciuridae; genus Geosciurus; species Geosciurus inauris. The sequence continues at coordinate 137,794 of PVHX01000850.1, read as the reverse complement.
AAGCTGGTGCTCAGCCAGGAAATACTTTGAGAACACCACAGGAACAAGGAGGCCAGACGGTCATCCCACAACAGCAGCAACATGTGAGGAATGGAGCCTCCCATCAGTTTGATGGAGAGCTGGGGTATTTAATAAGGTGGAGTTTTCAAGAACCTCCCAAGGAAATAGCTGAAGTGCTTTTCCAGGATAAAATCCCTCTCTCAGAGAAATTGCTAGAGCTGAAGCCAAAATGAATAAGACAGGGGAAAAAAAAGTTCCAAAGCAAGGAAAAAAGTTCTTGCTATTCAGCCTACAAGTGCCGGAAATTAATTTCACTTAAAATGAAGAATAGAAAAAGACTCTGGTCGGACCCCATACACTGTTGCTATAAGATAAAGGAGGAATAAGGAAATTGTCACCCAAGTTCACTACAAGTACTATGAAAAGTTGTTTTTCTTTTTTGAAAAAATAAGAAAATTACAAAAGTCATGAAATAATAACTCAAGTCAAAATTAGAAAATCTTCAAAGTGAAGTTACTAAGAATTCGGAATAGTTGAGAAAAGAGAAGAAAGAATGCAGAAAAGAATTAAACTAAAAAAAATTACTTGAAATACAAGAATGGCATAAAGAAGATTTATTGAATAATGTATGATATCTTAAAAGGTAGTGAAATGAGAAAAATATTCATTATCAAAAAGAAAACCAGTTGGACTTGAGGAAATTGCTCTGATGATGTGTGATCATATTTTAGCCCTTTATGAAGATGTAACATGAGTTTCTAGTTCTAAGAAAATTAAAAGTTAGAAGATAAGCACATTTTCAAAAGCTAATGTGTGAAAGATACTTCCCTTTTCACATATTCAGACCCGTGACTTTGTGAGTTACCCATTCTGTGCTCTGCTTTACTTATAAATTGGAATAAAATAGTACCTATTTCAGAAAGCAGTTGGTGAATTTGTCTAAAATAGGTTGATATAGGAAAGACACTTATAATTGCTCCTGATACAAAGACAAAATAAACAATGATACTTCTTGTTACTGTTACCTAAACCAATTTTTAGTGATAGCCCTTTCACAAAATAATATGGTTTTGTTCTTTTATTAAAAATTCAGGCAGGGATGGGACCTTATCAATGATTAGTAATTCATAATCGCTAACAGACATCTAGTAAATGATATTCGATTTTTGTTTCCAGTCATACTTTTATATTATCTTTTGCAAATGTAAATAAATAGGCTACAGATCTTGTTCAAAGACACAAAAGGCAATGCTTGGTGAAGTACAATGAGAAGCCTTATGTGGAAACAAATTAGCAGTACTGAAACTTCTGCAATGGCTGATCAATATTTTAGTTGCTTCAGGGTCCAAGGCTGCTCTTAGAGATAAGAAAAACAGCATTCCATGTATGTGTGTGTGTGTATATATACACACAAACTTGTAGGGAAAAAACACAAAAGAAAAATTTTAACTACCATTAATAAGGTCAGATTGGCAGTAAAGACCATGACCACTAGCCCAAGGGGTAAAAGCTCCACTTTATTGAGGTCTGCCAGTGTGGGCCAGGGAACTAGCGCCCAAGACTGGGAGAGGCCATTTTTATGGGTAGGTTGAGGGAGGGGGATTTTCATGTAGAGGCATCTCTTCTTGGTTGGCTGAGGTCCAGTGACAAGTATGGGCCGATTTCAGAGGTCAGTGTGTCACTGATGATTGATTGACTCAGAGTGGTGAGCACTCGACCCTTTGGCACTCCCAGAAACTCTGGGTGCGCACGGGTAACTTCAGATGCCCAGCCCCCTTTGTCTAGCTGCCATCTCTCCACCCAACAGTGCCTTCTACATTTCTTTATGAATTTTTGATTTTATAAGTGCATAACCATATCTAAAATACTCTTTATATGTTTTCTCATTATGTATATTACCATTGTCAAAACATTTTTGTAGCATTTACATGTCAACCTAGTTTTTCAAAATTTCTCCCAATAGTTGCAATTGCCACGTTATTTGGTTTGACGTTATCCCCCTTGATGTTGTTGGGGCCTTCGCAGGAATGAAAAACATGTGACACTGATCTCACTGAAGGATCCTGGTTGGCCTCTCCCTGTGACCTGCTTTCCTTTATGGAGGACTGCTTCTTTGTGGTCGGACGCTTTGTTGTCTTTTGGGGAACTCCCTGAGTGTTAGTGACACCAAGTTAAGATTCCTGTCACAAATATAACCAGTTGTGATTCCCATTTGAGAATTCTCACCTGTCTTCTGAGAGTCATGCTCCTCCAACAGCCCTGAGAGTAAGCTCTGGTGCCACATGGTTTGTCCAGGAGCAGGAACGCCATTTGTCCGACATAAGACAGCGGCCATGGCAATGCTTGTCTTTACAAACCTCAAAGTGAACAGAAAAACATTTTGCTCTCTCCTCTGTCACTTTTCTTTTCATGGCAGGGCTTTTGTATCACAATTGTAATCATGACTTCACTGTAATATCTATCGAGGGTGAAAGTTGCCTCTGTCAGGAAGACAGAACCTTTATTAATGAAAACATTTTGATGCAAAGCAAGTTAAGCGAGAACGATTAGGACAAGGCACTTGGATGTAGCTTTTCCTCTATTTTCAAGGACAATAAAGATGCAAAGCTACTGGTAGGGCAGCTCCCCATGTATCTGTGAGAGTTAGTGCCGAGACAGAGGTTTTGTCTGAGATTTGCAAAGTACTTTCTCCATTTCAAACTATACTCTGAAAATTATTTCATCTAAACAAATCATTGGGAGATGTGTTTGGGAATCCTAAGAGTGAGAAATATTTAAATTATTAAAATTAAGCACTTAAGTTAATATATATATATGATTATATATATGATTACATATATATGATTTTTTTGTTGTTTCAGTGTCTTAGGAATCATATCATGATAGATAGACCCAAGAAATAGATTTAATACAGAACTATCCATGCTTAACTCAATTCCCTTGATTTAAAACTACAAGTGAATTTCAAATGATAAAATAATTTTTATCATATGAGATGAAAGCTCTGTACAGATTAGAAATCATGAGAAAGAATCTCAAAATGATGAGGAAGCAGGGGATGAATTAGCTGCTTTTAATATGGCAAGACTAAAAAGACATGAGTCTATGAAAAAAAATAGTATATTTTACTTTACTAAAAAAAAGTTCTAATTTTATGCTTCTGTACTTGCTTATTTCTTTTTTTGATCCCTAAATACCTACTAAGGTATAATTAGGAATTGTTATTTAACATATGCTATTTATTATTTTAAAACACTAACAGCAGTTCTCAAAATGTGACATTCATAGAAGTAAGGCACTATATGGAGCTATTGACCCAATCACATTATATGACAGAGATCAGCTAAATCTTTTTCTGTAAAGAGAAAATGGAAAATATTTTAGGGTGTGGAGACTATAAGCTCTGCAATCACTTATCTCTGTCCTTGTATCAACTTTAAGAAATATGAAAATGAATGGTTATGGCTATATTCCAATAAAACTTTGTTCATAAAAATAATCAGAGGTCCAGATTTGTTCTTTAGGTCACAGTTTGCTGCTCCTGGTTCTACAGTATGTTTTTAAAATAGTCACATGCATGTGAATTGAAATCGTATGTATTTTCTTTGGGGATTTATCTATTTTTTTTTATGAATGAACATTATGAATTTGGGGAGACTTTTTTTTTAGAAAAAATAAAATTGTGAGTATACATTATTTAGGAAAGTGAGCATTTAGGATTAGAAATAATATACTGAATACTACAACATTTTGAAATCTTTAAAATATTCATATTCATTGTCTGAAATCTCTTGATACCACATTTTCTCTACATTTTTTTAAAATACATTTTATCACTTCATTTAATAACTTCATTTTTATAGGCATATATATATATATATATATAAAAATAACTTTTTTCTAACACTTTTCTTGAAGTTTGTTTTCCTTACTTAGAGTTCAGAAAAAAGTTATTCCAAATATTTAAGTGTTGCATTATAAAATCCTGAAAATATTCCAGGTTGGTTATCAATTTTGATGCATTATTCAAACCACACTAAATTTATCACAACTCAGTTTCCTCTGACCGAGTCCCTCCAATGTCTCTTGTGTCCTGAAAACCCCCACGTGGGGAAATCTGCTGGCCTGGAGGTCACACTTAAAACTGGCTTGAGTAATGAAATATTTTACTTTCACAAATTTCACAAACAATATTTGACCATGTGTGTCTATTTGTTTTAGTCAGCTTTTTTACTGCTACGACTAAAGGACCAGAGCAGAACAACTGTAGAGGTGGAAAAGTTTATGGGGGGGTTCATATTTTCCGAGGTCTCAGTCCATAGACTTCAGGTTCCATTCCTCAGTGCTGGAGGTGAGGCAGAACATCATGGCAGAGAGTGTGGCAGAGGAAGCAGCTCACTTAATGTTCAGAAAGCAGAAAGAGAGACTTCACTCTCCAGATACAACATATATACCTCATAGCCATGCCCCCAGTGAACCACTTCCTCCAGCCACACCCCATCTGCCTCCATTTACCACTCAATTAATCCCTTCAGGGATTCATTCACTGATTAGGTTAAGGTTCTGACCCAATCATTTCTCCTCCAAACCTTCTTGCATTGTCTTACACGTGAGCTTTTGAAGGCACTATATCTAAATAACAATAATATTACTAAAGTTTCTCCCTGGGACCTTGAAAATCATTGTAAAGAAAATAATCTCAACATTAAGTTTATCCACAATACACTAATTTTAATAAATAAATAAATTACAGAAAGATTAGTAGAGTAGAGGGAGGGAGTGGGAGAGGGGGAAAGAGGCAGTACAAGGGACTGAATTAGACCAAATTATATTCCATGCTTCTGTGATTGTGCCAAAATGTATCATAATTTTTTATGTAACTGCAAAGAATCCATTTTAAAAAGTGAAAAAAAATCTATTCACCAAAAGAAAAAAAAAATAGAGTCCTCACAACACTATAACCTCAAAGTGTATTCACTTTCAGATTTCCTTAATAATGAGGTCCTTACCCCAGATCTATTGACAGTGAATTACTTGGCTTTTGGATGTGAATTTTTAACAAATCAATCCTTCCAGAATGGTATGGATGCACTATGTAATTAGTAGAGCAACATTTTCCTGCTAACATGCTCCAAGAGCCTGACCCTCTTCAGGTATTCTGGGTCAATAAAATTTTTTGAAAAATTGAGAGTGCATCGCATTCTAGATTATTGTTCAAGCACTGTTATTATAGAAAAATTATTCCTGATTTGGATCAGAATAAATTATTAAATTTGGATGTGAGTGCTACAACCTTGTATTTTATCAGTGAGTTTAATAATAAATGCTAAGGGGTTGCTTGTTCCTTTAAGCTTATGTTGGCATTTAAATAATAATTCATTTATATTCATATTAATTTTTCAAAAAATACTTAGTATCTTTTGCATAGTTACAGGAATGGGCTCAAAAAAAGTATTTTTTTCTTTTTGCCTATACATATGTATATATATCACATATATTTAATTATTTAGAGAGATAAATTTCAGTATCAGCTCCTATAATGCTTCATATGTGGTGCCTTGCAATAAATTTGTTTAATAATGAATAAATGAATATATGAATTAAATTATTTGAACATAAAAATCTTTGAGATAATTATATTGCTAATACCCATAAAATGGGTTCAGCATTAAAGGAACTTTACCTATTTTGATGCCAAAATTATACCACCAAATTTGTTCTGCTCCCCAGATCTCTGGACTCTTGCTTCTAGTCACCTATTACCACTCACCTCCTCAGTCATCTGCAAAAGGAAATTCTATGTCAGCTTTCAAAGGCATGAGTACAAATTCAACATTTTTTTTTTCTGGATTTTAAGCCATTTTTAAAGTTTCAGAACTTCAAAACTTCATGTGGCTATTTTCATTTAGTTGCCAAACACTTATTGTATTCCCCCTCATATACTGCAAACCATCTCCTCAGCCCTTTACACATAGGGACTTGCTCATTGTAATGACATTTGGTATTCCCTCTTGCTATTGTATGAGGAAATGGACACCTGGCAAAGTCACACCACTCCCCAAGACCACTCAACCAGAAATAGTGAGGCTGGAATCTTCACCCAGGATGTCTGGTTCCAGGTGTTACGTTTTCTTTCACATATCATGCCAATCATGTCTCCACACAGAACCGGGCTTATGGAACATACAAAGCCCACAGTGTAAATTATGTAGATGAATAAGAAGGTTAATTTGATCCTTGATTTCTTAAGCTATCCAATAGCTGCAACATCTCAAAATCCAAAATGCTCCTATAAGGCCTTCTCACTTATTCTACCAAGTCAGCTTTTTGCACATTGTCAGATCAACATAGGTCTTGTCCATCTTGGCTGCTAACTGTGCTTTGGGGGAAATTTCCTCTTCCTCTTAAACATCAGTTACTTTATGTCTAAACTATATGGAAAACAGAATATACTTCATAAACTGTTAAGGAGATAGAAAGACTTAAGGTATAAATGTCTCTAGGAAGGGCCCTGCTTTATGGTGGATGGCAGTATATAAGAACTATTCTTAGTATTCATTTAGAGTTTTCCATTTACTTATCACGGAATTATGTCTGTGATGTCTCAAGTCATTACAGGGCTATTTTTAAATGCCTCATCACTTTCAAATTGTTTCCCAATCAGACTTGTGAGCACTCCTTTAACTTTTAATCTTTTTTGACATTTTTTTGACCCTGCCTGTGTTTGTGTTTTCTCACCATAAATCATCTCTGTCTGCATGAAGCCACTCATCAGTCAAGGGCTCACTGCTTCTTTACTCCCCCAAGGTTCCTCCTATTTCCTAGGATTAGAGCTAATATCGCCTGAGACCATGTAGATAGTTCAATAAACTGCTTAAAAAAACAATCCTGCCCTTCTCTTACAAGCCGATCTCTGGCCTTCATTTCTGCACAGTTGTTATCCCAATCGATACTGGTATCTGAGTAATTAAAGGCTTCCAGGTTGAGTTTTGGCCTTCTCGCAGGCCCTCCTTATCTGCAAAAACACTGCCTTCTACATTTGCTTCAACTGTCCTTGACTGCAATGCACAATTCCATTGCTTTTTTTTTTTTAATTCTAAATCGACTGCTTTGTCAAATGCCCTGTTTAAATGATCTTTGCTCATGCAATCATTGCTGTGGCCCACCCCAACAATATTCGACAATGCCATTTGATTTGTCTTTCTTATCTGAGTACCAAACTAAATTCCCCTCAACTCCTTGTAAATTTCTTCTGGATAAATAAGTACATTCTTATGAAATTATACTTACTATGTCTTAGCTTTCTGACAAAGTGAGCCAAAAAATACCTTCCCAGGTTGTGCTTTTATCCATCATGGAGATCAGTATCTGCACAAGGAATGAAAAGCTCAGTCAAGTGCAAGCAGGACTGCAAATAAATACATGACAATGTGATATTGCATGTACCCAGTGTTATAGAATCAAGCTGCTTTACTTTACATTTGGTGGCTAACAGTAAATCTGAAGTTATGTGAAGATAATGAGGAGATCTTTGATTTATGAAGCCCTATAAGAAGCTGAAGAATTTTTAGGACATATGTTCTCACACCTCTCCACGCACAGAGACTGGACACTTCTTGTAAATTGTGCAAGATGGCAGTGAATTCTGATTGAACTTGCAGAAGCCCAGATGCCCTTCCAACAGAACCTTTCTGGAGTCTTGCCTAAGAACCACAGGCAGGGCAAGAGGAGAGAAAGAGAAAACAGTAAGAAAAATGAAAAACAAAAATCAGAAAAGCCAACTGGTAAAAGATATTAGGTCGGATCAGGGTCCAAGATGTCCAATTAAATGGACCGGTCAGGGCAGTTGCAGTCAGCAGCTGCGGAAAGGAGCGGAGAGCCAGACGCTGACTGTCACCAGTAGGCATGCCTCCTGTCAATCAGCGGGTTTTCCTGACCTATCCAGGAAGGACTCTGGCCTTCTCTTCCTGTCCCCAAGCCCTCCCCTTCCTGACCGGGCCTTTTGAATTCTCCCTACACTGGAGCCCCAGCGCCATTCTCCTGGACACACTTTGATGGACGGGAGGATAACAAACCGAGAGTGTGTATTTTCAATAAAGCCTTGCCCAGCAACTTTAATTCATCTCCTTCTGGTCGTCTAGTCTTTACAAAAGGGAAGGTGATTGAAGAAAGACAGCTAACATGGCTCCATGGTGGCATCGTCAATGATTGCCACCCACCACCAGTCATCACCACTCACTGCTATCAAAATGACCACCCACCACCATCAACAATCATCACCACCACCAATCAACCACTACCAAACATCATCACCCACTAACTCTCTCCACTACCCTATTCCACCATCAAATGCAGGTGCTAACAGAAAGCAGAGAGGAGTTGGTTCTGACTTCCTGTCTCTGACTTCAGAGACAGAAAGTCAGAAAACAGAAAGTCAGGCAGGCGACGAAGTTCCAAACTTTAATGTCCATAAATCCATCAGTGTCAAGGAGAACAAAGACCAAATTGGAAAGTGAACCCACAAGAATCAACTGGGAAAGACATAAAGGTTGTAGCTTTATGTCTTGAAAATAAACTAATTCCAGAAACAGCCTATGGAAAACAGCATAGCCATGGTGGAGAGTGATTCCTTAAAATTAGAAGATGTCTGTTTTTACTATAATGCATTCCAAGCCAGTAGACTCAAAAAATAATTGCAGAGGCACTTCAGTTGAACCTCCTTTGTATAGATGGATTCTGAGGCTCAACAGATCACATGACCTTCACAAAGTCACAAACTGAACTAAAATCAGTACATTGACCCAGATAGCTCAGTGCTAAATCCAAAAGTGTTTTCACCACCCAAATGGCCATGGGTTTATTTTTTAACGGAAACTATGTGCATCAGAGAGTTAAAACAATCTGCTTTGGGTGAGTGTAAATTTTCCATTTCCAACTTCAGCAACCTGAGAACTGCCCAGGTAATTGTACATAATACGAAGGGGGAAAGAAGAAAAAGAAATCAATAAAAGATTATATAATTGTATTTCTTATCTTCCAGTGCTGAAGCTATCCATAGAAAATCTTGTTATCAGAAGACATCCAACCTTGACAAGGTTAGCCTGGATTTGCCATAGAGCGGTTTGTGATTTTTAAAGTATTATTATGATGATCATCATCATTATGGAGTTGTAGCATGTACCTTTTAATTTGGTTGTCAAGGGAGACAGGGAGCAATAATTAAGGCTAAAAGATGGAGAATGGAAGCCTTATTAAAGGATATATTGAAGATGGGAATTTGATCTGAGAATTAGATTCTGATGAGAGTTGCTAATGCAGCTGTGCACTCTTGAGTGACAGAGGAACCGAGCAGGCAATTATAACGACAGGCGTCTCCCCTAATCTCCACAATCCCAAACTCACAGTCACATCCATTTAAATTAATTTTTACGAAGCCTGCACATTTATAGCTTCGACAAATTGGAAATTTGTTGTTTATTGTCCACAGGAAATATTTTTAGGGGAGCAAATTGCACTGGAAGCCATTCCGTGTGTCCTGCTTATCTTTTTAACTTGTAAAATTAAGAATGTGAGATTAATGTGAGAGCTGCTGCCTTTATGGGAGCTGATTGACCCTCCACAGCCAGACATTGTTACGATTACCATGGGGAAGGTCAAAGGGAAGCATGTTAAAGTCACAGCTGGTTCGGGGGCTCCCTACATTGAGCAGAGAGAGGTTTTTGGGGAGTGAAAAAAACAAGCCTGTGTTGTTCAGTATTACAAGGGAGAAATCAGTCTTCCTTGCTTTGCTGAAACTGAAATTTTCAGGGAGGATTTGAAACAACTTTAGACATAGTTATTTCAAGATGTCTGTTCACTAGAGATAGCAATAGTTCATTACCACGCATGCTGAAACCTATTTTAAGGAGTACTTTGCTGCACAAAGATTAATTTACCACACCATATTTTTTTCCTCCCAGGAACACTAATGTAAATAATTGTTGTACCTTAAATTGGCATTATATTTTGATAGCCTAGTTTTTAATATACAAAGAACTGTTCAGCAGAACTGGTTGGAAACATGGAAATGGAATCAGAAAATAGGAGTCTTTGGAAACAGCTCTCAATTTAAATCCCATTTATTGTTCTGATAGAGTATGTTAGCTAAAGATGTTTTACCGTGGTAATAATGATGAGCCCATGATTGCTTTGCAAATAAGTTTCAAAAAATATTGGAAATTTTCTTGATTTGGATATGGCAGAATCTAAAACCTTCCCCAATTAAAAGTGTTCCTTTCATTCCTATCTGTTAATGTACTGTTTCCTCTTATATTTACCTACTGGGGTGTGTGTAGATACACACACATATATACACATATACACATAATATATGTATGTAGAGATACAAATAGATATGTAATATATTATATAGATATAGATAATATGTATAGACCTATAGACTTAAAATTAGGCCAAGCTCTGTGATTTTACCAAATTGTCATTTTTTCCCCCATAATCTCTCCTAGTAACAAAAGGGTATTAATGTTACCATCACACAAATAAAAGCCAATAGATAGTACCCATGGATAGTGGAAGATGAAATAAATATATTCTTAACAGTGAAAGTTGCAAATACTAAAAGACCAAGCTATCTCTATTTTGTGGAGAAACTGGGGAAAATTGGGAGTAGCCAGGTGCTCAGTATACAAGTATGTTGTTTATAATGTCTAATGTTAAACAGCCTAAAACTGCTTATTCCTATTATTTAGGGACATGGAAATTTAAAACCAGAAATAATTGAATGATTTAAGAATCTATGTTATGTTTGGGGGCTCAGAATGGGTAGGAAGATGCTTCAGAGAGAGAGAGAGAGGGAGAACTTGTACCTCTTGATTTTAAATAATGTGTCTCTATTTCAGTGATAAAATGTTTAAAATTACATATAGACATAGTTTCATTTACCATGATAAGTAAAGGAAAATACATATTACATGCACATTTTACTAAGTCTTAATACATACTACATGCACATTGTATTAACCTGTGTCATGGCAGTTTCTCAAATCAGTCAGAGAATTAATACTATTAAAGTGTGGTAGGAAAATTTGATATTGAGGAGGTCTTAGTTTATGATGAGACAAATCTGCTATTGTTTTTCACTGTGCATTTAAAAAGATAGGACTAAATTAAGAATCAGGAGACAAATGTATCTAAACTCTATTACCAGTCCTGTGATCCTAGCAAATATTATTCACTAAAGTGTGCTTCTTTCTGATATCTATGCCTGTTTTTACCTCCCTTCATCTCATTTCTTTCTTTGTTCAAGCAGCCAATAGATGTCAATACCTACTATATGCCTAGGCAATGAGAATATGATTGTAAGCAAGTCAGCAGCCTTTATTGGCTTCTTGAAACTTAAAATCTGGGAGAAAGTTGAACATATAAAATAAGAGCTGGATGACTGGAGAGACAAATCATTTTCTTGGATGAAAATACCTACTTTTATAAATACTTTAATTCATCCTTTTCCGAGATCTCAAGTGCAAAAATCCAAATAAGTTTTCATAATAGAGCTTAATAAGTGAGTTATAAATATTAGGTGGAAGAAAATATGAATGACATTAGTCCATAAAATATCAAAAAAGAATAATAAAAATGATATGATATACCAAATAGGAGAACATGATATTAAAATACAAACATTAAAGTAGTAATCATCAGCACAAACATTAAAAATAATGAAAGAATCTGGAGTCAAAGAAGAAGTAAAGGACTATTCAAGAATAGGATAATTAAAATATCTGTCAAAATTTATAATGGCAAATAAACACATACAAACATGCATTCACATACACATATATATGTAAATGGACGAGTTAAAAGGAGCCAAATGTATAACATTAATATTTCCAGGGCTGGGGTGGTGGCTCAGTGGCAGAGCACTTGCCTTGTATGTGTGAGGCACTGGGTTCGATCCTCAGCACCATATAATAATAAATAAAGATATTGTGTCCATCTACAACTAAAAATTTAAAAAATATATATTTCCAGAAAAAATTCCTGATCTTAATATAAGTGATGCCATTTTAAATTAATACTGCCAGTTAGTTCATCAAGCAAACTTGTGTACATAGGTGAGATATTGGCAATTTTAATTTTAGATTTGATTTGAAAAGCTTAACTATCAGTAAGTGAAATTGTTAAATTGATAAATAAAATTGTTGGAAACAACTGATTTAAAGAAACTTACCCAAGCATGTGAACCAAGGTAGTTTACAAAAAATGCTCTTGAACCTTCATGAGAGCTGATTATTTTAGTGAAACATTTAAGCTCTTCTTAGGGCATAGAAAACTAGATATATAAATATAGATGTGTGTGTGTGTTTATAACTGTATATGTATATATGTTTGGGGACTTTTTATATGAGATTATATGCATATATGGTCTATATGTGTGTATATAGTTAGACAAATAGTTTTTATTAGAAAAATTATATAACTAATAACATGGATAGAGGTTCATTATGTTTGCTGAAGGAAAATAGACCAAACGAGTAAAGGAAGAGAGGAGGGATGGGAGAAAAAGGGCAAGTTCTGGAGATTAAAATGGAGTAAATTACTATTATGTATAATATACTATTATGTATAATACACTAATAAACATATGTATAATGTATTATGTATAATACACTAATATTATGTATAATATATTATTATGTATGATATACTAATAAACATATTTGAAACAAAAAAAGAAAACTAATGATGTGGACACAGAGTTCTTAGTTAAATTATTAGAATTTCAATTTTGTAGTATTTAAAAAAGCGATACCTGACTATGAAATATAAAGATTCTACACACTATAATTTTATAAATAATATTAGTAGTAAATTAGGTAAAAACATACATAATTATCTTGATAGACTTCTAAAAAGCATTTGAAAAAATTTCATATGTGTATCTATTATAATTATTTAACTGAAAGCATAAGTCACTTTTATGACCTTTAATTCTGTTTGTTCTGTTTTGTTCCTGAAATTTCTAATAATGTAATGTCTTTGTCTACATATATAGATGCTCATAATTTTATTTAAAAAATCGAAGTATGATGAAAGTTATTTTGTGTGGACTTGCTCAGAACAGCTTCTCCAAGGCTATTCTTTTTGAAGTCCTGGTGGCACCCCCATGAGCTATGTGAAAGATTTTTCAAACCCTCAAAACTTTTAACTTACAATTATATATCTATTCACACGCATGTGTATAAACACACATATGACTTCCACTTTCTCCCAGGACCTAGCTGTCTACATAAACTATTAAATACTTTGTGTCATGTAGAAGGAGCTCACAGGTAATCACAGAGCACAAAACGTACTTGGGACAAGGGTGACTGACATTAGAGAAGACACTTTACCGGCTGCTATATTTTGCCTATAGTATAAATCAGAGCTGCAACTCTAAAATCAACTTCCGAGAACTATCCATAAGTCATTGATAAGTGTCATAGAAAGATCCTCAACATAAAGAGAAAGACCATGATCTTATAGTCTTAAGGAATCTTTACAAAACACACCACCACCCAAACAAACAATATCACCTTTTTCATTGGATGGTAAGTATAGAACAGGTATTTGAATAAACATTGCTGGTGTCTAAAGCCTAATCTTGCAGATGTGTCTGCAGATGGTGTGTGGTGATTGATAATGAACTTTCCTGACTTTTGCAATTATGTGCAGAGCCTGTCTTAGTCAGTAGTGGTTTTGGGATGCTCTGCTGATTGTAACATCATTGTAGGTGCACTTCTGAAAAGCAAGAGAGGAGAAAAGTGCTCGCCCTTGGTATTTTGTTCACTATCAAAAATTCTTCAAAATGAGTGTGTTGTTGGAATGTCACAATGGACAAGGTAAAGGTTTTGGTGAATTAATGAAGTATCTCATCCACATGTTTGTTCACACTGAATGTCTGAGATCATCTGCTTCATCAAAGAGCCACTGGGGCTGCAGGGAAGCCTCTTGGTCAGGGATACAGGATGCCCAGGTGTTTTCCTAGAGTCCATGATGCCTGTCAAAGGTTTGTGGACTCTCCTGTCTACATCATCTCCTGATGAAGCTTCATTATTTTTTCATGTGATTATCTACTTACTCTGTGTGTGTTTAAAAATGGGAAATTCTCAATTGCTAACACTTACTCATCATTTTTCTTGATTCAGTTTGGAAGAAAATATTAACATGGTTGCCTTATAAATGGCACAGAATGATTCTTACTTAAACATGCAAATATTTTCCTAAGTCATCCCTAAATGTTTGCCTACACTTGGATAAAAGTTAAAAAGCAAATTAAATTTGTTTATGCTAATAATCACAAGACATACAATGTTATCATGACATCTGTTCTCACTGGGTGTACACTGTACATGTACAGCTTATAACTTATACTCCATGTTGCACATAAAACTTAAACATTTACCTTTTACCTAAAATTGTTTTTACTTAATTTGAATGTATAGGATGAATTTACATTCTGTATCCAAACATTTGCCACAATTTTTATCTCCGTTGTGTGTTAACTCCAAAATACCTGTATTGTATCACAATTAATTATATTTGGCATTCCAAAAATTGGTACATATTGGAATTAGGCTGTGTGTGACACCAGTTGAATCCAAACACACCAGGCTCATGGGATTGTTTTTGCTGTAGAATCTGTCACAAATTAATTAAATAATTTTGCAATAAATGAACTTATCTTTCTGGTAATGAATGAACTATGTTGGAAGAGTCTGGACTTATTAACATGATCAAGACAGAATGAGAGAAGAGATATTCTAAGCTTAAAGCCAGTACTGTTCAATATTTGGTCTGGGATTTGTTCCTTCTCACAAAAGTTTGTAGGTTAATTTAATATGGTTAAACACAAAATAGGCAAGAAGAAAAACAAAATGCCTGACTGTAAGGGATTTATCCTGAAGATAAGAGGATGTCAATAGCAAGAAGAAAGGGATGAAGGTATCCTGGAGAGAAGCACTAAAGAATGACAGTTGTTCAGTGGCAAGTAGGTTGTGTGTCCCTAAGTATGCTGGGAGAAATATGTATCTGATGTCATGTGTCTATGCCTTGAGAGCGTTGAGGTCAAAGCTGGTAAGTAGCCAAGCCTTGTTGAACTCCTCCACAGGAGTCACCCTTCCTGTCTTGAGGAAGTGGAAGACTCTGATTTCTCCCTGGAGTTTCTCAGGAAACTATGCACTAGCGACAGCTGAATAATGTGTAGTCTCATTCGTACTTCCATGCTCAGAATAATGCTTTGTCTTAGGCTGCTTCTTAATTCTTTCTCATCTGGGGAATGTTTCTCATCTCAAGAAATTATAAACCTGATGCATATTTCTTAGTAAGTCATCTTATAGAAGTAGAAATTGCATTCACTGGAACACATCTGAGTCTTGATGGAAGGTTTAGATAGTAGAGAAATGGTAAGGGTGAGCTTTGTAGGAAAAGCAAATGGCTCAGACACTGGCCCTTTTCCTCTGGTATTTGGATGACTCTGGACAATCAATTCAACTCTTCTTATCAGAGCAGCGTATGTGGCATTTCCAAGTCAAAGATACACAATACAAAGATATGTCAATCTTCTTTATTACATGTAGATGAAAAAGGTGATTTATGTATCTATGTGAAAGCTGTAAATGTTGTACATAAAATATAGTATTCCACTTGATTTAACCATTGTCGAGATATCTAAATATATATAGAAGATAACCGGACAGAATTTTTCAATATAATTCAACCATTCAAAAGTTAAAATGTATAATATGTATGTATTTAAATTTTAATTTCCTTAAGTAGATTCTTTAATTAGGCCCTTAACATATTTTCACCTGCTGAAATTATTAAACATCAGGTTTGTTCACAATCTCATTAGACATCCTTAACGACAAGTTTGTTTACTTCGCCAATATATAAAAATCAGTCAATATCATTGTTGCTGTATTTTTTAAAAGTAAATTTTATTGTGTAAATTTAATGTATACAACATGATCTTGTGGAGTATACAAAGATAATAAAATGGTTAGTATAGAGGTGTAAATTAACATATCCATCATCTTACACATTATACACTGTTCCTCCCGCCCATGGCAAGAGCAAATATAATTTATTTATTTAGCCTCAGTCCCACATACTGTACAAATTTGTTACCTCCTGCCCTCATGTTCTCTTATTGGGCCATTTTCTCCTCCCTGGTGCTGGATTTTAAGAGCAGACCTTCTTTCTTCATGACACCATTTATTTCTAGTGCATGCTATTTGCTTTTCCAAATTTAAGCTAGTAAGATTATAAAACTTCTGTTGCAATATTTAAAGAAAAGATGGACTTTTATGCTATAGCAAATAATCTTGTTTGTGTTGTGTGTGTATAAAGGGAACTTCAAATGAATTTGTGACAACAGAAATCAGTCGAGTAAAATAAGGTATGTTAATAAATTTAAGTTTTTACAAAGGTTGACTGAAATCATGCTAAATTGTACTTTTTGCTCTGTTCAGAACTGAATGTGCTGTGAATGACATGCTCAGAACAGAGATGTCGCTGCAGGTCTCTGGATGGTTCTGAGAGAAACCTCTTCAAATTCACACCCCCCAGGATTTCCCAGTGGGTCTGGGAAACTGGCTTACACTCCCCAAATCATGGTCCAGGGGTGAAACTTAGTCCCTCACTGTGGATCAAGATCTTGCATAGTGCTGTGGCAGCCAGGATAAATGACTTTCCACATAAAAGGGGCAGAGGATTTTGAGGTGGGGTTTCAGGAGGACTTGGAACTTGCTGTGAACAGACTCTACCATTATCAGCAGTTAGATCAGTCACTTTCTGAAAAGGGAGATCACTGCTCTTGGAAGAGCTTTGAGCATTTACTGACCTAAGGCACAACCAAGTGCCTTGCGTATTTTGAACTTCTATTTATTGTCTTCCCTTTACACTCCTACAAGTGTACATCATATTTTTAATTATCAGTGACAACTTTATGATTTATAAATAGAGCCCTAGAGGGACATTTGCCTTTGGATTCTTTTGTCTTCCTTCCTTACTCAGAAGAAAGACATAGCTATCTCTTCCCAGAGGGATATATAAATTTGCATAAATAGATACATAGATAATTTTTATTTTTTTTTTGCTATTTTATAAGTATAAATAAATTGTGTGCTCTATACATTACAGTTAAAATGATGTTGAAATCAAACCATATCTATAATTTTGTATCTTACTGGACAGGAAGACTCTATTTATTGATCTTTTATTTTTGATTCCTGTTCCAATAGCTAGTCATAAATATAAGGTATAGCTTCTGGACATTTTCTCTGTGGTATGCTTTTATTCAACAATGACATCTAAAGTTCATGATCTTAATCAACAAACTACTAAGCATCAACAGTGTGCTGTGACTTTACACTATGTTATTAGGATTGTAAAGCTTTATACAACATGTACTCATCTTCAGTGTATTGCCATCCTATAGGAAAGGACACACACACACACACACACTCACCGCTACTCAAGAGTAACTGTGAAACCCATCATAAGTTGTCAAAGGAATGTAGGACAATGTCCACCTCCCATTTCTATCCTCAGCTCCACCACATGTAGAGGATGACTGTGTTGACATAATCTCTCACTTTCCCAACTGCAGTGACCCCAAGGAGGTCTGACATTACCTCCTAAAGAAAGATGTGTGGATGCAGACACTATCCTCAGTAAAAACTCTTTTAAGCATCAAGGAAATAGGCTCAAGTAATGACTCGTTAGCCAGCACAATGCACTTTTCCTCATTTCGGTTCTGAATTCATTGTAAAGCCAGAAATGATTCTATGATGAGAATTTTCCCATCTACATCATTCAGATAATGCGCAGGTGCAGGAGATCTAATAATTCACAAATGAATAGTCTTACTCATCTATACATGAGCCAGTGGTTCTCAGCTGAAGGCGATTTCCTCTCCAGGGACATCTGGCTATATCTGATGACAGTTTTGATTGACTCCTTTGGGAATGTTCCTGGCATCTAGAGGGTAGAGTTGAGAGATGCTGGTAACCATCTACAGTGACAGGGCAACTCCCCCAACACAAAATGACCCAGCCCAGGATGTCAGCAGTGCCAAGGCTGAGGGAAGAGAATCTGCAGTGAACAGCAGGGGACAGGAAGACACAGGTGGAACATTCACACCAGACTTCTCTTTTATAGCTCCCAAGCACTTCTGCTGCCGGTAGCAAAACACACCACTGTCACATCTTGCTTTTCATGTATCAAATCAATACAGCAAGCCCAGAAGTTAAGAACTACAAACATTCTTACAATTCAATAAAATGTGTCTCTTTTACTTTGTGTATGAGGCAAACTCAGATATTCCAAATTAAATAGCACATGAATCACAGTCAAAACTTTGTGTCTGTGGAATCAAACTTTTTGAGAATTTAATTTGTAGCACATGTGGACAGAACAGAATGCGACACAACCCCGCTCTGTGGGGGTGTTTACCTGGGTTGCATTCCCAGGCCACAGGGTCTTGGCTTGTGATGGAGATGGTTCCGATGCCACTCTATGGAAATATACTCAAACCACATGGGTGCTGCCATGACAGCAGACTGCAATAGGGTCAGGGCTGGAGGCAGCCCCAGTGGTTGTGTGTTTTATTTTGTTTTTTCTAATATCACTCCTGTGCAACATATGAAGGCAGTCTCATACCAGGTACATTCATTTAGTTTCATCTTACTTGTTTTGCTTGTAATTCTCAGCATTTTGTTTTTTAATTTTTAGTTGCTCAAATAATGAAGCTCGTTTCTCTGTGTCCTACGCTACTCTTTCTGCCGTCCATATTGCTCAGTACGTAGCTTCTCAGTAATATTTAAAGTTATGTAATGGCTTGAGTCATATTTAAAGTAACTCTTTTTATAAGTGTTATTCAAAATTAGAATCATTTCCTTCTAGTAGCTGAAGAGTGGTGGTTAATTTTCCCCTGAGGTTGACTTATTTTGATGTCTGGAAACTTTCTGCCCTTTTTCCATACATGTTCTGAGTCTTTTGAACAGCTCTCTCTGTTTTCACTCCAGGATCTGATGTGGAAGAGTTTTTCCTGTTTGACCTTAAAAAGGGTAGGTGCTGAACATAATCAACCTACAATAGAGAAGAATGCTCCTAACACAGACTCCAGAAGATATTAGGAATCATAAACCTCATCATTGCAGCTTTTTTTTTTTTTGGCAGGGGGGTACCACAAATTGAACTCAGGGACACTCAAACACTAAGCCACATCCCTAGCCCTATTTTGTATTGTTTTCAGAGACAAGGTCTCACTGAGTTGCTTAACACCTCTCTTTTGCTGAGGCTGGCTTTCAACTTGCGATCCTCCTGCCATAGCCTCTCCAGCCTCTTGGATTCCAGACGTGCACCACTACACCTGGCTCTGCTCACTGCATCTTAGTGTCCATATACTTTATCACTCAGTGTCATGGGGCTGCTCTGTCATACTGTGATCCCAAGATCTGGAATGACTTACGGAGCCTTTGACCAAACCAAAAACCTAAAGTCTACCAATGTTCTCTTCATCTATACTGTCTTTATTTAATGATAAAATTTGATGATGAGTTACATCTTGGAATGGAAATTGATTTTCTCCAGAGGCAGAACTGAGGGGACTTGATGTGGGAATTTTGCAGAATCACAGGTACTTCTGCCTTGAATCTGTTCCCTAAACTTCTTTGATAGTAAGAATCCTATCCTAAGTCAGATGCTAAAAAAGCCAGCAGAGGAGGCTGACTTTACCTTTCCCACTGTCTTTACCACTATCTTCCAACTGTCTATTATGAATGAAACTCTCTAGTCCTATGATTGCTTAATTAAATTTGGCTTGTTTCAAAATTATAATTATTTTGACAATGATATTCCAACTTATAATAATTGAATTTTAAGGTCAAGTGAATACTATCTTAAAGCTTTCTGATGAAGGATTATTGCATAAAATAATTCACATGAGAACTTAATGAGTCTGGAAACATTTTAACTCTTTATTTTTATAGGAGTTGGGATCCTGAAGAAAATGAGTACTATATGTATGGATCTTAAAGATTTATTAGGTTATGAATACTCCTAGAACTTCCTCTGACAATGTTTATTATTTTGCTTGTGCTACTAAATAAATAAATAGATAAATAAATAATAAGCATTTGAATATGTAACAACAAATTTCATCGATATGTACAAGTATAATGCGCCAATAAAAATGTGGGAAAAATAAATAAAAACAGAAAAAAAATAAAACAAGCAACAAAACAAAACAAAACAAAAAAGCATTTGATTGGAGCCAGTTCTTGAACACCAACTGGGATTAAATTGAATTCACTCTTTAAACAGTATGAGGTAGCAAAGCAAATCGACACTGTGTTTAAATCAGTTGAATGTAAAATATCCACCACTTTTCTGGACATAGCTATTAGGAACCTGTTACCAACACAAGATCTAAAAAAAAAAAAAAAAACTTCTTATTTTCAATTATATAAAATCCATATTAACTTCCCATCTGATTTTGTTTATTGACTTCTACTTCTGCATTAATTTTAAGAAGTAGTTGAAATTGGAAAGCAATTTGCAAACTTAAAATATTGGAAATATAGAATGACCATGATCAGTTGGATGTTTCATAGTTTGAATTAAAGAGGTCTCTTTAGAGAAATGAAAAGATTGCAGAAAAATGAAAAGATTCCCCCTATTTCTCCCTTCTCTCTCTCTCTGTGTGTGTGTGTGTGTGTGTGTGTCTCCCCATCTCCCTCTCCTTATCTCTCTTTTTCTCTCAATGTTTGGGGCCTGTCTTGGACGCTCTTCCTCCCTACACCCTTGGCCTTGCCTGAGCAAGGTCTCAACCCTGGCCCTCATCTCCCAGGTATTCCCTCCGATCTGGGTGCATTTGCTCTGAAGTTAACTGAACAGCATGTCTCTTTCAGAACCGACCTACTTTGGAACTCACCACATTCAGCGTGAGGTGACCAACAGAGTGATTTGGCATAAAAGGAGCAGTGATTTGTGAAAGGCAACATTGATGGTGGTTTCACTGATTATAATGTGGAGAGTTAATAATTAGTATTTAATTATAGCAATTTTCCTTTAACAAAATGCAAAATGTAGAGGATACCCACTGCTGGCCAAGTATCAGGACTGGATTTTATCTCATGACTGAAACAATAAATATGTAAAACCAGAAAAAAACAAAAACAGAAAATCAATGTTTTCAAGATACAGCCTACTAGGCAATAAGGATATTCTGCCAAAGATAGCCAACAAAGCATCCCAGCCACTTCCTTAGAGTTTTCTGGCTAAGGTGAAAGAGAAAAAACCCAGGAGAAGGTCAACAGACTTTCCTTGTGGAGAAGATGAAGCTGAGAGGTGGGAGGAACCAGGGCACTGGGGAAGCATGGGGAGGACTCCGAACAGCTCATAAGTTCTGCCAGGAGCATTCAGCAGAGTGTTATCTATTATACATGTTTGAGGAAACTGTCCAGGGCTTCAGAAATGACCATCTGAGAGCACTGTAGAGAATAGTGTCCAGCACTCAGGAATGAAAATGGCAGCCGTTCTATTGGATAGACTAGATACCCTTGCAATTCTGGGGTATCAGGTAGACAGGGTGAAGAATATCCACTGTGAGGAGTGACCTGAGTTGGCTATTACTGAGTGCTCAGATATTTCCTAGTACTAAGGAGTAAAACTCTTGCCAAGAAACTTAACTATGTTCTAAAATAAAGTACAAGAACATTTATATAAAATAAAATTATTCAGCACCCAACAAAAGAAAAATTCACTATGTCTGGAAGCCAATTAAAGATAACCAGACATACTAAAAAGTAGGAAAACGGGCCCACATTTAGGATTTTATCTTAAATCAATCAAAATTGAAGTAGATCAGATACAAAAGTTAAAATTAGCAGACAAAGTCATTGAAGCACTTATTTTAACAGTATTTTGCAGTTAAGCAAAGACATGGAAGACAGGAATGAAAGGCCTCAAAATGAATAAAAATTAAGCCAGAAAAAGATTAAAGATCTCATTATAAAACTAACACTAGAACATTTTCAGAAAGCAAAGGAAATATTTTTAAATTTTGAGTTAATTGAAGACTTCTTACCAAGATACCATAAACATGGTCCATAAAAGAAAAAAAAAAAAAAAAACCACTTGATAACTCAGACATCATAAAAATCAAGCACTGCTCTACAGAAGAAACTGATAGGGAGAATGAAACAACAAGAATAAGAACAAGACCTGGAAATATATTTGCAAAGAATTGTTTGGATAGAGGAATCAAATCCAGGATATAGGAAGATATATGGAGGACTATCAAGCCTCAACAATAATAATAATACAGACAATACAGTTGATAAGTTTGCAGAAGATTTAAATAGAAACTCCACAGAAGGTAGCATGGCTGGTCCACTTTAAAAAATAAAAACAAAAACAAAAACAAAGAACACTCCAAATCTACTACTGATTCAGGAAATGCATGCTAAAGCCACAATGCAATGCACGTTTTCCTGTTAGTATGGCCAGAATTTAAAAATGACTGACCAGAACCAAAGTCCACATGGATGAGGAGCCACTGGCACTCCTATGACTCCTCCTGGTAATATAATGCTGTACAGCAGTGTAGGGAACAATTTGGCAATTTCTGTAAAACTGAAACATTTGCTTATCAGATGTCCCTGCTAAGAATGAGGCTGTCTACAGAAACTTGTTATGAAATAGCAGAAAACAGAAAGAACTCAAAGATCCACCAACAGATGCAGGGGAAAAAAACCCAAAATTTGATATATTCCCATAACAAAATGCTTCTAGCAATGAAAATGAATGAACTAATGAAGCATAAGATGACATAATGACCTCAATCAATTATATTGAATGAAAAAAAGTCAGGTAAAGCAAGCATATACTTTCTGTTTTCAATGACAAAAATTCCTTGAAAGTCCAGACTGATTCATGAAGACAAAAGGTAGATCCTCATCTTCTGGGGATGAGGTCATGGGAAGTGGGAGGAGGAGCTTCCACAGGATATCAGGTAACCTCTGGAAACTTCTGCATCCTTCCTTTTTGAGTTATGATGATTTTTCAGAAATGTACACAAATATCACAGGTTACTATTCAGTACATGTTCAATAGAAACATTTGAGTATGTGCAAATTATACCTCAGTGAGAGACAATCATGTAACTGTATGGATTATAGATATTCGTATTTATTTCCTGAATTTACTATGGATCAGAATAATGACTTTGATTTCTGCGTCTGTTAATAACAATGGTAGAAATCGGTATTTAGAAAGTCCTCCAAAAATGTTGATTTTGAAGCATTGTATCCTTTTAATTTCCCCCAGATAACCATTTTGATAGCGACTGGTTCAAAATAATGGTTGGTTCTCTCATTCCAAGCTTTCCTCATCCTCACCCCACACGAATCCCAAATCCATTGAACTCATTTTACCCCAAGGAAGATGCACTATATTTAATACATATATATTCAAAGGGAGGCTGGTAAAATGGCAAATCACATTCTTATTGTACCCTATTGAAAAACCATCTTTAAATAATAATGCTCAATCTGCCACTTGACAAATCAGTTATAGGAGGGCTGATAATATTTCTAGATGACGGATTGGTTTAAAAAAAATCTCTAAATTGCCCTTTAATCAGAATAATACTAGGGAGACTGAGTATCCAGGCAACCATGCTGAGACTGCTGGAACTGATAAGAAGGCATCCTCGAAACCTGGTGAGAAAAATCAGTCAATTCTCTCCTTTGTAATGAAAGTGTGTTACATTTGATAGCGTGTATTTTCTGGTGATGAATATAAATGACAGGAATTGCCTTTTAAAGCATCCTATGATGCTCAGAATGCTGAAATGGTGCACAGACATCCCTGTGTACAGGTGCTCCTGGCAGTTCCTCTAACAGAGTGTAATGCCAGGGGCACACCTAACACTACCAAAAACTGACCACAACTGAGCATCTGCCATTGAAGAGCTCTATACAGGGCTTTTCCACAGGGCATATCAGATCATGTGAGATGTATGTAAAGGAGACTACAGAAATGTGGCAAAGTTTCTAGTGCAAGATGCAGAAAACAATTGCGTGGGCAGGGTAAGTGGTGGAGGTAAGAAGTTCTGTGCTCTGGCAGCATTCATCCTATTTGGATAGGTGCCCATCTTACAGCAAGGATTCTGCTTTGTGTGACTCACATGTTGCCTTTACTCCATCCAGGCACGTATATTGCTTAAGGCAAAAATTGTCCACTCCAAAAAGCATTAGTACATCCCTGCCTTCTGTTGTTAGTGAATTTCAATCATATCCCTTAACAGTATAATTTCTTAACCAAAGAGAGGATACCTTCACTGCACTATTTAAAATAAAATCAGGGAAATTCTTGATAGATTATAAAGCAATGCACCTTGAAATTATTTTGCAGCATGAGCCAAGCATTTCCTTCAGATAAAGCTAAACATAAATGGCATTACATTACTTAGAGAATGGTGGCTACAGAGGTCCCCAGATATGGCCTCAGGCAGAGACTTTGCCACTTATTAAGTGTGGAAATCTAAACAAGGCATGCGAAGGTTATGAGTCTTGGTTTCCATGCTTAGATGTATACTATCTTAAGGGCTGGTGCTAATCTGAATACCTGCCACACTTCACTTTTTCCAGAAATACTAGTTTTCTGTCAGACGTTCCAACAATTTATTGGAATTGATAAACTCATTGATCTGAAAAAAAAAAGTTAATTTAGTTTTGAAAAAAAGTTCTGTGGAAGAACAAATTCATATATTTTAGAAAGCCTGGCATAGTAGGAAAAATGACTACAAATTGAATAACAAGAAGGCAACCTTCAGTAAGGTTATTACAATGTGTCAATGTCAACTTGTATCAGGTGGAAATGTGTAATCAAGTCTACAAACTCCATAGGGCTGTGTGATTAGAGCAGGCTTCAAAAATATTTCCAATTATTAAACAATGTGGTCGAGTATAATATACTCATGCATTTTAATTATCAGGTGCTGATTAATTTTTTGTTTGTCCTTAAACTTAGAAAAATATTGACATTTAAATCAGAAAATAAAGTTATCATTTTTTACAATTGTATCTTCATTTCTTTTTTAACTTTCTATTTGTATAATAAGTTTTACTGAATTGTTTGCTTAGATAATTACATTGAACAAAATTACACAAATTGAAGTGTTTTACCTTTGCACTTCCTCTTGGACTGCTCTTTGTTTAAAAATATTCATACTCATTCATTTATTCATTTATTAAATCGTGAAGTTCTATTTTGTACTATGCTTAAGTGCAAAGAATAAGTCAGATTTGGTTCAGTCATTACATCATTTACAGTCTAATGGAAGGCATGGCTGCTGTGCAATAATAATAAGCATAAAAGCAAATAATTGAGTGATAATTAGGAGTAATGCCGAGTGCTATCAGAATATATAATAGGCAGTCTTAATCTACTATGAAACTGCTGAAGGTCAATTAGAGAAACATCTTTGGGATAAATAAGGGTGAGGACATTGGTCTTACCTTTAGGGGCATCAGGAAACTATTATAGGACTTGATGCAAAAGACCACCATAACCCAGTTCTTGTGAATAAGAATAACTTGGCTGCTTTGTGCATTAGAAAGGTGAACATGTGAATTTAGGCAGATGAAGAATTTATGTGAGGATCAGCTTAGAATGAAGTAGTCGAATGCAGGAGACAAGAAATAAATGTAAGAGGATGTAGTGTAAACATAATTTCCAGTGGAAGATGGCAACTCCATCCATAAATATACATTTAGGTTGAAGTGGTCATGGCACATGCACGAGAAGTGTTTGAAAGAAAAGCCCTTTTATGGTTTGGGAGCTCAGAAGCTATGGTGATTCTCTTAAATTTTTCTTAAATTTTGCATGGATTCCCATGTGCTATCATGGTTGAGAATCTTGGTTTACTTAGATTTCAGGAAAGATTTTAATGACATCACTACTACTTCCTTTATTAGTGATTTTCACTATAATAGCCTGTAAACAAGGAATAAAAACAGTACAACATTTATGTTGTGGAAAAAATCCCAAAACAGCAACAACAAAAAAGACAATGAAATGCAGTTGACACTATCGGTAGATGGGACATGCTAAAATCCACCCTCCACTGCAGTGCAGGAAGCCTTTGATACGTGACAAGTGAAGATCGTGCTGCTTTTCAAATTCAGAATCTTTACATGAACTACCATGGTTTTTGATCATGAGCCTAGTGAACATTATTGGGACAGCAGAGCACTGACCAGCAGCCAAATATGGATCATGTCATCAACAGGTCTTTAAGAATCTTTAACAAAGAAAGTGTCTTTCTGTCTATCCACATGGGCACAAATATTCAGAGAACCATAGTTCATTCATTTTCCATCTTCCTATGACATTACCAAACCTGTCCCTAAGCATAATTTCTTCCAAGGTCCTGGGCATCTAACTGAACCATCAGTACTTCTCATGAAGCACTGGTTGTTCCTTCAATTCAAAATTCAAAACACATTTGGCCAAATGTGGGGGTTCATGCCTGTAATCCCAGTAGCCAAGGAGGTTGAAGCAAGAGGATCACAAGTTCTAAGCCAGACACAGCAATTTAGTGAGAACCTGTGTCTTAAATAAAATATTTTTAAAAAATGGACTGGGATGTGGCTCAGAGGTTAAGCATCCCTGGGTTTAATCCCTGGCACCAAAATGGTAATCATCATCATCATCATCATCAACAAAGTATCCATATTCTCTCATTAAAAGGCATTCACTTCTCCATTCTTTTTCAGTGTCTTCATAGAGCATTTTCCTTGCGGTGTGATCATCTGATTTTAAGTTGGAATCATTTAAAACCAAACTCCGATCATTTGCTTCCTCAGTCAGCTCAGAAGTCTGTATGAAGCCACAGATGCTGTGAGAAAGGGGTGGCAATGAGGCAAGGCAAGCCCACTGGCCATGCAAGAGGCCTGCTTGTGCATCTTGCTTGTGCTTTCAAGATCAATTTAGACCCAGTCCAAAGTACATGACCCACTTGATGAACAAAACACCCAATATATGAAGGGCCATTCAGATTCATGGTCACTGATTGCCTACCAGTCCTACATCACTCTCTCCTAGTACATACTAGCAAGCCAAGGCTTGGCTACTAACATAAGCCTGGTTATTAATGAAATAAATAGTGCAGCACGAAGCCTGAGGTCTCCATATGATCCTACTGGGCTCATCCCAGAGGGCTCCCAAATGATCCCAATCTGTCACAGAAGCTTGCACGCCTATTGGATGCATTGAATTATGAAGTCAGTTGGCAAAGCTTAATTCTCTGCAGACAATACCAGATGTAGATCCTACCCCACATTGAATTCTGCTAACTGGAAATTTTGGGTTGCTGAATAAATGCATACTGCTTCTCAAAATTGCTCTCAAACAAAGAGACCCACCATGCATTGAGCCTCACCTACTTAATAGTTGGAATCAACAGTTGTAAAAATTTGTCCCATATAAGTAGACTTCAAAATTTATTAAAGAGATAATGAGGGTCTTTATTTATTTATTTATGTTTCAAGTTATTATGTAGGTATTTATTTTAATTGGAAAAATTGTAAATATTTATTATGTATATCATAATATTTTAAAATATATATACATGTGTAATGGCTAAATCAAACTATTTACCATATGTATTATCTCACATACTATCTTCTTTTGCATGGTAAGAACACTTAAAATGCACTCTCAAAAATTTTCAGATATACAATACATTGTTGTTAACTGTAGTCACCAGATCATATAATAGATATCCTAAACTTATCATTCCAGTTGAATTTTGCATCCTTTGACCAATATACTAATTCCAGTATACCAATTCTCTAGTCCAGCTTCTACTTTCTATGTCTATGAGTCATTGGTTTTACATTCCACACATAACTAAGGTCCTACAGTTGCAATCTTTCTGCACTTATTTCACTCCATGTCCATCTATATTGTCACAAGTGACAGAATATTATTTTTAAAGCTGAGTAGTATAAGGAAAATTTGACATGTCTTCTTTATCCATTCGTCTGTGGATGGACACTTAGTTTGATGCCTTAACTTGGCTATTGTGAAAAATGCTTCCATGAATGTGAGGATGTCAATAATTCTTCAGTATACTGATTTCATATAATTCTTTGATCATGTATCAGTAGGAGGATTGTTAGATCATATGGTAGTTCTATTTTTAAAGAACTTCCATTCTGTTTTCCATAATGGTTGTACTAATTAACATTCATCCCAACAGCATGCAAGAGTTCCCTTTCCTCCACATCCTCCTCAACACTTTTTCTCTTATTGCAACGAACATTATCTGTCATTCCTTGGCACACCATGTGTATTACCAATGCTTTTAGGAAACTAGCTATTTCCATCTTCTAGGTAATATCAGCATCTTATGAATGCAGTAGATCACCAATATCCCTGAAGAATTTTGAAGTCACTGAGAATCCTTTGGGATTTATATAACACAGAGATAGAGATATGATATCACATTCTTGGGTTCCATGCTGTTGGAACAATAAAGGAAACAGAACAACAGGAAAATTCAAACATACATTGGATAAATAATTATTCCACGGCAAGGATTTTAGTAAATAAACTGGGCCCTCAGACACAATCGAAGTAATCAATGGGTTAATTATAAGGTAACATATTTACTATGTATTTTATAAAATACTCCCTCATTCTATACATGAAATGTGAGTGCAGTTAAAAAATTCTGATAATAATCATCAGATCTACTGAAGACTTTTTTGGTGGCAGTGTTCTTCACAATTTCTCCAGGACTGTGTTAAATGTCCAGTGTGTTTATTTTTATTTTAGAAAGAAAGTTGTCCTCACTTTGATAATAAATTAGTCTTTTTAAGACCAGGAGGATAAAAATGGCAGCTCTGCTGAGTTCCAGTGCAAAAATTCTGTAAATTGAGAAATAGCCACATGACAGGATAAGAAGATACTGGGTCTACAGTGAGAAATACCTAAAACAAAATCCCACTCGCTTTCTGCAGTCCATAAGCAGAGATTCTGACTAGATCGGCCACAGTTCTGTTTTCTCTTAGCATTCAGTTTATATTAAAGCTCCTGTGCAATCATTTCTGAAATGCTGAACATTTCTATTTAACAATGATATATTTTGTGTTTTTGATAGGTTATCTTAATCAGTGACCCAGATGAATGAACACAGGCATGATAACCTGCATATGCATGGTCTTATGCAGCTTGACCCTCATATGCACTATCCCTCTTTGACCTCTGATATGATGTTGGTTTGGGATTTGAGTCAATGATTATTACTTTAGCAAATGGCTTCAGCCAATCCTCTACAGATTAATATTTTGAAGTATGAACATCAAGTAGGACTTTAATACAATACCTATTTGCTTTGGAATATTGCTCTGTGTCAAATCACTGAGAACCATCTTGTTTCTGTTGAAAACCCACCTATTCTCTGATAAGTAAATGTCACCCATGATCTCTGGTGTCCACTTTTATACCTGAAAACACATTTAACTAGAGTGTTTCCCACTTGCATCCTCTACCTTTCTTAAAAAGTAAGTAAAAGCATTTCTCCAGGATAATGGACTCCCTTGAATAAATATTTACTTCTCAAGGTGTTCCTGATAGAACTACATTCTGGGCCCTCTTGGAGATAAGAGATGAATACACACATTCCATATGATAAAGCATTCCTATCTTCGTTTTTGGTCACATTCTGCATTTATTGCAAGTAATCTCCAACATCTCAGGTTAATTTAGCTATGGGTACCACTCAGTACAGATTCCCATGAATCAACTGACCAAAATTGCAGCACACACAGCAATTTATGTTATCTGATTTAATCTGGAATCTTCCAGAACTCCATCTCTATGAACAATTTCAGCCACATCTTAACTATCTTCTTTCCTCCTAATAGTGCACATACCTAGAGCCTATTAGTAGACACATTCTTTAGGAATGTAATATAAATAAATTCAAAACATTTTGCACTTTTTAGATGTTTATCAATTTCAGTGGACCACTGCAGCTAAACCCATGTAGAGGGTTTTGGAAACTGCAGCTCTATCTCCTGAGGTATGTTAACACGTAAGGGGAGGAGAGAGCAGTAGAGGAGCAGCTAGGATGTGATGTGGACTCTGCAGTCCAGCTGTGATATTCAACTTTGACTTTTATGATGATGTCAGTGTGTTTTAATACCAAAAGAGTTATTTGCAGATGGACACAAAAAGAAATTAAAGAAATAAGACAGAATAATCTTATAAGAATTGCAAGGATCTAATTAAATATGCAAAAATTGAGTAAGAAAGGAGAAGAGAGAAACAGATGTGTGAAGCCAAAGTTAGGTAGAGACATCCTTGAACACTAAGCTGATGCTGCTGAATGTGTTGATGTTCTATTCATTTACAAACAGCAATATTTATCTAGTCTTATGCTGCCCCAGGCTCCATCTAAACAATGTGAATACAGTGGTGGTAAAGACAGGACTATATCTGTCTCAAGTTTGTATTGGATCTAAAAACAGAAAGAGAAAAACATATTACAGATTGATGGGGATAGAACAGAGATACTTGACTCTCTAGTGAAAATTTCACAGATGAGTGAATGTGCTCAAAAATGAAGGAAACTTGAAATATGTTTGCTTGGAGTTTGTTTGTTTTTCCAAAGTAGTAGAGAAATGTTGATGTGCCAGTAAAGTGATTCCAGCCTGGGCCATTCCAACCGTGCTTTCAGTGCCTGAGTACATTGGGTGTGAATGAAAGAATGGCACCAATATTCAGGTCTTCAGAAGGGTCACAGGATGGTGACAGGGGAGGGAGAAACAGGCAGGATGGAAGGAGCTTGGGAATTAGAACATTAGAGATGATAGAAGATTAGAGGGCCTATTTTATGTACTATCCCCATGGATTCAACCACCTTGAAAAAGATCAGCTTGCGGACATCAGAAGATGTGCTGTGCTGAGGTCCATAGTCATGTGCTGTGCTGAGGTTTATAGTCATGGCTCTCTGCCAGAGAATCTTAGAATTTTGTCCAAGTAATATGAGTATGTTCTTTGAAAACATGGGGGGAAGGGTGATAAAAATAGAAATTACCCAGAAGTGAAGATACTTTTCTCTAAAAAGAAAATTAACATGTATGAGAAAAGGAGAATGTGGCATATGAATGAGCAGAATGAACAACTCCTCTTTTTCATCATATGACTGACTTTGACACTGTTTATATATACACAGATATACATGTAAATGTATATATTACATTCACACTATGTAGACAAATTAATGAAATGTAATAAAGCAACAGCAAGCAAAAAAGAAATACAGAAATCTGCTCCATTTACAAGGTATATAAATTGATCAAGTTTGGGCATACAGAAGAAGGACCAAGTTCAGGCTCAAAACTGGTAGCTTATGGCATAATTATAAACAAGACAAGTGATTCCTGATCCTGCAGAAACTAAGTTTCATGAAAAAAAGCAGTCAACATGTTTGCTTCCATCCATATTTTTGAGGCTTGTATTAAAATCATTTTAGGACTTAAAGCAATAAAAAAAGTAGCTGAATAAGTTGTACAAAACTCCTCATTACTTAAAATCATTGTAAGCAATGAATGAGTGAGGACTAGAGCAAGTATAGTCCTAGAGAAAAGACCCACAAAGTCTTGCACTTGAAGTTCTGCATGGAATTTCTTCTCTGAGCACTTCCCAAATCCCCAACAACTAAAAGTGAGTAATCAAAATTTGAAAGGTTTCTTAGAAGCTAAACCTAAGCAGAGCAGAAAAGACACTCTGGTAAGAACCACAGGTTTCCAATAGAAATTCTTTAAGGGCTTTACTTCATAAGTGAATGGTGACATTAAAAATGGACAAACTGTCACTAATCCATTTCAATCCCCTGATTGCATCAAAATGAGCTTCTGTCACTGAAACCATGAAGTAGGAGAAAATTAAGTCTGACTTGGAAAAAAAACAACTGTAATAAAACATCTTTTATTTTTAATGTCTGATGTTCAACTTTCAATAAAAGTCACTTTATATCTCAGGAGTAGAACTGAAATCAAATCAGATTATAGTTACCAGTCTCAGATTCTTAACTATGATGAGTATTTAAAAAATTAGATGACAATACCCAGACCTTGAGGGTGGTGCCAGAAGATCTCAGAAATAATCATCTCCCAAATTAACAAGTGAATTTCCAACTCTAACAGAGAACCTATGGAATGTAGCCTTTGAATCACCTCTTTAAAAGACCCTTGTTCCTGCTGATGGGTAGAATCACAGCCTTTAGGATAGGACTCCCCCATATTTTTCCTTTGCTAGCAAAGCAATAAACCTTCTTTTTCCCTTTTATCAAAAAAAATTAGATGAAAAAAATAAATTTTTTAAAGAGAACCAAATTTGCAATATGCCAGTATTAAATTCAGTAATCCAACAAAGCTGTTTAATAACAGAAACAGTAGAAGAGAGTATCAATAAACTATAATACAAATCATAAAAAATATATAGAACAAAACACTCACAAAAAAATAAAAGGTATGGGAAAACCAGAGAAATGTTTAGAAGATCTGTATAAACATGACGTTCATGTATTTTGATTTCTAGAATGAGGAAGATGATGAGAGAAAGAATGAGACAGAAGCCATGTTTGAGGAAAGGCAGCTTAGACATTTTTTAAATCTAATGAAATCAAATATTCAAGGAGTTCTTTCACTTGAAACTGGATAGAGTAACAATACCTTGAAATACAATGGTCACATTGTATAAAACAAAGGTAGAGTTGAAAAATGCTTTAAAGTCATCCAGATGTATTGTCAACTATTATTTTTTAACTAAGTTTAAATAGAAAGGATGGGAGTCTACACAAAATGGAATGGCATTTTATAATGATGATAATGATGATAAAACAATGAAACTGGAATTTTATACCTCGTGAAAATAGACCTTAAAATATGATGGCCAAATAAAATCATTTGTAGGCAAACAACCTAAAAGAATCTGTCAGTAATGGACCTGAGCAAATAAATGTATCCACATTAATTCTTTTTGCACAATTGAAAGGATTACAGAATTTTGATTATTCAAGAATAAGTGAAAAATCAGAAAGGACAGCATGGGGATAATATTAATGCATAGTTTAAAATAACAGTAATGCCCGTGATTCTATGTCTAACTTATGGAATAGCAGGGGTGAGATGTGAGTCTCAGTAAGTGAAGCCAAACTCCTGCCCTTCCCACAAGCCAACATATTCTAGTCCCACTTTGAATGTTTGGAGTAGTCTTCTTTTCTAATGTGCCAAACTTAGCGGAAATATTAGAAGATATACAGAGAATTGGGAAGCCAGAGCTTCCTCACAAGCTCACAAGGAAGCCTGTGGTCTTGCATTCTGCACTTGATTCCCTGTGTTTCTTTCTTTGAAGGATGAAATACAAATTTTGAGTCAAAATCTTTTGCTTGAATTTTAGGTTTTTGCATTTTTCTTTATTTCTTGTCACTGATCTCCGTTAGCACCACAATGAGTTCATATTCAAAACTATTCCTTTTTTCCACGTGTCTTTTTTGTTGACATCTTCTTTGAATAGTTCATGAGACACAAAATTGAAACAAAAGGGCTAAGGTATAGCTCCGTGTGGTAGTGTCTTTATCTAGCCTGTATGAGGCCCTGAGTTTGATCCCCAGCACCAGGAAAAGAAATCATAAATAAATAAATAATGTTAAAAACTGAATAAAGTTCTTAAATTGTAATGTTGTATGTAATTAATGATCTTCCATATCAGTGTTTTGCTTTGAAATGCACGTTACCTTCTGTTTTGTGATGTCCTTGTATAGCAAGAAGGTGACAGTATTAGAGCCCTGGCTGGACTTTCCCAGTTTTACTTTCACTTCTACTCAAGGCATGCATTCCACTCTAGTCATTCAGGCGATAACAGTTAAAAATGCTGAACAAAGTATAAAAAACGAACATCAGAAAACTCTCACAGATGGAGGAAAAAAGGGAGACGTGAGAGGGTACGGCAATGAGTTCTGTGTTTTCCCCTACACAAGTGTCCAGTCTGGACAAGCCCTTAACACACAATTGTATTACACAGAAATAAACGTGAATGCCCAAGAGGAGTCTTGTGTGTATTCAGAGGAATGTGAAGGGATGGTCCAGTTGGTCAGAATCCTCCTGCTGTATTCGTCCTGCCCCAGCTGAACACCGCAACAATGGGCACTGTATCTGGCTGGGGAACTGGGTGGAACCTCGTCTTCTGTCCTTGCCTAGCAAAGATGAAGCTGGACATAGGAGGAGGGTTATGCAGTGGGACTTCTGCAAAGCAGTACACAAAGTATGAGGCAACCCTCTGAGTGATCCCTGTGTGGAACTGAGAAGAACCAACACAACAAAAAATCTGAGAAGGGAACAACTGTTAAGTTAGTCTTTGGGCAGCACGCTCGCAGGCCAGCTAGCACTGCAGAGGCTTAGAAAACCAACATGTGCTCCTTGGCGCAAGAGGTGGCCAGGATATGTGGGCTACACCTAATAGTGTGACCACCTGCTAAAACAGAAGATTTAAATAGGAACCAAGTCTCATAACAATACCCACAATATTCAGGATGTGTCGGAAAATAACTTACATACCAAGAACAAGAATACCTCAATTCCAATGAGAATAAGATAATAGACACCAAAAACAAACAAAAGATGCTCTAGTTACATGACAGGATTTGTTATCTTCAAGAAGTTGCTTGGTGACGAAAGAAAAAAAGAGAGAGAGAGAGACAGAAAGAGAAAGAAAGAAAGAAAGAAAGAAAGAAAGAAAGAAAGAAAGAAAGAAAGAAAGAAAGAAAGAAAGAAAGAGAGAGAGAGAGAGAAAACCTTGAATGATAGAAACAATAGGTGCTCAGTTTTGTTTCGGAGAAAGTTCTCTGCATATATAAACAACCCTTGTGGACATTTGATTGAACAGCATATACATAAACTGAAAATCTCTTGGAATTTTAATTTCCAGTTTAAACATCATTTAATAATAACTTATTCAACAGGGTCTCTGCTAGGTGCCTACTGGAGAGATATATCAGATCTTCACCTCCTAGGAACTTGTCATCAGCTAGAAGAGAGAACAGCCATTCATAGATTGCCATAGTTTTGGCAACTCCTAGATTATGCATGCCAGATGTACACCCACATGAATGAGTGAGTGAGTGAGTGAGTGGATAGGAGAGATCAATTCTCATCTTCCGCTGTGGAGTCCATGTGGGGGCTTGGTGTGGGCACAGTGGGTAGAGGTGAGCACATGATCAATGTCTATATTTGTATTTTCAAATGTGCACAAACATCCTTTCTCTCTCCTATGCCTGCTACTGTCAGGAAAGGAAAGGCAGTTAGTGGAGAAAGTGGTCCAGTTATGACAATACATGCTAACCAAAACAGAGCACGGGTATTAATAAAAACAGGGTCTTTTTCTACATGAATAATTTTAAGACATATCCACCACCTAGGCAACAAAGCATGGTTATTTTCAAAATCATATTTTTTTTCTATACAAATAAGTGTGTGGTCACAGAAAACAATCTGGAAAATGCAGAATTTAAGAAAATAAGAATTAAATACTTACAACACAACAGTCACAGTTAACCTGTTGACGTCTTTTTCTGCAGTGTATTTTTTTCTAAGTAATTTTTCTATTCTCTGTTGACATCACTTAATCACACACCTGGGAAATATTGTTTGGCATCTCATAGAAAATGTCAGAGTAGAATGAAATGGGAGGTACA
Source organism: Geosciurus inauris (assembly GCA_004024805.1). Lineage (NCBI taxonomy): Eukaryota > Metazoa > Chordata > Mammalia > Rodentia > Sciuridae > Geosciurus > Geosciurus inauris. The sequence continues at coordinate 101,973 of PVHX01000850.1, read as the reverse complement.
TTATAAGCTTCAATTCAGGAATGAAGAGTCCCAGAGCCAGAAGTGACTTCACCTTTGTGACACCCCCAAGAGAGGCCAGATAATAGGCTCAGATTTCACTATGGCTTGAAACATAGTGTCCTAAACATCTATGTTAAAATTATAGCCCTAAGGTGATGGTCTTAACAAATTGGTGAGGCCTTTGAAAGATGATTGCATTCTGAGGGCAAAGCCCTCAAGGATGGTATTAGTGAATTTATAAAAAGAGACCCCAGAGAGATCCTGTACCCTTTCCCCCTTGAGGGCACAGGTTAAGGCGTCTGCCTTCCAGATGAGGACCCTAGCTGGAAATCGACCATGCTGATGCCTGACCTTGGCCTTGTAGCCTCCAGAACACTAAGAAATATATTTTTGAGCTGGGCGCAGGGGCGTGTGCCTGTAATCCCCACACTTTGGGAGGCTGAGACAGGAGAATCTCAAGTTCAAATCCAGCCTCAGCAACAGAGAGGCACTATGCAACTCAGTGAGACCCTGTCTCTAAATAAAACACAAAATAGGGCTGGGGATGTGGCTCAGTGATTGAGTACCCCTGAGTTTAATACCTAGTGCCAAAAAAAAAAAAAAAAAGAAATATAGTTTTGTTGTTTCTAAGCTACTCAGTCTAAGGTATTTCGTTATAGCAACCCATACGAACAAAAACACTGAAACATCACTACAACCATTTGAGATACATGCAATTTCAAACTTTGAGGCTCATCTCCTTCAATGCTTCTTGGGAATTTTGTTTGTTTTCCAGTAAGAGTTTTTCAGCTGTGGATAAACAGAGCTCGTTAGTCGTTGCCCCAAATAGGCAGAAAATTGTAGTGTATCTTGGAGAATCCTTTGCTGTAACCATTACTGCTTTCTAGGCCTCTGAAGTATAGTCAAAGAGTGCCTTGCATGAGTACCTCTCCTAGAAGACACTAGAACCAAACTGTGACGATCAGAGATTCCTGGATCACAGGGCAGTTTTGAGTCTTTTTAATGACTTATTGTCCCTTTCAGAGCCCTACAGTTCCAAGTTTCTGGGACCTCAGCACTGCCACTCTCTCTTTCTCCTGCTCTATTATTCCCTGTGAATGTCGTCACAGCCAATTTCTCCAAGTATCTGAAATTGAGTATGCTTTGACTAGTTTTCATTATCATCTTTCTTGCTAATTAGAGTCTATTCCCCAGATGTGGTTGCATCAGAGTTTAATTGATACCATATTTGAGTCAATTTGTTTTAAAAATTTCACCAATGTAAATTATAATACTAATACCATATTTACACAAAACTCTTACCTACTTGTTATTTTTAAGACTAGATTCCTGTAACAGAATTTATGATTCCACTGGCTTGAATATATTAATAGTTAGGACTATTGATATTTAAAAAAAATATTTTTTCTAAAATAATTTTCAATGAATCTTCCCTGCTAAATTCAGCTCATTTAATTCTATCATCACCAGTACTAAGTATAAATCTTTAAACAAATTTTATAATCTAATAGTTGAAAGATATTTTGCTTTCAAATTTGCAAGCATTTACTTGTTGGCAGGAATTTCTTGTGTTATTTTTTTAACCGATAGATTTCTACTGTGTTAAATCTCCTTTCATTCATTTTTCTCCTTTTTCTAAATGAATGTTAAGTGTGTTTATTAATTTATGTGAACTTGTTATGCCATAAAAATATATATCTTGGTGTGTGCTGGCACATGTATATGTAGACAGATATTTATACACACACATGTATATGTATACTAATTTTTCTTCAGGTATTAAGTGCTATTAAATGTGACATTAGTTTATAGGTGGAAAGTAGAGAACAGAGTAAATTTGATACTATTAACATTATTCTTACTAAATAAAATGTAGCTAAGAATGTAAATGATTGACAGAAATTTTATTATTTATCACAAGAAATACATAAATGCTTTTATTTATCTCTATTATCTTAGCTAATGTCATCAGGAACACAATGGTAACTGCATGATGATGTGATATGATTTGCTTTATTGTACTTTATAAAATTGAACTAGTCTCAATCGATTTGGAATTTATTTGAATTCCGTATTTGGGTAAGAGAGAATGGAGGAAAAAATTCAGAAAAAAATCAACAATTCTAATAATATGTGTTTTATTTTGTTTACTGTTTGCTTTAATATCACAAATAGCCAAAACTTTACCTCTTCTGTCTGTGATTCTTGGAATTGATGCATCAGCACTTCAGGGATAGTGGAAAGAGGAGAAGCGTATTTCACATTTAGTGAACCTCTACAAAACCAAATTTATGAATCACTTATTTCTTACCTCTCAAGGACTCGGATCTGGAGATGAGGGTGAAGAGAGGTTCATCTCAGAGAGAATGGAGAGAAAAAAGAATAGAGAGGATAAAGAAATGTATGTGAGGAAAGTGCATAAAATGACATCAAGAGAAATCAACACTGAAGGGAACAGGATGCATGATAGGTGGCTGGGGAATGAATGGCTTGTGCTCCGTCGGCATGATCCCAGTGAAAGCACAGGGAAGATCTGACGGATGTTACTAATGAAGAGCACAAACTCCAGATGGACTAGTGATATCATTGCTCTCAGAATTGTAAGAAGAACCTTAAAGCCAAAGATCAATAATCACCTCTACTCTGGATTTTGAGATTTGATCTTCCTCTATTTGTTTTGTACAGGATATTTTTAGTCTTGTTGACATTATACATCTGTTATGAATTGAAATCCATGTCCCCCAAAATTCATATGTGATGTGCCAATCCTCAGTGTGATTGTATTTGGAGATGGGGCCTCCCAAGGAGGGAATTGATGAGGTTGACTGTGTCATGGGCAGCACACTGAACAGGATTAGTGTTCTTAAAGAAAAAGGAAGAAATCAGAGCTCGCTCTACTCCGTGCACTGACCGGGAACAGGTCATGTGAGGACACAGTGAGAAGGCCAGCCATGAGAACAGGTCCCAGCTAAAACTCAATCAGCCACCTCCTTGATCTTGGATGTCCAACTTTCAGAACTGTGGGAAATAAATGTCTGTTGTTGAAGCCATCCAGTCTGCAGTTTTTGTAATGGCAGCATGGGTTGACTGAGACATCGTAAGCCAATTTCTCCTTCTTTTTCTAGGTATATTCATTTATGCTTTCCTTCACTCCTCTGTAACACTCATGTACAAGCACCCTGCTACAATGTTCAAGAAATAGACATCTTAAAACTCAAACACTGCATGCATTTTTCTTACCTCTGATCTCTGAACTAAAGACTTTGTTACTATGACCTACATTGGATCCTCTTGTTATTTGTGATATTCATTAAAAATATCATCAGAATAATCCACAACACCTTTTCTGTGGATTTTCTTTTTTATGATGCCTATGAAAAGAATTAGCCTTCACTAATCTTTTAAATATCAGATTGGTAATTTTATATTCATCACTCTCTAATAGACTCCAGAACATCTCTATATGATAACATTGATAAGCTGTATTTTAATTACTTCAAATAGAAGCTGATAGTCTTCAGTTTGGCAAGAAAACATATACTATCAATAAGGTAGGTGAAGACCAGTAGTGCGACATGCCATATCTGAATCACTGAATAATGTAAGAGACAGATCCTGGCCTCCTGGATATCTTAAAGACTAGACACTGTTAAGAAATACAATATAAATCTTATACCTGTTATCATAGTTCGTGAAGACCACTTAATATTCTGTTGGCCAATTAAGCATGTTCAATACTTCATGAAAATTTCAGTGCCATGTCTAGATCATTAGAAGTTCTTAAATTCACTTCTTCCTGATTCTTTTAGAGTGGTTATTAATATCACTTGCTAGACATTGTTTTAGGTGCTGGAAATGCAATAGTTTATAAATGAAAGATAGATCATTTGTCTTTGCTCACAGGAATTGCCTTTTAGTTGAGTAGAATTGGCTAATCAACAAATAGAGTCCTGTGTGTATATACACTTCATGGAATATGCCATAAAAGCAATCAGTTCTATAGCGAAAAATGAAGCATAGTCCAGACCACCTTGAAGAGCAGGCATGGAGCTTTTGCATTTTATCAAGGTGTTGGATGGTCCCTTCTGTAGGATGCCTTCAGCACATCCCTAAAGGAGTAAGGGAGTTAGTGTTGTACATATCCAGGACATAGCATTAAAATGACTAGGAAAAGCAATTAATAGACTCTGAGGCAGATTAACCCAGGTCTCTACCAGTGGTATCAGTGTTGAGTTAAAATGAATGCATGAGGGAGGAATTTCAGGTAAAAGCCAACAGGTGGGTGAGTGCCTGTATCACGTTGGCCCTGCAGACCACGATGAAGATATATATTTACTTTAATCGGAACCACGGGACTACTGGGAGGTCTGGAGCAAAGAGTGATATTGAGTGGCTTATATTTGTAAAGAGATCTCCAGGTATTTTAAATAGAGTAGATCCTGCATGGCAGTGGTGGCCAAGGTCAGGTGACATTGCCATAACTCAGGCGGGAGACAAGGTTAGAATCAGGTGTTAGCAGGGGATGGATTCATCTATTGTAAAATAGATTTCCACTCTGTATTGATGTTTAGTGGAAACCAACAAACAAAAGCTAGCTAGAAATTTTCAAAATTGCTTGGACTGAAGAACTGAATGAATAGCATTACTTCTGCTAAGATGGGCAGGAAAACACAAAGCAGTGAATTTGGTGTAGAGTACAGAGAAGGAAATGAGTTTTTATTAGCAAGGGGGCAGCTAGCGGATTTAACATTTTACATCCATGAGCAAATGGGTATTTCAACATGAAGAATACAAATACCAAACCTGACACTTTATCCAGCACACGCTCTTGGTCATGTTCTGCATCTGTGAGTCAAACCACCTGATCCTGTCCTGCTCCAGATTCTCCATTGTTACTGAGCACAGTTTATGTCTCCTGGAGGTTTTTCTACTCTTGCTCTGTTTCCCACCTGCAGGTTTAAAACTCATGTCCAGTGACTACCTTTCAGTTGTGCTTCTGATTTACTTAAATAAGTGGCAAAAAATTTTTGAAAGAAGAAAAATGTGACTTTCAACACTGTCTGTGACAAACTATTAGAATGTGATAATCGGGGTCAGGAGGTTCCACTCCAACAGAAGTGGTTATGTTCTCAGAAAAGCAAAAGGATGTGGCTCAATGCCCAGCAGCTTCCTGAGTGTTGGAGAAAACATGTGGGCAACAGACCTAGGAAGATGAACCTGCAGCCTCCCACTCCAGATTCCCAAAGCATTTCATGCAGGGCCAGAGAGACACTGAGGCCACCAAGTTTGCTTAGCAGCCAGATTGTGCCTTCACCTGTGAAAAGGAAAAACAGTGACTTATACTTGGACTTCCTGACTTCATCAGCATGGCAGGACTTAGTGGTTATGGCTGATGGATTGTCAACAGACCTCCCTTTTTCTTTTCACAGATGTGTTTTGGTAGCATGAGCTTGTCCATCTTCCCATCATTCATTCTTCACCTTCCGTGAAGTATGTCCCTAAGGTAGCTATTGAAATACGTTGAGAATCAGCATGAGGATCTGAGGAAATCATGGTAGTAAACAAATTTATGAAAAATAATCAGAAAAAAGTAAAAGGCTTTGCTTGTCTCTCACTACTGGATTTGGCATTGCTCATCTGACTATCACAAAAGGATTCCTTTAGAAGGTTCAAGCAGACCTTATGAATCTCAGCCTAGGATCCCACATGGGACTCTTCAGTGTTGGGGGCTCAGGTCTTCCAAGTCCTTCAAAGCACTTTTACAACGTGCTGTGCTGACTGGGTTCACATTTCCTGTGACAAGCTTGTTTCTTAGGGCCTCAGGACCCAGGCAGCTTGGAGGCAGAAACAAGAGAAGGAACAGAAACCTCGCAGAGCCACAGTCTCCTCTCAAAGCAACTACATCATAAAAGTCCTTTTCCTAATCACAGATTAAGACTTGTATTACCCCACTTGATTTGCCACTGTCCCACCAGACCTCTAGACTCATTGGAAGGGCCAGCCTGACCTACACATCCTGCTTATCCAAGTCATTGCTCATTTAATTTACGGTCCTCTTCTCTACACTACCACACTGGCCTAATGTCACTCATGCCCAGGAATTGTGCAGCCATCTAATATCTAATGAGAATACACCAATAAAATATCCACACATTAATTTCCAGGTTCTTTCATTAAAACTCAGTTTCTTCTATGGAAACCTTAATGCCACTGAATAATTGCTTGTTGAAAATTTAAAGAAGTGCTCTCCTGTAAAAGTGTAGGTGCCAGATACAGCTTGTCCCTCTAGTCCCTTGCCTTGTGGACCTCACACTGCACAGCTGTGACTTGGCTTTCAACATACATAAAGAATGAGATCTGAGCTAAAATGCTATCTCATTTGGAAATTATTTGTAGTGGTCTCAACAAAGTCTTTCTGTGCATGTGTGTGTGTATATGTGTGCACATAAGAAAGAGTTCTTAAGACTATTTGTGACTGATTACAAAAGATGGCTTTTTTTTGAGCAATATTTACACAAGGGTTAAAGGAAGAGATATGCAGGCATAGGGTTTTATTTTTTTCCTGGGGGGATTCTTTAAAATTTTTATTTTAAGCCAGATGTGGTGGCTCACACCTGTAATCCCAGCACTTTAGGAGGCTGAAACAGGAGAATCACAAATTCAAAAGCCAGCCTCAGCAAAGGTGAGGCGCTAAGCAAATCAGTGAGACCCTGTCTCTACATAAAACACAAAATAGGGCTGGGGATGTGACTCAGTGATTGAGTATGCCTGAGTTCAATCCCCTGTACCAAAAACAAACAAATTATTTTAAATACTATATATTATTTTATTTGCTGAATACAAATTAATCATGGAATTTACAGTGAAACATGTCTTTTTAATTGTAATTTTAAAATATAGAAAAGCACAAAGAAAAAAATGAAAATCATTAGTTCCAATATTGATAAATAAATAGTTATCACCATGCTACCAGAGAACTTTCGGCAATCTTCTGGCGAAATATATATAAGCAATCTGTGGATTAATATATGTAAGCATCCTGTGGATTAACTCTATGTTATATATTATGTTCCATTTTTCTAATGTAAAATATTTGTAAAATAAACCATATCATTATATAGTGTTTTACAAGTTTCTACATGTTAATAATATTCAATTGAGGATTGCACACAATGCTGTGCATTGTGTTAGTGGCTTAACACAACCTTAATTTCAAGCTCGTGAAAGTCCTCTGATAGAGTAGTTGTGATAACGATGCTCTGATCCACACAGACATTCATGGATCCAGGCTAGGAGAGGCTCTCCCTCCTTCAGCAGCCCCCTCCCACGTGCAGTGTGTGTGAACACTGCAGTGACAGAGGGAGGGATCAAAGCACAGTTCTTCTGGCCCAGATATGGAAGCTCTGTCTTTCTGTCTACCTTTCATTAGCCTGAATTCAGTCCAAGGGCCGTGTCTTACTGCACAGGGGGCTGAGATGCAGCCCCATCCTCTATCAGATCTCAGAGGCCTGGCTTACGCCTTAGCTGTTACTTAAAACTTTTCTCAATTTGAACTTTTGCTTCTTGGGGTCTCTATGCAGCTCCCTTTTCTAACCTTTCCATACCTCACAGTTTGGCTCTGTTATTCCTTTCATTTGTTGTCATATTTACATTCATTTCTTTTTCCTAATTACGTGCTCGATTCAGCAACCACCAAGCTGTATGCATCAGGAGAATTTGGTCTTTGAGCCTCTTCCCTGAGAGTCTGAGGCTTGGCAGGCCTCTGAATTGCCTGCTGAGTTCTGCCAGCTCTGCAGTTCCACCAAATGAGTTTTCCCTGAGCAATATAGATAAGTTATCATCTTCTGAAAAGTTTAGTCCCCTTGGCATTAACAAATGCCATATTTTTTCAGATCGTTTGATGGCAGCACCTTACTTCAAGTACCTATTTTATATGAATTGAAATAATTCTAGCTGCTCTAATAAATTAACCCTGATATATATAAGTGCTTTAGTATTAAAGTAGTTAATAAAGTCCTGTTGATGGCTTTGATTATGATGTCCAGGCCAACGGCAGTTCTATCAGCTAAACTCAGCATTCAGGCTAACCCCAGTGAAGACATATAGCCTGCAGAGGAGAAAAGGAGAAGATGGGGACTCTCGTGAGCGGGACCTGGCCACGGAGCTCATCCCTCCATGCACCCTAAGGACATCCCCATAGCCACTCCTAACGGAAAGGGCTAAAGCTGCTGCTCCTCCCAGACAGACACATCCCAGCAAGGATTCACAGTAGAGAATAAGAGGACAGAATTTCTGTGCACAACCAGCCATTTCTTCAACACATGGATTAAAATATTTAAAGATAATTATTTGGAATGAAAATTGTATGGGTTATAATTTTTATGTTAGGTCAATTATTTCCCAGTGAATTATGCTGACATCACTCTATGTTCACTGAAAAGTGACACCTATGGAGTCTCACATGGGTGCATCCAGAGCAGCCCAGGCTGGTGTGAGAGCTTCAAGCTTCAGTCTCAGAGGAAGCCTCTTTCTGAATTTTCCTGCCTTGTGCTCAATGCCAGCCTGTGTGTCCGTGATTTTTAAAAAGTCATAAATTCTGGAGGTTGTATATTATTTAACCAAAGATTTTTTTAACTGAATGTTATAGGTAAAATAAGGTCATTTTGATTTTATTCAATCTTGATATTTTCAACAAGTATCTTTAAGATGTGAATGATTATTTTGTGGTGATATAGAGTCAGATTCCAATAATAAATGCAAGCATGCAATAATTAAGTATACAGAAGCTTATAATCTCAAGTTACCATTTTATACCCAGAGTCCCAAAATTATAAAAGGTCTGATGTAAAAAGCACTTTAGAAAGCATTTCTAGTGAAAACTATTAATATAAAAACCAAAGGAAGAGATGTATAATATTTTGACATGTAATACTATTTTGACAGCTTGTTAATATAGCTTATGAAAATTCAAATAAATTAAATTATCCTGAAATTGTGTGCATTTTAGAATGATTAGAATCATATAAAATGATGTACTGGTAGCATTAGTTGTTCATTCTATATCAATTATTTCTATATTTATATAAAATATAAATCTATCAGAATATTAGGTTTTATATTTTTATACCTATTTGTTATAATCTAAAAATATATGTGAAAAAATAATTTTAGTTTTTCTTCAATTACAAAAAGTATAGTAATTGTAGGAAATACACCAACTATTAAAATAACAAAAGAAACTATAAAAGTATATTAATTAGCTAAAAAATCACTTCTATCTCTGTATGTCTGTTTCAATGCTTTATTCTTTTTTTTTTTTTTTTTTGTACTGGAGATTGAACTCAGGGGCACTCGACCACTGAGCCACATCCCAGCCCTATTTTGTGTTTTATGTATAGTCAGGGTCTCACTGAGTTGCTTAGCGCCTCACCATTGCTGAGGCTGGCTTTGAACTCGTGATTCTCCTGTCTCAGCCTCCCTAAGTGCTGGGATTACAGGCTTGTGCCACCGCACACGGCTCAATGCTTTATTCTTATTAGCAAATAATGTTATCAACTCTGCATTTTTTTCTTGTCATAAATTATCAGATTAAAAAAAAACCTTGTTTTTCTCATGTGAGAAACTCAAACCTGCTCTTAAGTCTTCACCCACCTTTTCCTTCTCTGCGTCTTTGTTGGAAACCAGATATCAAGTTAGAAAAACACATCTTCCTGCTATTTTTGATCTTATGCTAACATACACCATAGGTACCCCAGGTGATAAATCTTGCATTTTATCACTTTCATGTTAGAGCTGATTGAAACAAGACTTGGCAATGCAGCTCCTACCAGCCACTCAAACATATCCGTCTGTCCCTGTTTAACCTCAAGCAAGAGTGCTTCAGAGAAACTGAGGAAAGGAAAGGGTGCAGGTTCTTCCCAGGAGAGTCTTGAGGCAGTCTGGGAATTTTAGAACATGCAAGTCACAATTTTTTTTAAAACATCACTTTATTGTTGTTTTTTTAATTTTTACTTTTTTATGTGGTGATGAGGATTGAACTCAGGGCCTCATGCATGCTAGGCAGGTGCTCCACCACTGAGCTATCTCCCCAGCCCCAAGTCACGATTTTTTAAAGAAATGTTCTGGTAGTTCACTGTGTTTCTCCAGGTTTTGTTCCATAAATAACCACATGGAATGTAGTTCTAAATTCTGATTTGTAATTATCAGTAGGCTTACCAGAAAGTGAAGAGTTTTCTTGGGGTAGGGGTTGGATTCTGTTAACCTAAGTTCAGGAGAACTCCATCTAAGTTGGTCTTCAGATACACTGTCCAGGAAAAGACTACATTAGCAATGGACCAGGAAATTAGCAGCAGGCAGTTAGAAAATAATAAATGTGAGTGAGGTTTATTGCTTACAAATTTATTTATTTTTAGAGTCATTTTATGTTCCCAAGGCAGCCTTCCCTGGGATACATGCATCACCCAGAGACCACAGTTTGAATTAGGGTTCATGTTTGGTGTTGGATTTTCTATGGGTTTGGGTAAATGTGTAGCATGGACGCATCATTATAAAATCAGACCAGAACAGCTTCATTGCCCTAAAAATCTATTGTTCTCCTCCTATTCATCCCTCTCTTCCCCTTGAGGCCTGGAAACTGATGGTTTTAATCCTATCTCTATAGTTTTGTCTTTTTCAGATGGTCATAAAGTCATGGAATGTGGAGTCTTTTCAGATTGGCTTTCACTCAGAATATGCATTCAAGTTTCCCCTGCATCTTTTCAGGGTGTGACAGCTCATTTATTCTTAGTGTTAATAACATCCCATTGTTTGGATGCACCAAAGTTCGTTTATCCACTCACCTGCTGAAAGACGTCTTGGTTCCTTCCAAATTTTGGCAATTATGAATAGAGCTGCTGTCAGCATTGAGGCTGAGGCTGCTGCATGGACATATTTTAAGTACACTGGTAAATATCAAGGTGCTCAATTTCTGATTCTATTGTAATAATGTGTTTAGCTGTGCAAGAAACTTCTAAACTCTCCCAGACGGGCTGAGCCATACTGTGCTCCCATCAGGAAGAAGAAGCTGCTGTTGCACCACATTCGTGACAGTACTTGGCATTGTTAGCATTCTGAATTTGGGCCCTTTTATGTGGTATGCAATGGTAATGTAATCTCATTGTTGCTTTAATTTTAATTTTCCTGATGACATAATCTATAGCACTTTTTCATAGGCTTCGTTTCTAACTCTGTGTCTTCCTTGTTGAGGGGTCTGTTTGGCCCATTTTCCATCAATTGTTGGTTTTACAATTGTAGAATTTCAGGTGTCATTTGTGTAGATATTGGACAGTGGTCTGACTTATCAATTATTTCATTCATGGATCATGTCTTTGGTGTTACATGTAATGAAGTTAACTTCATATCTAAGTTCATCTAGATTTTCTCCTATCTCATCTTCTGATACTTTTATAGATTTGTTTTCATTTTACATGTACATAATTTATTTTGAGTTAATTCTTTGTAAAAGGTGCACAATCTCTCCTTAGATTGATATTTTTGCATGTAACTTTCTAGGAGTTCCAGCACAGTATGCTGAAAAGATTGTATTTCTTCCATTTTATTACTTCTGGTCTGTTGTTAAAGATGCGCTGACTGTATTTGGGTGAGGCTATTCATGGTCTCTGTATTATGTTCTATTAATCTATTTGCCTATTCTTTGGCCAAAACCACACTACTATATTGTCTTTATAATTGTCATTTTATAGCAAGTCTTTTTGTAAATTTCTTCCTTTCTTCCTTCCTTCCTTCCTTCCTCCCTCCCTTCCTTTCACAGTGCTGGGGATTGAGCTCAGGGCCTCACACGTGCTAGGCAATGACTCTGCCAGTGAACTGCACACTCAGCCATCATGTTAAGTCTTGAATGTTTATTAGATTTTTTAATAGTAATACAATTCTGGGATGTGAGTTTCAAAGCCCTGAAGCATCTTTTTTTTTCCCTAAATAATTTAAACTCCATCCTTTGTTGTTCTAGTTTGTGCATTCTTGGGAAAGCTAAAACACTGCAGGGAATCTTCTTTATGGTGCTGGTGCTGGGCAGGGCTAAGTACACAGTACAGCCCAATCCCTGGAGGGAGGTCACTGATCAGAAGAGTAGGAAATATCAAGCGACCCAGCATTTGTAAACGTCTGTGCATTAAGTTGTTACAAAGGCCACGGTATTTGCTTTACTTGATGGAATGATGGATGCTGTAAACGTGTAATGAAATCGTATTTCTCAGCAATTCAAGGAGTCGGAGAAGGCAGTGACTTTGAATATGGCTCCACTGAAATAAAGAGGTATACCTGAAGCTATCTGCACAGTACCATGCCGGAAATTTGGAAGAAATTTAAAGACGACACTTGTCAAATGCAGATTTCCTCACAGTATTTACATACATACTGTATTTTCCTAGACACTATGTTATCATATAGCCCTGAATGATATCTCAGGTAACAGATAAGAAATTTGATTTTCAACTTCTTTTTTTTCTTCTTTAAAAAAAAGGAAAAATTATGAAGTAGTTTTTCTTATCAGAAGGCAAGACCAAAAAAAAAATTCACCTTAATATGCCTTTCCTTTTAGAAAAGATTTATTCACCTGCTACCATTTCTGAACTTCTAAAACATAAAGTGACAAATACAAGTCTCATAAAATATCCTGGTTCTGATGAGCAAGACAGCAGAACCTGATAACAAATACTGAATGGGAACCACAATAGCAGAACCACTCAACCAGAAACTCACACCTGCCAAAACACTCTTTACAGAGGCAAGTAGAGAAACATTCTCCAGTGAGGGTCTTTTAACACTGTCAGAGGCCATTCTGTTGTTCTGCAGAAATGCAAGGGAGACAGATTGTATTTCTGGGCTTTGATGTGCCAAAGCTCCTGCCCAGAATACCACCTGACTGTATATCATTTACAGGATGATCCATGCCCTTATTTTTCAAAGCAATGGTATTTTTAATAAAAAGAAAATTATTGTCAAATGGCAATTGATGGGAGTACATCTTACAAGTTCATTTGCATTGTCTGAGAAAGTAAGACCAAAACTCTATATTAAGGGAAGAGGACCATTGTCTTTCAAATATGTTCTTGTAGTTATTTCAGTTTTTCCTGTCAAATTCATTAATTCTTATTTAAAGAAAACATAAATATTATTTTTTTAGTTTTTGGAACTGGGGATTGAGCCCAAGGGTCCTTACCCACGAAGCCACATTCTCAGCCCTTTTTTGTATTTTATTTAGAGACAGGGTCTTGCTAAGTTGCTTAGGGCCTCACTACATTGTTGAATTGGAAATCCTCCTGCCTCAGCCTCCTGAACTACTGAGATTACAGGAGTGTGCCACCACGCCAGGCTAAATGCTAATTTCTATACCAATGTATTACTCTCATGTTCCAAGCTCCTTTCCGGAATGTTCATTCACCCGAGTGACTCATGGTGACAAGAGGAAGCTGACATCACACACTGTGCCCTTCAGAAGACCTGCTTCACCAGGAATTTGCCTTGTGTGGAAATTTCTGGGCAGTCAAAACACTTGCTTTTTCTATCATCAACATTACATTTTAAAGTTTTTTTCCCCTCCTTCTTTATAACTATTTCTTGCTTTGTCCTGAACAAATCTCTTCAAATCTCTTTTTTTCTGAATAGATTATTTATTTATGACTTTTTCTAGAAGGCCCCAAACACTTACCAGTTTTATGCAAATTATATATATACATATATATATATGTACATGTATATATGTGTATATATATATAATTGGATTGTTTCATTCTCAAAATTAACTTTTTCAACAGTGCATACATTCAGATAAAATAGCATGAGACTTAAATGCCTCTCTATAGAGATTCCAGTGGTCCTCTTCCGGCAGCAGATAACACATGTGGTAAAACCTGTTCCAGAAGCTCTCTCCACCTCTCCAGCACAGGCCTTGCTTGGGCATTCCATTTATCTGCCAATCTGTGGCCAGGGCGTCCTATACTTTTATCCATTCTATGCATCAAAAATAGCACATCACACCACCTCAAGTTTCTTTTCAACTTTGATCTTTGCCTCTGATGATCAAATGCCAATATTTGTGATCAGTCTCAGGACATGAATTTCGAGGAGCTGAAACAACGTTTCCTCATCTGCCTTTACAATTAAGTACAGGATCAATTAATCCTCCACTAAGAGGATGGACAGTTTGGTCTTCTTTATGATGAAACTATCTGATCTCTTTATGAACTGTCAATGAACATCCTCTAATAGATCTCCACCTCAGCCTCTCTCTAGGTGACAGACAGAGCCCAGTCATGGAGATGCCAGCAGGTGTCCCTTCCAGGACCTTCTCAAGCTTCTCAGATGTGTCCTTTGTGTTTGCTTTTCCAGGATATTTGATGCTATTTAGTTATGAGCGACACATCTCATCTTCTGTGTTGCTGGACATTTTCAAACACCCCTTGACTTTTCCTTTCCATTATTTTCTGTCTACCTGTCTCCCACCAAAACTAAATGCAAGTGGACATTTGTACAGATATTATTCCAAATTTCATTTTATGCTTCATTTAGAGTAGAGCACAAATAATGTCTACCTGCAGGCTTCCTTTGGACTTACCATTTAGTCATTAAGATTTTAGACCATCAGCTCTTCATGCAAAAGGTATTATTGTGTGGAATTGATTCGTGCTGACTGTTGCTCAACATTACACTACATGAAAACATTTGCATGTAGGATGAATGATGGAACACTGGAAAGAGGAGTAATCATCCAAATCTACCCAAATGTGACTTTCCATAAATGATGAACTTGTAGTAGAAAATGACAATAGACACTGATCAGTGAGTTTATATATTTATATAAAACATAGAGGAGCAAGTTTTATCTAATGATAAGTTTAGCTACTTAATGGTTTCTAATCTTATTATTAGCAGTCATCAACAACCTAATATCAATTATTGAGTTGTCTTAAGGACTGCTTACAGAAGACATGACCAGATCTTACTGAATATATCGTAATTACAAACCTGTGGCAGGGTTTTAGCCAAGCTGTGAAGTCAGTTCCAACTCCACCACCCAAAGCAAAGTGACTCTTATTCACTTTGCCTTCTTTCCTTTTATACAATCAGTATTTTTTTTTTTGAGGTACCACCTGCCCTTGATCAGCATTCCTCTTCTCTGCCTTCTTTGCTTCTAGTTAAAACTCACAGCTATTGAGAACAATTTTCTTATGATTCTCTTCTCAGCTATGTAGCAAGGAATGGTCAAAGCCAATGAGAGAAACCTACCCCAGCTAATATCACTATGTAGTATTTGCACGTTCATTTCCTTATGCCTTTGTTCTATCAGTTAATGTTGCAAAAATGATGCATCCACTAGAAGTATCATAATTGCAAAGAGAAAAATAATTAGAGGAAACATCTGCTTGGTTAAAGAATTTGCATATTTCCTGCAGCAATAACCTGATACAATTGAAATGCTAGCAGAAAATAGAATTCTGTTTGCATTTCTCTAATTATTATTGTTAAATATGAGGATCACTAAACAAGAAAGGAAGTGAGATTAATGAGCATTGGAGAATCTCACGTGTAGAATCAAACTGAGGATCAATTTAACTGTGCACAATTTGGAGATGAAGATTTCGGAGGTTGATGAAAAGGTCATAAGAAAGGATGGAGGACAAGACTATAACATAAATCCTTTTGTCTTAATCTCATTCCTTTTCTTCTAAACTGTAAGTGGGCAGCAAACTTTGCTTTGAAGGATGAAGCTTGAGTTGAGATTTGATCATGGGGAAGAGTTGAAGTGGAGGAGCTCACAAAGTCCTCAAAAAGCAAGCCCTTTAGAATAAGAAGTAATGATGGATGCTGGTCCCACAGACAGTGCAGCAGCAGAAAGAAGGATGGTTCTCTAAAGGCAATGGATACAACTCTGAATCTCAGTGGCTTTCCATAGACGGACTTGCACATCTGACTCCAGTCACACATGGGCTCATGTCAGGGCTGCCATTCTTCCCCTGTGGCCTTCGCATTCTAACACCCAGGAAGAAGCACATTTTAGGTAGTATGTGCTATTCTCATGGCAAAGGGCAAACACAAAGCCACACCAGATAATCATATTTGGAGTTCCTGCTCAGGTATGACAAATACCATAGTGACTCAATCCCATTGGCGAAGTCAGGTACAGATCTGCCAGTGGGGAAACTTCACATCCCAAGACAATGGGTGGGAGATGGAAATGCTCATAAGGTTGGAGCAAACTGTGGCATCAACCAGTCAGTCTACCTCAAGAGATATCAAGATACCTACCTTCCTATTTTACCATTAGTTAATGTGGGCTCTGACTTTATTAATAAAATAACAACTTAAAGTCACTAATATTTATTGTGGACATATCTGAAATTCTAGTCTACAGACAGAGCTAAGAACATAGAGTTGAACATAGAGTTGAATATATTACTAAAGCTAACTTAATTTTTCAGAAAAAAATTACTAGTGAATTTCTTTTACACTTCTGGCAATTTTGGAATTATGTTCTCAGAAGACAGCTTAATTTTGATACTGTCTATTTACTTATTCTATACCCCCCTCCAAAAATAAAACATGTTTACAAAGTCCATCTTCTCTGCCACAGCGTGCTGCGTAGAGGGCACTGGCCACTGGGCTGTGGCCTTCTGACTCTTAGACAGTCTTGTTTTTATCACAAAACATGGTTTAAACAAGGGCTGATTCAAATATGACAAGATTCACAAGTAGAGGAGAAAAGTCTTAAATCCAAGTTCACAAAAATAATTCAGCAAAAAATAAAAATAATAAATATAAATAAATAAATATATACACACACATATACATATGTACTTACACAGAGAGAGAGAGAGAGAATTCTTTGAGTAGTGCCTGGCATTTTTCTCATGGTTTCTTTTTCTCAGAATAGTTCCTATGTCAAGAGTTTCAGTCTTGACAACTACTAAGTTCATGGTAGCCTTGGAAACATAATCAACAATAGCCTTTTTGTAATCATGGAAATAAATTTATATTAAAAAATACTTTTTCTCTTCTTGTCTAAGCAATTATACTAATTAAATTGAAAAACCCTGACATTTCCAATTAGCATTTATGACAAAATGTGTATCTGAAAATACAACAGAAGGTAAATAATGATTTGTGAGACTAGAATAAATTGCATGGCCAGCAAATATGGTAATATTATTTTATAACTTCCACTATTTTTAAAATTGATATAGTCATTTGTAATTATAGTTGTTAGTAAAAGTATAAATGAAACACTTGGGAATAAACCATGTGAAGATGGGCTCAAAGCAAACAGAATGAAGAAAAGTAAAGTATTTTTTTTTCCATAAGGAAGTGGTGAAGCTCATGAAACATGGTAACACATCAATGATTAATGAAGAAAGATATTTCTGGACCTCCATACCTAGTACGCCCATGAACTGTGATGATCTAAAGAACATACTGTTCACTAGATTTGCTGTTAGCTTTATGTACTTACTGCAAAGATGGAAGCCTGCAAATACTTTGTCTGAAGTGCGACAGTTAAGGGGTATCTATTTCCCAATCTTATTTAATGGAAATCTAAATACAGATTTTCACTCTGTGAAGTTCTATATGGCTGAATGAATATTCTATAGAGTTTCCTTTTACCTGTTTGTGGCCATCGAGATGCCAAACATACCATGTTCATGGAGAGCTGTGGAAACCTAACATTGACTTTGCCAGTGACCACTTCCATGATATTTGCCCATCATGGCACCTCTAATTCCTTTGACTTCCTCTCATAGTTGATCGCATTTGTAAACCCTTCCTTGGCTTGTTTCATCATGAGGAACTGTTAGTTAAATGACCAGACTGATTGTAGCATTTTGTAGTAACTTGTTTCATCAAGTCTTAAAAACCAGGGACTTGAACCTCCACTTATCTACACTTATCTATGATGTTTTCCTAGTCACTGTGGGAGGAAATTCAAGAAAATGAATTATATTCTTTAAACTCTGGTTTCCAGGATTATTTATTTTCCTAATCATATATTTATTGTAACTAAGGCTGCATTTTCTACAAACAGGAAAGAGCTCATTTAAGCAAAATTGTATTAAATATCTTAATTTTTGAACTTAATAAACCATAGCAACAAAAGACCAGATCTCTAAGAGAACCATTCCACTGACCTGTCATGTTGATATGATATCAATTTGTACAGAGGAGTGTAGAAGGTTTAATTTTTGGCACAAAACTTTTCCTTCAGTTTCCTTTCTAACTTTGGAAGTTTTGTCTCCACCCCATTCTGAATATACACACTACACTACACTTAGGCACACAGAGATACACACAGATTCACTGACACAATATATGTGTCAGATAAGTTTGAGTTGTAGTGATAACACCCGTTGTCGTGGCTGGACAAAATAAAGGTATTGATTTCACTCACAGACATGTCCAACAGGTGTATGTAGTACAGTCTGTTTCACAGACTTTCAGGGACAGGCTAGCAAATATTCTACTTTTTTTTTTTTAGTACTGGGGATTGAACTCAGGGGTACTCAACCACTGAGCTACATCCCCAGCCCTATTTTGTGTTTTATTTAGGGATAGGGTATCACTGAGTTGCTTAGCACCTTACCATTGTTGAGGCTGGCTTTGAACTCACAATTCTTCTGTGTCAGCCTTCCAAAGATGCTCCACTCTTTATGGCTACAACTCAGTGATCAAAACAAGGGAAGGCATAGCTGGAGGATCCAGAAAAACACACATTCTTCCATTTTAATTCACTGAATAAACCTAGTCAAATGGTCCCTTGTAACTGCAGGAAAGCTAGAAGATATGGAGAATGTGAGGAACTGTTTGTAAGTTGACCAGCCTGGTTGTAAGTTGACCAGCCTGGTTTACTTGGTAGTAAATTCCTACCAAGTCTAAAATGTATCAAAGATAAATATCACCAAGGAGAAGCAAGCAACTTGAAATAACAAGAATCACATCATAATCCTAAATGTCAAAAATCAAATTGTAATTAGAGAAAATCACTTAATCATTCCATGACTCATTCATGTAGAGTAATGGGGTACGAAATAGCTACCATAGTATGCCATGAGTCTATACAACCATCAGCCTGATGCAGATCTTGCAACCATCCAAAGATAGTCTTGGAAGGACTGCAGCACGACATTTGATTTCTTATTTCACATTTCCATCACAGGAGCCATCTGGAGCATCACTAGTCACCCTCAAAGACAGAAGAGGAGGCAAAGAAGATTGTGAACTGGCCCCTAAGTTTTCTAGCTTTGCTTATGTTGCCCACATAATGAACCCACTCCAGCAGACCACAGAAAGGCGCTTGGTTTTTCCATGAAGGACGTAGAAATGTGACAACCTGTGGAGGTATGTAGATAACAAATATCTACATATGGAAATATGCACTCCATGAAGGGACCATATCTACAGAAGCCACTACTATTTCCAGTGCTTAGTACAATGCCTGACAGTAACTCATAAAATTTTCCTGTGAAATAAAGAACAAGAACTAATTGAGATGAGCAAGTATTTCTAATAATTCCTCAAAATGTCTGTTTATATGCTTCCTTGAAACACAGAAAAGGAGCTAATTGATTTCCATAGATGGACCTCCAGGATCCTGAGAACCCACTAAACTACATTTGTAAAATTTCACCTAAATACGTTTATTTTTTTCCTTATAAAAATCTAGAAATACACATCTACATCTCTTTTTATTTAATATCCCCACTTTCAATCTTCCAGCCTTATTGTTTTTTGCTTTCTCAAGCTTAACATTTAAGAATAAACTGTGGAATAACCTGCAGTAACATGACCAGGCTTTACCTTGAAAATAAACAAAAGGAATGCGCATACAAGAACTGAGAGGGAGAGGAGAGCATCTGGACTTGGAGGAAAGAAGGTGATTGTCATGAGGAATAGGAATTCTGTGAGCAATCCTCTGAAATAAAAGCAAGGTGTGAAGACATATTGAGCATCCTACATGGGTAAACATTTATAATTCGTGTGTATAAATGACAAAATGTATTTTAAATTTCAATTTTGTTAAGTTCCTAATTTTCAAATTCCAGTAAAAGATTGTCAAGTCATAAATAATAAATAAGCACTGCCTATTAGACTTTAACTATTTTACTTCTCTGTGTACTTGTTTAAACAAAAAAATAATTATGTGCAAAAAAGAACATTCATCTCATATAACAGCCAAATTCCCATTTTCAACATTCTGAAAAAGGTTTCTTTGGTTTCCCATTGTTAAAACGTGAAAAACATTCTTGTTTGAAATTTCAACTGAGGAGGGAAGGATTTTTAGTGGTATGGAGATTTACAAAAGAAATGCTGACAGATTGAGCGTGGACAGTTATCATGATAAGGAATTATAAAATTTGAAAATAAAAAGAAGAAACAATCTGATGACCCAATTCAGAATAATAAATCTAATCTTTTTTTTGTTAGGACCTTGTTTGCAATTTATAATGTTGTTGATCACCAAAAAAATTAAACTACTTTCCACTAAATCAAGGTAAAAATATGCACCTAATAAACATGGATACAGCACATGAATTTAGAAGATTTTATTAAATATATTGCTTTTATTATTGACTTATAAAAATCTTAGCTTTTTTCCAGAAACCAACAAATATGTTTCTTTCTCAGTCATAGGAAAATTCAAATTACACAGGCCAGATTTGAAAGTCTGCTCAGCTGCACCATATGCATTGGTAGTTTATCATTGACTGAGCCCAGAGAGTCTTCCTACATCAGGCTCTAGTGTACAGAACACAGGAATGCTATGATGAGGTGGATGGAGTGGGTGGAGAAAGACTTTCCAGTGAGTACAGAAAACAAACCTTGACTTAGCTACCAATCAAATATGCCTATTTAGGCAAGTCTTTTATAATCCATGGATCTATGTATTGAACACTCTCATTTCCCAAAGAAAACCATGATTTGATAAGTGGTTTTCTTCCCAACAATTGATTTTGTAACTTCATGTGTTGGTCCTTATGGAATATCAGTTTACTAAGCTAAGATCTTCCAAATGTGGGCACATTTATTAGTAATATCAGAAAATCACACATCACTGATGTCATTACTATACATACTGGAGAAATGCTGAGAAACTATCAAGTGTTCAACATTTAAATGTCATCATTAGTCACAAATATCTTCATTTTATTTTCTCCTAAGTGATAGATACAATGAGCTCATTTTTGAGAACTTGTCTGCCAAATACCAAAGTCCAGATAACCACAATTACTTGCTAGGCTTCTAGTAAAAAGGGACTTTCATGGGAGAAAAATCCTGCCAAATTTGTTCAAATCTCAAAAAAGTAAGTAAACAAATGTTTTTTTTTTAAAGAGAATTATTGTATTTTAGTATGCAGCAACAGAAATTTCATGCATATGTCTTTTTAATTCCAAAAATATTTTAAAATGATGTGCATCAGGGTCAACATTCAACAAAATAAATAATTTGACCACCTCCACAAGGACATCACTATTATTATCTTTAATGTGGGTGTGTTGTACTAAGTAATACTGAGTTGGCTGGTACTGTTTGGAGCTGCTGTTTTACTTGAGTTAAGGAGTAAGCTGTTAGCATTACAGTGTTTTGCATCTAAGATACAGGAATTAACAAGTCTAAGACGGTGCCAATGGTATTTTCTTATTATTACGAATGATTTTGCCATTCAGAACCCAGAAAATTGTCTCAGGAAACCCCAGGAACCACAAACTGTACTTTGAGAAACTCTGATATACATACTGATGATATTCAAAAAGAAAATAACCAGATTTTATATTGCTCATATTACCTCCCACCTAAAAAAATTGCAAAACTGATTATCAAACTCAGAAGCAAATAAAATAATCAAAATAGAAAACATAGGAATAATATTCAGGGAAACCTAAAGTTGGACCTCTTAGGAACTCCATAAAATTGATAAACACTGTAAAGCTACATTGAATTAAAAGAATATTGTGAGACAAAAATTGCCAAATCAAGAATGAAAGAGGAGCTGGGTGCGGTGGCGCATGCCCGTAATCCTAGCACTTTGGAAGGCCGAAACAGGAGAATCGCAAGTTCAAAGCCAGCCTCAGCAACGGCAAGGTGCTAAGCAACTCAGTGAGATCCTGTCTCTACATAAAACACAGAATAGGGCTGGGGATGTGGCTCAGTGGCTCAGTGGTTGAGTACCCCTGAGTTCAATCCCTGGTACCAAAAACAAAAAAAAAAAAATGAAAGAAGGACTATGAGTAAGGATTTGAAAGACTGAAAAATACTATAAAGGGATATTTAAAACATCTTTGTATTATTTGAAAACTTTAGATGAAGCAGAAAAATTTCTTAGTTGATTTAAATGAATAAAAATGCCACAAGAAAAAAATAGAAGAGTTGATAGCAATTAGTCGTAACTCAACTGAAGAAGTCTAATTCATAACTTAAATTTTTCTCACATGTAACATTTCAACTTCATATATTTTGCTGGTGAATTTAATCAAATGCAAAAGGGTGAAATAATACCACCCTATGAAATTTCTTTCAGAAAACAGAAGAGGAAGGGATAATTTTTAACCATTCCTTGAGCCCAGGGTTACCCTGACTCCAACAAGGCCAACCCATCACACAAAAAGAAAACAAAACACAAATTTAATTAATAGAATCTAGGAGGGAAGCTTCAAGAAACAGTCCAGCCTTTTGCATAGGGAGACAGGTTAGTGGGTATGGTGGACAGCCAGAAGTTTCCACCATATCTGAACCTGCAGACATCATGAGTCACATAGATAAGCCAACCTATTGGAAGAAATTGGTTCTGTACCCCAAAGCACCAGGATGCCACCGCATACTCAAATCCACAAACATCTGCATAAAGTACAAGTGAAAATATACAAATTCAACTAAACCAGATGAAGAAATAGGAACACATTACCATCATGGCTCAATATTAGCAAATCAACCAAGATGAGAAGCACACATTTCTCCTACTCAAGCCCTGTAGTGAAATCTAGCCTGAGGAAACCTACCTGGAGATACTTTGCACAGTGTTGTTTTAACTCTGGTGAACTGGAGGCAAGTGACAGAGCTTGGAAGGTTATATGGAAGAGTGAAGTGCCTGGTTGATTTGTACCAGGAGTACTGGTGCAGTTTTTTGGACATTGGTTTTGAAGTTATTTCACTATCATTTTTAAAGTGTCTGCAGGAGGGACATTGAAGGTGGATCTCACCCTCTTCTTCTTTTCAGAAGAAGGCCTTGTTCATTTCCAAAAACTTCTATTAATAATTCCAGATATTAATTCTAGATGCTAAATCAATTTAAGTTACCATGGGGTACATTTGAATTTGTAAAGAAGTCGCCATCACAACTTTCATCATCACCAAGAAAAGTAAACATATAATCACTTTCTCTGTAGTGTAAACTAAGGGAATTAGTTGCTAGAATTCTCTGAATGTTATTAGACTGCAGGGCTTACATTTTCAGAATCCCTTACAGGGACAACAGAGAGACTCACAGGGAGTGCCACCATGGACTTGGCTTCCAGGGGATGATGGGGCTCAGTGACCTCATCTGTTTGCTCTTTTTTAAAAAAACTCAGAATTTTTAGGCAAACAATAGGCTGAGTTGAAGTCTTTAAAAAAATGTAAACAAAAATGCAAAAGAATTTAATTATTTTTCAATTGATTTCCTCTGCATCCCATGTCACGGAAATCAGACACTATCAGTGGCTGTTGTTTTATGGTTAATGTGTACAGGTGCATCTATCTGACATGCCATAGTTCTTATTTTCCCTTTATTAAGATTCATTTTAGTAGCGTGGATGTGTGTTCCAATTGCCTAAAGAGATCCTGAGCTCATGGAAGGTGGGAGGCACTTCTCCTCAGCCTCATCTTCTCTCTAAGTCCTACCCAGGAGTGATTGGAGGCTTGACTGGTGAAGAAAGGCTTTGTGAAAGAGGCTTTCTATGAGAAACAGACTACACTTAACCAGTCATTCCAGCCAGGCTGCATGAAGAAGGACAAGAGTTTGGAATAAATACACCAGTGAGGACATAGCGATAATACTTGTGTATTTAAATTAGGAAACACTTTGGATAAACAATGTAGAATGTTGTGAGGTTCTTGGATAACAGAATAAGGATTTTAATTTTAATCTCAAATGTTGGATGTGGCAATTTCAGTATCTTAAGACTATTCATCTATAATATACAACAATGTTCTGCAAAAAGCTGTGAAAAAGAAAAACAAGAAATACTAAAATGAGATTATTAGTAATGTTGTTGGATTAAAAAAGCTCATAACATGTGGTACTGGACTTGTGCTCATTATTTAACAAGCAAAAGACCCTAAGAAATGAGTAGTTAAGTTGCTTGACGAAACCACGTGTTCCAAAACTATTAAAACACACTCAATAACTAAATGTACACCATATGCAATCAGCTGGATACTCTAAAGTTCTAAGCTGTGTGTGATCTGTTTAAAAGGCATTTATTCTAAATGTAGAATAATTGACTCTTAGTTTTGAGTATTCGCCTGTTCTCATTTGTGTGCTTGATTCCTGCATCACTTGGCTACTCGAAGTTTCTTTTTTTTTTTTTTTTAAATTTTTTATTAGTTTATTCAATTGCATTTCAAGTCACAGTACATATATAGAGCTCAGTTTTTTCATTTCTCTGGTTGCAAACCAGATAAAGTCACACCAATTGTGCAAAGTTTCAAAGCATGTGTGCTTCTGTGGGGTTTTTGGTGATGTTGCTAAAACCTTATATGGACTTCCAAGCACCAACTGAAACCATTAAAAATACCTGTATTTTAACTTGATTTTCGCCTTTTCCCTGTCCAGTATTTTTCCATCTTTCATTGTACATCTGTTTTGTTTCCATAAAGAAACATTTTGCTGTGAAGTAATCCTGTTAGAGTAGGTCTGTAGGAGCCTTCCTTCACAGCTGCCTGGGACTTTCTATCATCACTGGAACCCTGGAATTAACAACAGTTTTGGACCAAGAGGAGATTCTCTCTCTCTCTCTCTCTCTCTCTTTCTTCCTTCCTTCTCTTTTCTCTTTCTCTTTCTCATTTTTTTTCTTTTCTCCATGTTACTGATAACAACACTGTGGAAACAGAGACCCAGTGTTGTGCCCTACCTGTGTCTAGGTAGCATCTCTTCTCTTCTCTTTATCCAAGGGCAGTAGTTCCACATGAGACCACCCACCCCTGCATGACCTCCTCTAACCATAACTTCACCATAGGCCTACCTCCCTATATCATCCCATTGGGGGTTGGAGTTTTAGCATAGGAATGGGGTAGGGGGTACAATTCAGTCCACAGCCAAGACCCTTCACTATTCCAAGAGATTTTGAGACCTGACATTCAGCGCTTTTCCAACTATGGTATATATCAAAATAACACGACAGCACAGTTCTTATATCCAGTTCATTTTGCCTTTAGTTTTAGACTCTGTTTTCCAAAGTAACTGAGGTGCTTGCTGATTCAGTGAGCTGTTTCATATATGTGACATGTAGATAAATGCTCTTGTAATAGTCTGCGTTCCTTCCTGGGTCCCTGACCTCCTAAGCAATGTTTTAAAATTTTGCATACATTAAGGTTCACCCTTTGTTCTGTGAATTTCTGAGAGTTTTGAAAAGACTTGGGATGCCATGTTTTACTACTGCAGTAGCGTGCAAAGTAGTCTCGCCATCCTATGTGTCCTCTGTACTCCCCCATTTACAAACCCACTCCTGAACCCCTGGCGAGCACTGATCTTTTTACCATGGGTTTGAATGCCACACATTTGGAATAACTGAGTCCATAGCTTTTATTGACTGTCTTGTTTCACTTAGCAATATGGACTTCATGTTTCTGCTTGATTTTTCATGATTTGATAGCTCATTTATTTGTGTTGTTGGATAATGTTCCATTGTAGACATGGATCACTGTTTATTTATGTATCCATCTGTTCAAGGACATACTGGTTAGTTTGGGGAGATTACGAATAAAATTTTATTAGACCTTTGCATAGAGCTTTCAGGGAGATGTACATTTTCACATCAATTGGGTAAATATACAGGTAGCTGCACCATTGCTGGATTGTGTTGTGAAAATATATCTAGATTTATAGAATTGTCAGATAGTCTTCTGGAGTGGTTGTGACATTTTGAGTTTGTGCCTGAAATGGATGGGGTTTCCTGGTCTCCTCACCCTCACAATCAGCTAGTATTGTCTAGTTTGGGATTTTAACTATATTAACACCTGTGTAGTGATATCTCATTGTTTTCTTTTGAAACTATCTGATTACAATAACGTTGAGTAACTGTCTATGTAGGCACCTGACCCCTAGTAGCTTCCTTCTGTAAAGTGTCAGTCCAGATCTTTCAGTCATGATTCTCACCCTGCTCCTCTATAGGTAAATTGGTTTTGTCCTCTGATGTTCTTCAAGATTTCTTTTTTGCTTTTGGTTTTCTGAGTTTTATATAATAAGGTATGATTTTCTTTCTTTTTTTTTTTTTCTTTTTCTGTCTTAGAGTTCTTTGAGCTGTATGGACTTGTAGCTTCATGTCTGCTATTAATCATTAGGTTGAGAAGTTCACTGCCCTCAGTACTTCAAATATATCTTTTTAAAAATTTATTCTACTTAGGTATACATGACAGCTGAATGCATCTTGATTCATTGTACACAGATGGAGCGTAACTTTTCATTTCTCTGGTTGTATGTAATGTAGAATCACATCATATATGCAGTCATACATGAAGCTAGGGCTATGATGTCCCTCATATTCCCTGTCTCCCCTCCCTCCCCTTTGACCAAAGTTCCTCCATTCTTCAAATATGTCTTTAGCTCCTTTTTCCTGCCACTCCTCTTTCTGTTATACCAATTTACCAATTATATGTTTGTTAATTCTGGTGAAAATTTCCTACATTTGGGGGATTTGTGTTCTTTCTTTTTTAAGGTATTGCTTTTCTCTTTGCATTTCAGTTTGGGGTTTCTTTTGTCCTATCACCAGCTTTCCTGATTCTTACCCTAGCTGTGTTCAGTCTGCCTGTGAGTCCACAAAGTTGTTCTCAAGTTCTGCAGTTTCTTGGTTCTTTTAGTTCCCTCTACAATGTATACCTGTTCTTGCACACTGTCTATTTTTCCACTAGACTCCTTAACACATGTATCAAATTTATTTTAAATTTTTTGATATTTACAAATGTGGTGTCCTATCTGGGTCTGACTCTGATCATTGCTTTGTTTCTTTACAGTACTTTTTTTTTCTTTCCTTGTAACATGTTTTATCTTTTTTTGTTGTTGTTTTGCTTTTGTTTTTCTCTACATTGTGGAAAGGCAGACTACTGTGCTAGATGATAGGAGTTGTCTGTTAGTGTGGAAATGTGTATTAGGAACTGAAGAACATTTAATGCTTGCTATGGATGTCAGAGGTTGAAAATTCTTCCAGTGACCTTGGTTTTGATCCCCTTATTTATTTTAGGATTCCCTAAATACTCCTCCCCAAAAAGACTCTCAGGGTGAGGGTGTTGCATCAGATTAGGGAGTAGAAGTTTGTTTGCCTGCTTTAATTCCTCAGTAAGCCCAAGGAAGGTCGTGTATTTTCTGGTTTTCATGTTATTGTTTTTGCTGTTTGTTGTTTTAAAGTCTTTTTCTTATTGTTAAGGTAGAAGTGATTATTCCTGCGCTCATTATGTACCAGAGCTGAAGCTAGTAGTCTTCTCTTTACTTTTCAATCCATGTAAGGAAGAGGGTACACAGTACCATAACACTGCCACCAGAAATACTCTCTGAGCTCAGCTTCTTGCAGAAGTAAGGAGTTGGTGACTGGATAATTAAGCACCAATTTAAGCAGAACCATTTTAAGAATTACCGTTTTTTGCACAAGCTGTATAGTACTTCAGTTTAAACGTAGGTCTCAACAAACTTTCTTAAGTACTGTTTACTTCTAAATAGTCAACCATCATTACTCCAATAAATAATCATTTCCAACATTTTTGGGGAAAAATTCTTCAGAAAACTGAAAATTCTCATATAGATAGATTATTTTGGAGCCACCAATTCTATTCTATTGATTTTGTTATTCTTTGTGTTTTGCTGTGAATAATACTAAACTGTTTGAATATAATATTTTTAATACATTCTGAAAATTTTTAGGGAAAGTATAGCTATTGTTTTGGAGGTATTTTGAAATCTATTTCAATTTTAGATGTTTTTATTCTATATTAATTTGCTAAAATATGTAGATTATGTGAAATTCAATATGTAGACATAAAGGAATAAGCCCTTAAGAATGAGGAGATAAATAGTGGGTCTTAAAAAAAAAAAAAGAAGACCTTAAGACTTTTGCTTAAGAACAAATAAGAAGTGTCTCAATTATATAAGGTTTAGTAGTGAAACTTAATCATAGAACACACTGAATGGAACTGTGGGGTGGAAGGAACCAAGCTGCACCACACTGACTAGGAGAGCAGTTCCAAGGCCATTTCCCAGTGGTTTTCCATAAGGAGAGTCTCTGTACAACAAACCTGCCACATGCCCACAGAATCTGCACATATTCTCTACCATCCTTCGCAAATCTTCATCCTCAAATGGCCAAACCATTGCAGAGGAAGAGAGAAAAGAAAATAGAAAACCAAAACCACAAATTCTCATTAATACATAGGTAATTCAGAAAAGGATAAAGATAACTGTTAGGCTGGTTCAGGGTCCAGGGTGTCCAATTAGGGGGGTGCCGGTCAGAGCTGCTGAGGAACGGAGTGGCCAGCCAGACACTGAGGCACCAGTAGAGGCTCCTGTCAATCAGTGGGTTTTTCCTGACTTATCCAGGAAGGACTCCAGCCTTCTCTTCCTGCCCTCTAAGCCCTCCCCTTCCTGATCCAGCCTTTTAAAATTGTCTGTACCCTGGAAGACGTGCGTGATTCTTCCCTACACACTCTGATGGACGGGAGAGTTCAGCCCAAGAGCATGTATTTCCAATAAAGCCTTGCCCAGTGGTTTTAATTTGCCTCCTTTTGGTCATCTGGCTTTACAAAAACAATAAATACTATTCTAGTTAGCGAAAATTATGTGAGAATGCACTGTGAATTTAAAACAAAAGAGAACGTTGCAAAAATTTACCATTAAGAAAAAGCCAGAAATAAAATAGGTGGATTTCTAGACTAAAAACATAACCAGGAAAAATCGTATGGTTATTTCTTTGTATACAGAGGAAAGGAACATAATATGGAAGAAAAGTATGAGAGAGGGAAAAAAAAGAGTCAAGAAGTTTAGGAGAACTGATACCAGATGGATTCTGACTCAGGATGTTAAAAACGTTAGGCGAAAATCTAGCAAAAAGAAAAAGGACAGTTGCCAAGGAATAAAATATCAGAAAATCACTAAAAGTTTAAAGAGCCATCCATTATTGTAAAATTGAAAGGAACCCTGAGCAATGTGCAGCAGACAAGGGTGGGTGTGGGGTCCTAACCCAGTGGGAAATACTATCAAGGCCCGGGGTTTTATCATTATCACCAGCCATGCCTTCTTTCACATGGCTCGACACTTCCTTCTAATGAAGTTCAGCCTCTTTCCTTTTTTTTTTTTTTATTAGAGCCTGCCATATGACTCATCTTGGCCAACTAATGTGGCAACTCTTTGACCTGAAAGACATCCACCCACTTCATCTGGCTGCCTCGTGCCTCAGCTGGTAGCTCTAGAAAGCCTCACAGAGGGAAGCTCAAGGACTCCAGGAGGAGGAGGGAGCCACTTGGGGAAGAGTGGGCCCCAGGGCACGGATGACTTCATCTTCACTTGACCTGTGAAATTGTGAGTGTAGCTATTGTTTCAAGCTACCAAGTTTTGGGTAGGTTTTTCACAGAAATTGTGGGTTATAGTATCTAACTGATACCCCTAGGCTCAATCTTTATAATTTAGAGAATATTAAACATAAAATAACCTAACATTTTCTTGAGATGGAGAGATTAAAAGAAAGATTGTTTTTAAAATACCTTTACAAATGAAAAGGAGTAAGATTTTTCATGACTAAGAATGAATTTTAGATGACAGAGGAGTTTGACCTTCAAATATGTGAGAGAAAATGTTTTTCCCCCATAGAAGTTTATATCAAGCAAATCTATAAATCAGAAGCAAATGGCAATGTCATATTTAGTCATGTAAGAATTCACAGTATGAACTCATGTTTCCTTTCCATAAAGCAAAACAACAACAGAACTTGACTTAATCTTATAAACTGAAAAAGAATATCACAAAAAAAAAAAACAATGTGACACAAAAAGTTGCAGAAATAACTTAGGATTCCAAAAGGTGTCTTTAGTATGAGAGATGTTATACCAGGCCTGAAAAGGAATTGATGTATATGAGTGTTTTCATGTCTTTTAAAAATAATGGCTTCAAATATAAAAATGGAATAAAATTCAAGCAGTAGTGATAATATGTCACTTTAAAAGGTGTAAGGCTAATGTTTCTACATAGCTCCAAGAGGAAGTGGAAAAAAAGAAAATTAAATTCTGTTTTATAAATGAAATATATCAATGAGAGTTATAATTTTGAGGAATGTTGGGGTTATATGCTCTGAACATTCTCTTTTAAGTAGCATAGATTCCATAAAAGAAATGAAGTCAGATTTCATCAATTAGGCATGTATCAAACATTATTAGCCTAATCATATCAGAGTAACCTGTACTGCTTATCAACTGTTAAAATCAGAATTCAGTCAAAAGAAGGAAGATAAATTAAAAAACAGAACAGAGTACTCTCTGGATGGTATACCTTATGTACCTGTTGCTTACCCTCATTCCTCTTCTTACCTTCCCCACTGTGACTGGTCACTGGTTTCCAAATCCCTGCTCCTGCAACCAGCACACCCCACTGAAGCCAGAGTTCTCTTCTGCAGAAAAGCTCACTGGTTTTCCATGGTAACAATGGTCAATGTCTAACCCTTGATCTTCATGGAGACAGCAGATCCCTCCAGTGACTTGAATGGTTTCATCTATACTTCATATGGCCTTGTTCGTCTGTCACTGTGGTGTCACCATGCTCATTTTATCAGTTACTCAAATAGCCCGTGGTCTTTTCTACCTCAGGACATTTGCTAATGTTGATTTCTCTGCTCCCAACCTATACTCTGCTTTCCTAACCACTTTTCTCTTGACAGTGTCAGATGGCACTTCTAGCACCTGTTCAAGCTAAGATAAACACTTGTAAATGTCACATTGCCTAGCTTCCTTTCTTAAAATTCAAGACACTTTATAATCAAGCATTTCCAAGTGTCAGCACTGAATTACTGTCTCTCTTTCCCTCTAAACAATACTGTTGATAGGAATAGACAACATTTATTGAGGCTTCTTATGTGTCATATCCTGCTGTCAGTAGATTAATATGTATTTTATCTTGACAACATAAAAATAAAGTTGTAACTGACAAATTCTGTTATATATAAAAGGTAGAAGGAGGGCTAAAGATGATAATCTTATATTACATGTCAACAGATACTGCCAGAATCAACAGAAGGTACTGGAGGTTCATGAAACAATAGATTTTCAATCTTACAAAGTCACAAAGTAAAAGCCAATATTCTAAAAACAACAATTAAATGATTAGTCTTTGTACAGGGAATTTAAGCTAAATCGTTTTACATCATAGCAGATGGTGTACACTGTTATATCAGGGGGTATTAACATCTTTTCCAGAGGAAAAGTAAAAGTCAAAGCATTGTTTCAAGGGATTAAAGCTGTTGATTTTTAGAGTCTAGAACTAAAAGCACGTATTTATTTTGTAATAAAAATTTTAAGTATTAATAATGGTTTGGAATATTCTCATACCTTTTTTAATGCACAATTTAAGAAATGATCTCATATAAATTTCTAAATATTTTATTGGAAATATATGCTTTTATTTTATCAAAACAAATGTATTAGCTGGAAAAGAATTAAAATTTTTAAATTATTGTATCATACTATCAAGGGAGACAATATTTTTCCATTTATTTGTCTTCAGTCAAGTTACACAAATTTATTCCTATATTTTATTATGTAAATCATGAATCTTTTTTTTAAATCTTTATTTTATTTATTTATGTATTTGGTATGTGGTGCTGGGGTTCGCACCCAGTGCCTCACATGTGCGAGGCAAGCGCTCTACCACTGAGTCACAACCTCAGCCCTAAATCATGAATCTATTCCCTAGATATCTTAAATGTTATTTTTATTATATATATATGTTTCTAATCTGCTTGGTTTTGTAGTGTATTTTGATATTTTGTTCATATGTGTAAAGCAAGTTATCATTTTGATGCTACTTATTTAATAAGAAAAGCCATGAGACCCGAGAATTGCGAGTTCAAAGCCAGCCTCGGCAACGGTGGCGAGGTGTTAAGCAACTCAGTGAGACCCTGTCTCTACATACAGACACAAAATAGGGCTGGGGATGTGGCTCAGTGGTTGAGTGTCCCTGAGTTCAATCTCTAGTACCAAAAAAAAAAGAAAAAAGAAAAGCCAGTGATTTTCATATATTTGTCTTAATTATATTAGATTCAATTATTACTGATTATATATTTCTAGTTGATTTTTGTATATTTTTTATAAAGACAAGAATAACTATTCTTATATATAAAAATATATATACTTACACATAGTATACATATATACACTATATATGGTGTACATAGGTACACATAGTGTGTACACATGTATACATATGTACATACATACATATTTGTATATATATACACTATGTGTACCTATGTACAACACATATAGTGTACACTCCATGTAGTGTATATAGTGTGTATATATAGGCTACATTTTCATCTATGGATTTTCTAAAAAATTTATTTTGAGAGCAGGTGCTATAGTTGATTCTGACATCCAGTATGAGTAAGACACAATACAGCACTCAAAGCTATTAGACTAACAGGGAACACAAATTAAAATCAACCATGAGAACAGTGTCATAGAGGTAGCCTGACCGGCTTCTGCAGTGGCAGTTCCAACAGGCACCTCCTTTAGGCCAGGAGGTGGAGCTTCTCCTGAGAGGATGTTCCTAAACTTGAGGCGCAGAGATTGGTAGTGGGAGGGGTTGGGTGCAGGAGCATCCACCCACCCTTATAAATTTTACACTATTCAGAAGTTCAGGAGCACCGTGGCACAATCTAAGGGTGGGTAATAAGAAAAACAGACACTCTCAGAAATAACTTTTTCAAAACTCAGAAGCATAGTACAGATTTTGAGCAGCCAGGTGAATCCTGAATCAAGAGGAAGACAGGGGGCATTTGATCACTTTTTTTCCTTCTCCTCCAGAGGAAACACAGCACACCCTAGTCACAAAGTAGTGTTTCAGTTTTAACTTGCCCAGGAGCCACCTGAGGATGCATGCACTTTTTTTTTCGTACCAAGGATTGAACCGAGGGGCACTTTACCACTGAGCACATCTCCAGTCCTTTTTCATATTTTATTTAGAGACAAGGTCTCACTGAGTTGCTTAGGGACAAATCATAGATTACAAATCATAGATGACATAGGATGGCAGGATGAAAAAACAGACAGAAGGGACAGAGCCCTTCAAAACTGACCACACAGGACCATGGCAAATGAGAGAAAGCCGTCACCCTATTTTCTATCTACCTGCCACCTGACTGTCCTCATCGCCTGTCAGGAAAGCTGAAATGAATAGAATTCTAGGTCTGTCTTACTCTGAAGAGACAAAATTATCAGATGAGATATTCCCCTGGTTAAGTTTGACACTATTAGGAGTATTTTATTTTAAAAAAATAGCAATAACAAACTGTTTCTTTAGGAAAATATGAGCAGAATTTCAACTATTATCTTTTAGGATTTAAGTAAATTTTAAGCATTGGAAATTACTATATAATTTTCACTGTGAGGATTTGTCAATGTTTGCTTTTCGTCATATGTTAAAGATTTTAACAATACCTATGTCTTTTTTTTTTCTGAAGTACTAGGTAGCATAAATGTTCAGATTTATAATAAAGTAAGATGTGCTGATTACATGTTTTGCTGTTCTTGTAGTCTGTTCGTCCAGCCTACAACTGAAATGTGTAACGTCTCAGAACTGTAACTCACTTTCTTGTCTATTAAAATAAAATGCAGTTTAACATAATGTATTCAAATCATTTGCAGACTTTGTATGAGATTAGTATTTAAACTGCATCTTTCTTCATAGTAAACCTAAAACAAAAATGTAACTAATACAAAAATAGCAACAGATTCTCCAAAGCTATAAAATAAAAATGTTTATAGAAGTATGAAAAGGAAAACGTGTTGCCTGGAGAAAGCTTGGAACCATATATTTTGAAACAAGACTTCCCTAAACTGGTTATATGAAAGTCAATGCCAACCAAATCCAAACAAAGGAGGATTGTGCTTTACTTTGTTTTGTTTTGTTCTGCAGCACTAGGGATTGAACCCAGGGATGGATGCTCTATCACTGAGCTGCATCCACACTCCTTTTCTAAAATTTTTTTTGAGAAGGCATTGCACTAAATTGCCCACGTTGGCCTTGAACTTGTGCTCCTCCTTCCTCAGCCTCCCCAGGATAAGCATGCTCCACCTTGTTTGCTCCTAAATTTTATATTATGAACTGAGGATTAACTAGCTTAGCTTTCCTTTTATTGCCCGATTTATTGATTCTCAAAAATTTCCTCAGTCCTAAACCAGGCTTGATGGTTACATGGAATTACATGCCTGTAATTCCAGCAGACTGAGAAGCTGAGGCAGACTGGATTTTAGGTTTGAGGCCAGCTTCAGCAACCAAGCGAGGCCCCAAGCAATGTGGTGAGACTTTGTCTGAAAATAAATAAAATAAAATAAAAAAGGCTGGAGATGTGGTTCAGTGTTCAGTCTCCAGTACTAAAAAGAAAAAAGCAATTTCCCAGTCCTATAAGAGCTCCAACTTGATATTAATAAGTTTTCCACTGTCTGTTGTAGAAAACAAAGCACATGGCCTTCCAGCTTCTTCTTGTCCACACAGGGTAAAGAAGACAGCAGAAAGGTTTCACTTTCGCATAGTGAGAGATTGCAAAGCATGAGGGACAGGAGAGCGAAAACAAGGACATGTGCCAGCTTTTGCATGCATTCAGTGACATCACTTGACACTTCTCTGCTTCCGTGTGCCATAAGTAAACCAAAGAAGATTATTAGAAAAACTATATGCAGCATATAATAAGCACACACAGAAGCAGGTAGATATTTATGATGAATATTTATTTTGCATTATGAGCTCCAAGAAATAGGACATTGGGATATTGGAGAATATGATTTAGGAAAAGGTCAAGAGCAGCCATGGACTTAGCAATTAAGGTAGTATGTATGTCTCCTCTTAAAGAGTAGTATTAGGGAAAAAAAATGAAGCAGGGTCTTGGGACAGGATATTAAGCTACTGAAACAAAGATGTCAGTGATCTTTAATAATCAATGAGGGAGTATTTCAGCACCTATATAGTTGGCCCTCTCTATCAGTGTGCTGCAAATCTTCAGTCAACCAACAATGCATGGAAAAATACTTGAAATAAATGTCTGTAGTGGACATGCACAATCTTTTCCTATCATTATCCCCTAAACAATACAGTATAACAATTGCTTACATAGAACTTAACTTGTGTTTTAAAGTACATGGGAGGATGTATGTATGTTATATTCACTATAATACCATTTTATATGAGTCTTTGACATCTTAGAATTTTGATATCTGGAAGTGATCTTGAAATCAATCCTCCACCGATACCAAGACCATTGTAGTTGTCTATTAATGTGTTTATTTGATGGCATGAAGATATAAACATATTTCAGTTAATTTAGGTAACATTGCAAAAATCGTATACGTGCAACTTGCATCATCTTAAGTGCTGGATGGACGGTGTGAAGGCCAGAGACAGTTGCATCTGATAACCTGCTGCGTACCATCTCTTGTTGTACAATACATACCTTACTCATGATGCTTTGCCGTTAGAAATGTGTATGAAGACTAAAGAACAAGACTTTATATGGTGTGGCTTGGAAAAGATACACTTAAGAGAGATTGATTATGGACTTCAAGAACATGACTACCTTAACATTAGGTACCTGGGGAGGGAGGGAGCTCATTTACAACTTTGAGCATGAGAAGAACCATCAGTTAGAAATCTTTCTACCTCTAAGTCATGCTAGCCAAAAGTCCTGGCCCTGCCTGTTAGGAAGGAAGGGGTACTTGAAGGTAGGACAGTCCTGTAGTCCTTTGCTGTGTCTGAAAATGTTGATTAGGCACTGTGCTCTCTGCATCAGCCTTCATAACCACTATCACTGCCATCTTGTTTTCTAGACAACTGAAATTCTTCTGAGCTTCACATTTAATCCAACATTACATGTTTTTGAAAACATGAGTCATCACATTTAAAGGGATTGCAAACATATGTGTCATTTGTATTTGTGGACTTGGAAGAGATTTGTCTATAATGTATTTTTATATTGTGCCATGTAAGATCCCATTTGCAAAAGTTAGTATAAAAGAAGAATGAGTTTAATTAGCAAAGAAAATACATAGTTAAAAAAATAATTTTATTGAGACATTTAATTAGCAATGAAAATGCATAGTTTATAAAAATAATTTTATTGAGACATATTCACGCATCAGGAAAGTGACCTATACAGTCCATGTAGTGCAGTCCTTCCATGATCCAATGGTAAAACAATCCTACCTCCTTAAAAGTTTGTGCCTGCCCATTGGCCCCGTGCTCCCAGCTCTCTTCTGATGAGTGTTAGCATGGAATTTCTTTCTCCATCCTTTTTACTTTTAAACAGAGTGCTTATTGAAAATGAGATTTCTTATAGAAAATTTAGAATTGGTTGTTATGTTTTTGTCCACTCTTGTCAATCTCTCTTTCAGGCGATGTATTTGTCCAATTCACATTTAAAGTGATATATCAATATATATGTGGAGTAATATCTACCACTTTTGTGATAGATATTTTTTATATTGTTGGATTTCTTTTTGTTTTCATCCTCATTCTGACTGATCTAGTTTAATTGAGTTTTTGTTTGGGTTTTTACAGTGCTAAGGATCAAACCCAGGGCCCTTACACATGCTCACAGCCTTAATGGAGATTTTAATATGATTTAATTTATACTTTTTCTTAGTATAAAAATGTTTATTTTAAAATGTATTCTAGTTTCCCTAGATTTTCGAATGAATACTTTATCATATCAATGTCCAGTTTCATATAGTGCTACTATGTCTCATTCTGCAGGTATTCTTAATTCTGCCTCTCATTGCTTGCATTTGACTTATCCCTGACCTAGTATGCTATGATAATTACTTGCCTTAGGTCATTTGCGTCACTATAACCAAATAACATACGCTGGATGGCTTATAACAACGAAAGTTTAATTCTCATTTCTGGAGGCTGAAAGTCTGGGATCAAGTTGTAAGTGTGGGCTCTGGTGAGGGGCTGCCTATAGGCTGCAGACTGCTTTAGCATGTCCGCACACTGTGGAAAGAGGGCTAGTGCGTTCCCTGCAGTTATTCATGAGGGTACCAGTTCCATTAATGAGTGTCCCACTCTCAGGACTGAAATCACCTCCCACCAGCCACACATCCCAACACCATCAATATGGGAATTAGGATTTCAACGTGTGACTTTTGGAGCTCACAAGCATTTAGTCCATAACACTGATTTAAACAACTTCTTTAGATCAATCAAGAGTAAGAAAAATAAAAGACTGTATTTGAACATTATTTGTTCCTTTCCAATGCTATTCCAGTTTTCTGACCTATGTTGTCTTCATTCTGCCTGAGGAACTTGTAATATTTTTTGTAGGGCAGATATGCTGGCAATGAATTCTGTCAGGTTTTATTTGTCTAAGAAAAATCTTTGTTTCTCCTTTATTTATAAAAAAATATTTTCACTCATTCTAGATTTCTACTCCGGTGTTTTGTTTTTGTTTCTTCAACATGGTATCTATTTCACTTTACTCACCTTGCTTGCATGGATGCTACAGACAAGTCTACTGTAATTCTTATCATTGTTTCTCTGTAGTTACAATGCATTTTATCCCTATGGTTTCTTTCAAGATCTTCTGTTTGCTATCGTTTTCTGTAGTTTGACTATGACTTTGCTCAAGTGTGGTGTTCTCGTGTTTTAACTGTGTGTGAGATTTTT
This sequence comes from Geosciurus inauris, assembly GCA_004024805.1. NCBI lineage: Eukaryota > Metazoa > Chordata > Mammalia > Rodentia > Sciuridae > Geosciurus > Geosciurus inauris. The sequence continues at coordinate 63,827 of PVHX01000850.1, read as the reverse complement.
TTCAATCTGTGTGGTTAAACATGCAGACTTGAAATGAGTGTCAGGAAGGGAGAAATTCACTGTGCTCACAGATTCTTAGAGAGGTGGCTCAGCATGCCAGACAGGGTGATAGGGGCAGCATCCCAGTCTGGTCAGGTGGCAGACAGAGATGGCGACAAATGTGGACAAGAGTTTTGTTGTGGTTTCCTTGGGAGATAATTGGTAAGTTAGAGTGAACAGTTTTGGGACTAACTAGCTGCAATAATTTCAGCATGCTCTGGGGCATAAGAGCTGTCCTTAATGGTCCAGTGCATGTCCCTGGGGTGACTAGGGCAGGGAGTAGTGCCCAGAATGTGAGACAGCACAGAAGGGGTGATTGAGGGTATGGGCTCTGCATTGTCCAGTGTACACTGGAGAGGCACCCTAGCCTTCAGGCCAGGTGGGGATGAACTGTCCTGGGAGGGGATGTTCCTCCAGGGTTGGTGAGGCCCCAGAAGTCCCACTGATCTCTGATGAATCTGGACCTTTAACATTTAAAGTGATTATTGACATGATTAGAATAAAATCTGCCACTGTTAACTGTTTTATGTCTGCTAACCTTGTCCTCTGTTTTTATTAATTTTCCAATCTTTTTCTGCCTTTTCTGATTTTAACTGAGCCTTTTATATGATTGCATCCTGCTTCTCTGACTACTGCAGTTCTCTTTCTCACTCTTCCAGTTTTGGTGGCTGCCCTTGTCCATGCCGTGTACATTCACAACCAATCCGAATTCCCTTCTGACTACCACTGTGCCACTTCAAGAGTTGTCCACGGGCCCTAGAACAGAAAACTCCCATGTCTTCTGTCTCATCCCTTGCGACAGTGTTATTTTTACTGGAAATAATTCTGTTAGGCTATTGAAGACTAAGAAACATAAAAGATTTTAATTTACTTTTATTAATGCTTTTTGTTATCCTTTTCCTTTGTACAGACTTGAATTTCTGACCTATATCTTTTTCTTTGTTCCTCAAAAATATCATACACACACACACACACACACGCATATATATAATTTTTTTTTTTGGCCGGGCATGTCTAATAACAATTTCTCTTGATTTTTATTTGTCCTGATTTAGGAATTCAGATTATTTAGTGTGCAAGGTCAGTTTGAGCTCTGATTTTCTATGATTTCACATTTGTTTTCACTTACATCAATTTCCAGTGCATCATCCATACACATTGTGCCCTTTACCACTCAATTATATGCTACATTAGATGTGACATTTAAAAAATAAATGTTTATCTTGTCCTCTTAGGACTCTCTTGTAATCTCATCAGTGGTAAGAGAGACATCGTTCTCTATCCCCCCATCACACCTAGGAAATGCAGAATATTTCATAGATTCACTTTACCCAAACCTTTCGGTGATTACTTGTTGGAAAGCCCTAGAGCCAGTGAAATCTTCTTTACTAAAATTATTAGATTTAAAAATCTACTCTTAATAATCTGATCTTTTCTTCAGTTCCATAGTCATTCTGTTCCAGTGGTACCTTACACCTGGGAGATGCTTAAAAATAATTGTCAACTGAAAGATAAAGGGAAAAACATAGAATCTCAATAGGAGCCTGACATTCTCTAGGCTTCACTTCCTAAAAATTCAGAAAAGATAAAAGACAAAACAAAACAAACAAACAACAACAACAACAACAAAAACCGAAAAAGACACCAAACAGACCCACCTTGGGCATTCTGAAGTATTCTCGTAGTGGTCCCAGGAACAAGAGCTCAGCGAGGCGAATGTGCACAGGAGTAGGGTCCTGCCAGTACTGGGTTTGCTCAGTGACTCTCTTACTGTCATTTGTCCGTTCCATGCATAACTTCTTGCATGGAAATGACCTTGTTCAATTCTTGTGGTGTTCCTGCACTATAAGAACCCTATGGGAAATTTACTCAGGGATGATTTCAAAAATTTAAAGTGAAAAGTATGACTAGGCTATAAACCTCACAGAAACAATAGCCATCGTGCTTTTGCCTTCCTATCATAAACTGTCACCTAATCTGTGAAATAGCGCAAGCGTTGGGAGCACTGGGAGGCGAAGATGTCCTTACCCCTGGCCGTGTGTATCCCTGCCGTGTGTCCTGCACACAGGATTGAAGCATCTCTCAATACTTGCTAAGGCCCTGAGTGTTCCAGTCCACAATGACCCAAATCTACACATCTAAAGACAGAAAAGCTTCAAATCCAGCTCTCCCTTTCATCAACCATTCCTCTCTCCTGGAAAGTCTCTCTTCTGCTAATCCAAATCCCAAATGACTTTGAAGTCAGCCCAATTTCTCTCAAAGAGTACTTATGTCACTATCGTCCTTCTGCAAACTTCTTTGTCCTTAGAGACTCCCAGTAATGTCTGAGAATCAACATAATATTCTGATAATTTATGTATTTTAACCTTGTCAGATAGAGAGGCATTTTGTGCAAGTTGCTTGATTCTTAATTCTCACCCATGTTTCATGTAACTAAGTTACTTTCAAGAAGACATAAAATAGAGTGCAGTGGTGTTCCAACAGAGAATTCCCAACAGCATAATTAATAATTATCCAGTCCCTACTTGGTGCCAGGCACTGGGCTAATGACTTGAGAACAGTCTGCTTTTTATCGGCATCTACAGTACAGCAAATGGAAATTTGCAGAGGTTATAGAATGATGGGGTGTAGTTTCTCAGCCCATAGCCTAACTCTGGAGATCCCATGCTTAACCACAGGGCTATTGACATTCTGCCCCCTCTACAGTGTATCACTCTGACCACAATGAGAACGTTTTATTTAGTGATCCTGAGGCAAGATCAATCACTGTATCAGCAACAGCAATGTTTATCCCAAATATAGTTTAGGCTCTCTTACCTATCCCACCGTACAAGAGCGCTGACATTTTCGTGTTTATAAATAGTTTGAGAATTGCACATTTATCATGATGCAGACTAACCTCTTTCATCTTACATCAAAAGATGTCTATGACTGAGTATAGTAAATATGTCAAGCCAGTGCTTTAGGAGCCCCTGGCACAGCGGGTACCACAAATAGCACTTTTCGACTGGGACTGTGAGAAGGTTAACAGGCATGATTTGAAAAATAGTACTATGTTCAGGAAAAGAAAAAAAATAATTTTTTTAAAAAACATACCTTTTAGGTTGAAAGAAGTTTAATTTTTAATTAGCCAGCTAGACTCGGCTTCAATGATCTCAGTTTAATTGGTAACATCCAAAGCACCACAATCAGGAGCCAGTGGACTCCAGCCTCCTTCTTTCCCCCAGGTCTGATCAGGGTGTGGACCTTGGCCCCATCACTTTCAGAGCTCCAGCCCACTAGGGCTAGTGCTTCTTGGCTTCTTATCCACAGGGAACACAGTGTGTTGCTCTCTTTATCTTCTGAATGGCAAACTCAACGTTCATGGTGAACTTGATGGTAGTGCAGTGCCCAGCTTGCCTTACCCCTGGAGGCTCCTCTGAGGATATCTGGCTACCTCAGAAGCTAGTGTCTGATCTGCTGGAAGATGGAGGACATGCAGACTTTTTGTGTGACTGTGGACGTGTATCAGCAATGCTTGCCCTTCAAAGTGTTTGCTTTGACTTCTCCTCTGCAAGGGGAGAGAGCTTCCTTCTTCAGTTTGAGTGTGATCTTGGTGAAAGGGCTAAAAATATATCTTAATGAATATATAATACATAGAAAACCCATGAAACATACACACAGAGCTTAAAGGATGGTACTGTACAAAATACCTGGACTTACTCTCCAGCTCAAGGACCTATGTCTTTCCTTTCAAAGATGTGTTGGGAAAAGCAGAACAAATAAATAACACAGGAAGTGTAAACTCTTTAGTCCTAGTACTAAAGATTTTGACCTTCCAGCTGTCACCAGCAAGAGTAAGAGCAAAAGAGATTGCTCATCATGGTTTTTCTCCAACATACAATTTCAATATTTATTTAAAACCACCTATAATCCCATAGTTTAATTAGACTTGAGAGTCAATTTCTCCATTTTCAGGGATAAACAGGACATTCTGAAAGAATGAGTTATTTTCAGGGGACACAGTAGTTTTTTTATTAGAGGACGCAATCATGTATTTTATTTTCCATGGACTGAAACACAATCTTTATAATAAATTACATAATGGCACAAGAAAGTGATGAGCCTATGTAGAGTTTTGTACAGAGTCAACGAGGAAGGCTGAAAGTTTGGTCCTCATACTGGATGTTGCCCCTCACGTGAACGACAGAGGCATTCAATAATATTCTATTTAACTTAACATCCTCAGGATATGACCATTAGCTTGAGAAACCAAAAAAGCTTCTTCTAAGCACGTCAAAAGTTATTTTGTTTTTCAGTTAGATACGAACATCAACCAACTTCATAATTCTAGAGTACAAGCCCAGTATGCCAAATTATTAACTGATAACTTTCCATGTAATTATTCATATAGACAAGGACATTCATTCACAGTACCACTTTCATAATTTTTATATTTTTCTGAGTGATTATTTTGTGTAAAAACCAGTTAAAAACCACAATGATAGATTAATTTTCAAAGAAAATTTCATATCACAATGTTTATCCTTGATGATATGGAATGTTTTATTTTATTTTTATGTAGTGCATAAAACAATGTCCTATTCAATACATATTTACAGTTTACTTAAAAATAATATGTTCATTCTTTTTATCCGTATGATGGGCAAATTCAGATTCAGGAATTTCACATATCATATATTGTACCTCTTTGGTCATATCTCAAGTTGAAAGCTCAGAAATATCTTCCAATTCAGTTACAAGCAAACAACAACAACAAAAATAACAAATATTAAGTGACCTAAACGACAAATCAAAATTTGCCTGGGTGTCTAAGAGAAATACTATAAACATACCAAATTAAATTTTCAGATGCTTAATGTAAATGAACTACTGTTTGAACATAGTGGTGGTTACGCCAAGTATATAGCAGTCGAAACTTCAATGGCGACTCTAAGAGATAACACTGGTTTTCTTTTATATTATTGTTAAATCCTTAAATTTAGGACATAAATTGGGATCAAATTTAGAAAACAAATGGTAATCTTTGCATCTTTCAACTTTTATTTGGAAGCATAAAATATCAGCAACTGAACTAAAACTATACTCAGAAAATTCTGCTGTCCTTGCTGGAAGTACTGGTGAGGGCAGCTCCAGCTGAGTCCGTATTAGCTACCTGAACATGGGCCTCTCCCTTTCCTCCAGCTTCTTCCCTCCACAGTAATGCAGTGAGGGCTTTGAAGGCACTCTAACAGGGGACAGTGGCAAGCAGGGCAGAAAAGAGATTCTTCCTATTCTAGTGGGTCATGATGATCTCTATCTAATTATGTTGCAATTAATCACCGGATTTTCCTTCTTCGTTTCTCCTCTCCTTCTTGCTTTAATTTCCCTGCCATCCTTTCTTTCTTTGAATTAGTCTTTTTGTGTCACTCTTTTCCCACCAAACCATAATCTAGACATAAAATAACAAGGACCACCGAAATGCTCCCTTTCCCTCAGAGGAAGCACTTTCTTCCTGTGAGAGGATCAAGGGAAGAGGAGGCGCCTCCTGCCCTTAGGAATCACGTTCTGTGGCCACCTTGCCTTCTCTGTGGCTGACGGCAGTTGCTCCGCTGAGTCTGCATCAGGCCTGACATTTCAACACCATTAGGCAAACATTATTCTTTCTGTTGGTATTTGTTTTGTGAGCAATATACTCAGTGGTGTATGATTTATGTGAGTCGCCCTCTCTTCCTGGTGGCTTAGGCTAAATTATGATCCAGGCATTCCAATTTAGACACGCAATGGGGACAGATTACTAAACCCTCCATGTTGTGCCACCACCAAACAAAGTCTTATTCTTTATTCATTGTGTCATGAAGAGTGTTCACACACCTAATGAAAATATGGGCTGATCTGCAGCGAAAACAGCTCTATGCTTTTTGATATTTTCAATTTTATTTTCAGAGTGTGCATATATATATACACACACACACACACACACATATACACATTATAATATGATTGTAATAATTATTATATAATTATTATCATTATAATAATACTGTTTATGTAAAGAAATTCACATCCCTCAATTATTCTTTTCTTCTTGTTTTAATTTTTCTCTCCATCCTTTCTCTCTTTAATTTCATCATTTTTACTCTTTTACCACCAAACCTAGACATAAAAAACAAGAAGCATGCTTCATTTTCATATCTACATATTTACATATGGACTGATGTAAGTAGGGATATTTTAATATTGCAGTTTAAAGATAAATTTATTGCTGTTTTCAATTATCTTAGATTCAGTCAGCATACTTGGATATTTTCTTGGGTAGACGTGATTTCCTCTTATTTGTCCAATATGATTAACAACTGCACTTCTTCCCACAATGAAGTGTGTTTTGGTTTAGAGAATGAATTTTATGGTCACTCTGATTATAAAGGGCAGAAGAGTGAGCTCCCATTTGCCATCTCTTTGGAAAGCTATGGAAGACCCCAGGTCTTCTACATCACTGTCATACAGAAGAGTTCAGAGGTAAACTAGGGTTTGAAAAGACAGATTCAAAAACACTTTTAAAATTGGAAGACTATGGACCTAATTCTCACAATTGTTATTATGCTTATGTTTGCTGTATAGGTTTCTGAGATGAGTTTGCTCAAGAAAAAATTTGCTTCTAGGTCATTCCCAAGAACCAGAGTTCAAAGAAATACACCTTAAGGGATGGTGTAAGGCAAAATTAAATCTTCTTTATACTGAGTTTAGACTCTGTGGCCATATAATTCTCCGTGGCCAATAACATTAAATACCCAGTAAAGGGGCTTGCATAGTAGCTAATGAGTAGCCAGGAGCACCTTCAGAGGCCTCCAGGAGAACTGTACTGACAGCAGACCACAAGCCCAACATGGAATAGAATGAAGAATGAAAATCTGGCATGTAGCTTTGGAAAACCAGATGGAGAGAAAATAGGTAGAGAGAAGTGTACTTGTAAATTGTGGGCAGCACATAGACTTCTGAAGAAATCCTAGAATGAAGACAAGAGAGAGAGCATCTAAGAGCTGTATTCTCATCTCCTCTTGAGAGATCAAGAGAAATAGAATGAGAAGCAGGTTCATGGTAAGAGCATTGCTGAAGGATGCATGTTTGGGATGGAGGGGCCTGTGTAGATGTCTGACATCTGAGGCCCAGGAGCAGGAAGTGCAGGACAGAGGTCGCAGGCTGTCTGTGAGAGCGTTGCTGTGTCCAGCAGCAAGCTCAGTTCCTTCTTAGAGATTTCAGCTGATGGAGTCAGGCCCCCTGGGTATCTGGGATCATCTCCCTACTTTAGTCAATGACTGCTAATCTTAATCTGGAAATTCTCATCTAAAACATAAACCTAGCTAAGCGTGGTGGCATGTGCCCATAATCCCAGAGGCTCAGGAGGCTGAAGCAGAAGGATTGAAAGTTCAAGGACAGCCTTAACAATTTAGCAAGACTGTAAGCAACATAGTGAAATCCTGTTTCAAAGTAAAAAAAAAAAAAAAAGAAAGGCTGGGGATGTTTAGTGCCCAAATAAAATAAAATAAACCTATCTGACTATTCATAAAATTCCCCAATATAACCACATCCAATGGAAGGCTAATTCAGTCCATGAAGTGTTGTTGTGACCCTCATGAGCTCTTGGTCTAAAAGAAGAGATTCCAGTCCAGAACCTACTGCTCCTCTTGGCTCTCTCTTAAACTGGATCCACACCACTCATTTCATCTTCACTGTTGATGCAAGGCACTTCATGCCACCTGTTGCCATTTCTAATTTTCCAAGAAAGAATTAAAACCATAGGATAAACTGGGCATGGTAGCGCATGCCTGTAATCCCAGTGGCTCAGGAGGCAGAGGCAGGAGGATTGTGAGTTCAAATCCAGTTCAAAGCCAGTGACGTGCTAAGCAACTCAGTGAGACCCTGTTCTAAATAAAATACAAACTAGGGATGTGGCTCAGTGGTCGAGTGCCCTTGAGTTCAGTCCCTGGTACCAAAAACAAAAACAAACAAACAAAAAACCCCGTAGTGTAACTGTGTTAAATACTGGCCATTCATTAATTATTTCAAGGTGGAGGAGGATTTCAAAAGAACAATATGGCAGAAGGAAGGATCAGTTCTCCAAGGGAAAATGAAGGACCTTGGCCAGTGTGGACAATAAAAATAAAGCACTTGTTCTTTGTGTTGCTGAGGCAAGGAAAGGATTAGCAGCAGAAGTTCTCACAAGTCACAGACCTGGGAAGTTTCTCCTGGGACTGAATAGAAAGGGGAAAGCTTCTTTGATTCGAAAGTGTAAAAATGTAACACCGGTATAAAAAAATCCAAAATGGATGCAAATGACCAATAGGCTTCATTCACAAAGATCTAGTGCAGTTCACCTCCCAATGTGAGTAGAATCTAGTGTGTAAATATCCAGAGCAAATTAGTAAAATCATACAGACAGAAGGAGATTTTAGACTAGCACTCTGCCCGCTCAACTCATGTCCTGGGCAGCTCCTCATCCCTGGAGAGTAGGTCTGGTAGAAGACCAGCTGAGCAAGCAAACAGAATAAAACACTAGAAATACTTCCAAAATTAATCTAGAATTTGTTTTCATTTTTTTCTGTTAAAAAATGTTTATTTTCATTCGAGTAGAGTACAGGGACGTTCAGATAACAGATATTACATCCAAGAAGCAAAATGTCTACTTTTCTCCACAGATGGAATAAAAATACATAATTTCTACTACCTATAAGTAATTTAGACATGAGACAAATTTCATTTTATCTCCTAAGTTGATGCATTTTTCATATTTTTGAGAATATAAATATCTGGGTTCAGATAAAAGCCTAAATATAAAAATACATCTCAAGCCTTTATAATTATTTATAGAAATGGTTTCACATATTGAAAAAGAAGATATTTCTAAAGTTATTCAGAACAGTAAGAGGAAAAAATTCTGTGATAGCCTTTAAGGATTTACAGAAGGAAAAATACTAACATTTAAAAACCATATTCTATAAAAATGCTGACTTGGATCCAAGATCATTTTCTGTACTTATCTACTCAGTCTCCTCTTGCTGTGCCAGAAATTGTACAGTGAGCTTCAGATGAACTGTGAAAACGAATTTGAGGATTTTCAAGGTAAACGAGTCTTTGCCACAAAAGCAATTTCTACTTAACAAAAACAGCAGAAAAAGAAATAGCTGTGCCGACACTTTGTCCTATAAAATTAGCACATGAAAATGAATGTGATTATTACACACATATTTTAAGCAATTCACAGCTAACTTAAAATTTGAAGGTTTTTTTTTCATACACTGATAAGATTAGTGTTTGATTTACATATTAACTATATATTTAGTGTAATTAGTGTTTATCTTACACTGGACAATATATCTCCCTTTTCATTCAATATGTAAAACCCCCAAATGCACAAATTGCTGCAGTGTTCTGCAGAGATGCACAGGCTTCCTGGCTTCTAATCCAGGAACAATTTAAGGGCAATATCCTGCTATATGCTCAGGTACATAGGAACAAACAGACATCAAAGTAAGAATCTGGATTTTCCTTTTACTCTTTCTTAAGAGATTATTAAAATCTACAGGAGTATACGTATTTACACATATAATTTATATATAATATGCATTATTTATATGTAGAACATTTACAAGCAGTATTAGTATACATAATGTATTTGAGAGTGGTAAGACCTGTGCGTTTGGGAATAAAAAGCTGTCTATGAAATTATATTATTATTTAGTTATTTAGATCACTAATTACTATGTTTGCAGACAAATAAGATTTTAAGCCAATTTTAAACCAAAAGTACATGCAGAGAACTGGTTTTAAGTTGTTTCATTTTGTTAACTAATGCTGATTAAAAAAATGATTAATGTTAAACATTGTTATCATTCCATCTCAAGATGTAATAAGGACATAACATATAATACTTTAAATAAAATGCTTTTGTTTAATGAAAGCTCTCAACAGCTTTCTTTCCTAATGGCTTCACATCAGTCCTTCTAAATATGCCTAATCTTTAAATTAATCCAAGGATCTATTGCTTTTGAAAATCAATTCCATTCATATTGAGTGTAATTGAAAATGCTCTTTAATATTTTTTTAATTTTAAGAATTGTAATAACTAAAAAGAGTTATGCAAACAATCTAGAAATGTTTTCTGGGTCAGCCCAGAATTTAAATTGTATGTATTTTTCATCACCTCTCTGAGAACCTACTTTCTTAAAGGAATTTAATTTTGTCTTTCACTTTATTTTTACAACATATTGGCACTGTTTTGCATTTCCCTTTCATTTTTGTATATGCAAAAGTTCAGCCACATTGAACATACTGTAATTACTCTTGTCCTTAGGTAGCTATATTTCTTTATTATCTGATAACAGCTCGCTATGTCCCTCTCTTGTCTAATGATACAATTCCAGTGAATGTGTTATCAGACTCTGAGAAAATTAATGGCTAGGGCTCATTCACTTACAGCATCTATATAATTAGCTTTAATTAAAGTCCCTATCACTTTTGCTGTGTTTAAAATCAGGGAACTTTTTTACTATATTTACCAGACCTAGTTAAAACCATCTTGATGAAATAAATAGTATTTATTTTGTATAATTCATATTTGCAAATATTGTTTCTTTGTAATTTGGTGCTATTGTCTAAACATTGTTATTTTTTATGGAATACTATAGCTACATCAGAATTTACTGATACTTTCCTGGAACCAGTCCTCTGATGTATTGAGCTACACAATCTTTACCTTATTAGAGACTCACTAGGGACTCCGTGGCTCAACAGACTCCTTAGTGTTCATTCTTTCATGTTTGTAGCAAGGCCATGTGCTTAATCACCAGACTCTTTCTCTGTAGTTAATTTGCTCTTCCTTACGATCTCTCTGACATAGGTCACGGGCACAGGATGCACATTAATAGAATCCAATAGAGTAAATCTAATCTGATTCAACATTTTAGATAGCTGTTTCAAGTAAAATGTTTATCCCATAGGTTTCATTTTAGTCTAACCTTTTTGAAAAGTTTGCCCATGGTATGTGAAGAAGAAAGCTTGAAGGGTGGAAGCACAACCTTGGCCTTGCTATTAAGGCCTCCTGCTACCTTCCAGGGCTCAGCTGAGCCCCAGTGTCTTGATTCCATTTACCTTAGACCCTCCTCACCTGCATGAAATGTTTTCTACTTGCGTATGACATGGTTGAATCCCAAAGAGTAAAGGTTGGACTACGTGAGTGATCTCAGAGTCTAATTTGGAAAAGGGGCAAATTATCACAAATTGAGTATTGCAAATCTAGGAAATTTGCCTTTAGAATTTAAAAACAGAGAGGAGATCTGGGTATGGTGGCAAGTGCCTATCATCCAAAATACTCAGGAGGCTGAGGCCGAAGAATCTTAAGTTCAAGATCAGCTTGAGCAGTTTAAGGAAACGCTTTCAAAATAAAATTAGAAAAGGGCTGGGCATGTAGTTCAGAAGAAAAGTGCTTGCCTGGTGTGAGTAAGGCCCTGGGTTCAATTTCCAGTACCTCAAATTAAGCAAACAAACAAATATACAAAGGGAAGAGATCAAGGGCATACAATGGCCATCTGAATTCCCATCTCCTCTTTCTTCCAACAATGATCCCATTCTTTTACTATTCCATTTTAGGGTGCCCTGAAACAGAGCTCATCCTGGAACCTTGTTTGTGCTTGCCTGACATGGGCATCAACGTTCTTTGTTTCTTCTTCTTGCACGTAATATGAACATGATATTGGAGATGGAACACATTCATATCCATGGATGGACTTTTGAGGTAACACACATGAAGACATAGCCACATTGTTAAAAGGTAGAGAGAGAATAGAATAGGAAATGGAGTGTTGCTGATGTTGTTTTGGTATAGAAATTACGGTCAGGCAAATCTGGGAAGCATAAATGTAAGGGTTATTCCTGCACCAAGATCCGAACCTAGGCTGCAAAAAGAGCTTCATGAATATTTGATGAATAATTAAACAGGCAATTCAAAATGAATAATTTGTTGATTTGTTTTTTCTTTAACATTATTTTTAGTCCTGAAGTTTTATTAACCAATCTCAAGAAAAATGTAATGCATACATATATTCTCAAATTTTATTTTACTTTACTTTATTGTTTCTTTATATTGTGGTGCTTGATGTCAAACTCAGGGCTCATGCTTGCCAAGCACTCACTCTACAAGGAGCTATATCTCCAGTCTGTATTTTCAAATTTTAAATCAGGTTAGCCTGGTTGCTTTTATATGGATTTCTTTTGTTTCTAAAACATATCATGCCACTCAAATCCACTGAAAAATTGGGTTGATGACAAGGTGTTTGGTAGTATTTATTTATTTTTTTATTAAGACTAAATAGAAATCCATTTTAAGCCTTCTCATAGATTTATCCAAAATTTAATTACAGCTTCTAATTTAAATGTCCTCAAAGTACATAGTTAATTTTTTAAAAAATTAAAATAAAATTTATGCCCCTAAAAAAGTTAGCCCATCAATTAGAACTATGTTAAAATATTGATGTCTGTGCAAAAACAAAAAAATTGAAAATACTTGTAGAATTTGAAGCACTCCTAATCACAGTTAAAGCAGGTGCCCATTTAAATGAAAGATGATACATCATATAATAAAAAATAGTACCAATGTATTTAGAAAAGCACTAAGATTTTCAGTTTGGTTATCAGGTTATCAGTACTTCAATATTTATTTCTGATTTCACTCATGATTACCTTTACATTATCTCCAAATATTCTCATATTAATACAACTCTATGTGGAACTTGCTGAACTGCAGTAATTATTGTGAACAATATTAGAATCATCATAATTATATTCTCTCAGTATGTGTAATCAGTGGGATAGGTGAAGATCATTCTAGGTGATGCAAACTTAATATTAATTCAGAAAATTGTCATTTGAAGATTTCTGAAGAAATTTGTCATTTCACGTGAGTATACGATTTTGAGCCTTCTAATCATCTCTAATTACTCTTTTATTTTATTCTCCACAATTGTTATGAATTGCTCTCATGAATAGGAGTACCAATGAATATTTATCAAGTTCTTATTTATTCCAAAGAACATCATTTTATATCCCTATCAAATTTCCTGTCTTCCTCCCACCTTCTCATCCTCTCTTAGAGAAATCTTAGCATGATTGCTTAAATTTCAGTACACTAACGAGGCTACACTTGCTAATGGTAACATTAAAAGAAACGTTGATTGAAATAGCTTCTTACCTGTAACTATGGCCCCAGAACCTGTGCTTTACAGAAACTAGAAAAATTGTCCACAGTTCATCTTGGAAGAACTTAATTTGGTTTATATTCAACTTACTGTTTTCATAACATTTAATGAGACAAAATCACATGGGCTTTGATATTATCATCTTACTTTCTTCATTTAACACTATTAGAATACCAAGACAGGTGGGTGGAGTTTAGGGTACAACAGGTATTTGAGTCAGCTGTCCCCATATGCTCAGTTTTATCAATTCATATTTCATGCAGATAAAAATGTTATATTCTTAGTTCACAACATGAGAAAATTTATTATTTTTATGTATGTTACATTCGTCTATTTTTATACTTATATTTCTGCTAATATGGAACATGTCACTGCTATGGTAAAGAAAGGGTGGTGTGGAATCAAAGGCAGGGGCTGGAAGTTTTGGATTCATCATTTAAAATGCTTCTGAGCATTATATTTCAAATATTAATAAGGCCTTGGTCACTTCTGCTCAGTCATAAATATGTGGTATGTTCCTGATCAAGTAACATTTATACTGAATCTCCATGTGCAAAAAGGTTGGAGGAGATGTTCTCCAAGACTTTCAACAACTCTAACACAGCTTCATTATGCATATTTGGTCTAAGATGGCTGCTTAACAAGATGGATATACAGCATGAAATAAATACTAAATGTGGGAATTCAGGGAAACAATAACTACTAACATGAAGCAATACAGTGTTGATTCTTTAAATTAAGAATAATCTGGAATGGGTATAGTAAAGATGGTTGATTGAGATCATCATCACTACCCTTGGTGCATGTATGAAGACACAACTGGTGTGACTTTATCTGGTTTGCAACCAGGGAAATGGAAAAACTGAGCTCTATATATGTGCTATGACTTGAAATGCAATTAAATAAACTAATAAAAAATTTAAGAAAAAAAAAGAATAATCTGCAATTGAATTTTCCTTTCTTCCCCTACTGCAATTTGCAGGTCCCTTTCTGAAGGGTTCATTTCATGTCATAGTTGATTTTTATAAAATTAGAATAGTTATTGAAGCACAGTTTGTTATTTTATGATTTCTCGCCCTCTCTCTCTCCCTTTCCATTTAATTTCCTAATACCTAAGGGTTTCAGATAAAAATCCTCAAGTCAAACAAGGAAAAGAATTATTATAACCAAAATCTTTAGGTTTTATTGAATAGTATATTTTATGTTAACATTCTGAAAATAATTTTTAACATGACAATAGCTTAATATAATCTGAAGTTAACAAAAGTTTCTAGGTTTCATTGATATTTAATCTGGGGCTTAAGAAATGAATAGAACTGGCAGACAAATGAGAATGTTGGGCGGAATGTGGGCCTGTCCTGTTGAGCATGCCTCAGCTAGGCCAAGGGCCTGGTTGGACTTAAGGTGCAGAGGCCTGTCACACTCAGGACACAAAAATATATGGAATGCAGGAAGGAGAGAGCCTAGAAAGAATTTAAAATTCTATTCTAAAATATGTACTCTATTATAAAATAAAGTCTGGTAAGGTACTTTGCTATTTAAAAAACTAAGCACCCCCTTCACAAAAAGATCAACCTCCCCAAACACGGCCAAAATAATTGTTTTCTTACTCAAACAGTATGGGGAAAAAATGGAATTAAGAGAAGGCAGTGGTTTTCGTTTGCTATTGTTACCGTATCTCTAGTTAGGCTAGAGAACCTCCCTAGGTGAGCCCATGGTCTGGATGAACTGGAGCCCTATCTGAGGAGCAGCGGCTAGCTACGGTCTCATTCTTCTCCCTTTCTTCCATTTGCCAGTGTTTTCTTTTCCTTCCAATGCAAGCCAGGCTGAGTGTGTGAGAAGTAAACCAGCACAGAGCCAATGTTCTAGTGTGACAGCGTCAGGCATCATTTCTTTTTGTTTACTTGTTTACTTCTAGCAAGGATATTTAGAGGCTAGGGAACAGAGAATTCAGTGAACACACATTACAGGGAATATCGTTTCTGCAAAAAAAGCCAGAAAAAAATACTAGACAAATGCATTACTACAACTCTTAACGATCAAAAAACAAAACTGCAAATTTTTAAGGATAGAGAAATTCTAATTTTTATTTACTCAATTATAACACCCAAGTATCCCATTTTCAACAAATAATCATGAAACATACAATGGCAAATTCAAAGGAACAAAATACACTGAGACTGAGATAAGGATTAGGATAAAGAGAGAGACATACTGAGCCTTAAAGGAAATGTCCATGAGCCACTGAGATGTAGAAGATACAGCTGCAAATCTTGGGCCACAGACCTTTGACCCATGTCCATGTAAAATAAATGAAATAAGCAAGTTCACAAGAAACTGGCATGAAATTGTTCAGCTCCATGTGACTCCACCTCCAGTTAGCTTCTAATATAACCCTTCTGTAAATATTGGACCCTGAGCCCAAGGCAGTTTTTCATTCTTCAGATAGCTGGCATTCTCCCTTGAATGTTTATCTACTTCCTAAATAACAGACTGTCTGTCTTTGTTTGGGTCACGCTGAAATTTTTTTCTGTCACATATGCCAAAAGCCCACTGATCCTGAGTGAAATTGCTCTTTTCCTCTGGGAACTCCTGGGACTCTTCTCCCATGACATCTCTTCTCCCGAGACAAAACCATTCTGAAGAGCCCCAGAAATTGGACTGACTATAAATGACTCCATAGAACCCACTTAAAGATGCTCAGAAGGATAAAGGAAATCAAGAGAATGACATATTAGTGAAATCACAATGGCAGTGAAGAGAGAGAGAAATAAATAAGGGAACCAAACAGAAACTCTTGAGTTAAAAATTATAGTAACTTAAATGGAAAATTTGCTAGACAGGTTCCATAGCCAACTTGAGCAGGTAGAGGACACAGTTAATAAACCTGAAGACAGGACAACTGACGCTAGCCAATCTGAGAATAATTTTTTTTCACAAAAATGATCATAACCTAGGTGTCTGTGGAAAACCATCAAGAAGACCAAAATACATATTTATGGAGTTGAAAAATGAAGAGTCAGGGACAGAAAAAATATATATATATTTTTTTAAATAATGACTGAAAATTTCCCATTTGAGATATATATTAATGTACATCTCATGAAGCACAACAGATTTGCATTTTAAATGTCTGAGATGTAGAAGAATCAAGCTTTTGAAAGTTAAAGACAAGAGCCAATATTTAAAGAATCAAGAGAGGAATAATTGCTCTTATACAAGGGAGCCAGAGAGAAACTCCACAACTTAAGAAAAACGAAAGATCAAAATAACTGGAGATAAAAGTAAGGACGACAAACGTAAAGCAAGGATTATTCCCATCTTTCTTCTGTAATGCCACTGCCATTTTATATTTCCTACAGGATGCACAAAGCAATTGCATAAAAACAGAATTATAATTCTGTTATTTGGCACATAATGCTTGACATAATGTCTGACAACACAAGGGGAAATGGGGTGGGGTTGTGCAGGAGCAGAGCTTAAGGGTGATGCGTGTAAGGCTCAAGGTAAGCACCAGAACATCTCAAATGTATGCACAAATCCAAATGAGAAGATAATCAAATAGTGAGCAACAACAACAAAATCTGCACGTGTAAGAAGACAGCCGTAGAGGAAATGGAGAACACAAGAAGGTAGAAGACATAGAGAAACCAAATAGCAAAGTGGTAGGATTGAGTCCTCCCCTATCACTATGCAACCATAAATGGATTAAGCTCCTAAATAAAAAAATACAGATTGACAGCATGAATTTTTAAAATAGAAAATAAAAAAGAAATTAGCTTTCACTTCCTCAAATACACAGAACTAAACATAGAAATAAGTCTAACGTGTAAGGACAGAAAAACATATTGCATGTAAAAAGCAACTGACAGACATGTGGGGTGACTATACAGACGGCATCATACCAGAAAACAAAGAACACATTTTTTTTAAGTTTTCAAAGGAAAAAAAAATCAGCATTAACCTGCTAAGAAGGTCAATTCACAAAAAGGTATAAAAATCATAAATACCTATTCATCACCAGCAAAGCCCACAAAACATATAAAAACAAATATTGGTAGAATTTAGAGGAAAAATAAACAATTTTATGATAATTTCTGGAAATTTTAATGCCCTGTATTTGAATGACAGATAGAACAACCAGACAGAAGATCAATAATGAAACAGAGGTCTTCAACACTGCAGACAATCAGAACAGAATACAAGCAAAAACATACAAAACACCTCACACAATAGCAGAGCCCAGATGCTCAAGTTTACACACGTCACTCCAACATGAACATAGGTCATTGTCCAGGGTAAGCTGTAAGTTAGCCAACAGAAGTGCACGAAGTTAAAACTATCGAAATCAAAATAGTTTATTTTCTTATCACAATGAAGTGAAATTGCAAATTACAGCAAATGGGAAATTGAAAAATCCACAAATATATGAAAAGTAAACACAGGAATGATATCTTCCAAACCTTGAATTCGGTGATGGCTTCTTATATATGACACTCAAAGCATGAACAGCAACAAAACCACTGAAGTATCTTAGTTAACATTAGAGTTATAAAACTTTAAGCATTTCTGCATCTCTTTCAGTTTCTATTCCTGTGTTACCTTTGGAGGATATTTACTTTTGGAGAGTTGTCTGGGCCAGTAGCTGATATTTTATGTGAAAAATAAATAAGCAAATGATAGGTTGAACCATTGTGATTTGGGATTATTTGTTAAGACAATGTGACCTCAGCCTACCTCATGCACTACTCTGACTTCATAATGACTTTGATTTATTTTTCTACACCTCTTTAAATTCTACCATTTACATTTATTTAGAGATTTACTATACTGAGAATTAAAATTTTAATTGATTTTCCTAAGTACAAAATTGATGGTCTCTGCTTCTTTATTAACTAGTTCCTCCATCTCCCAGTAATCTGGGGAGTCCTGTCATAGTTTCAATTGTTCTTCCAAATCTAGAGTATCTTCATTATATCTAAGTTGTGCTTTACTATATAGAATTTGTGAATTTACTTATGAGTAGTCCCAGGTGAACTGAAAAAAAAATCCCTTTTTGGGAGTTCGATATTTTGTTGAATATGGAACAATTTACAACAAGGTAATTACAGTGTTTGGCACTTTATCCTTGATTTATTTTTGCAGTCTTCTAGTAGTACTAAGAAATCTAGTTCAATGTGAAGAGAAGTGGTACTAGCTCTTGACAATTTCTGGTGTTTAAGCATCTTAATTGTATCATTGCATTTTTGCATACGATGCTGGAATTTTTGTACATATCTTTTATAAGGTAAAATATGTTCATTTTACTACTTTTGAAAATAGATTTTTAAATCCTTGAATTGGTATTGAATTGTGTGTGTGTGTGTGTGTGTGTGTGTGTGTGTATCTCTTCTGTGCCTGTTGAGATAAAAATACTTTTCATGTAACTAATCCAGATAACAACTGGCAGTATACATTTTCCAGTGTTGACTAACCTTACATTCCTTGGATAAATTTGCCTGGTCATGCCCTATGTCCAAATGTCCAATGTCCAAAAGACATTGCACATGTGAAGGAAAGAGCATGGTAGTTGATGTTTTCTCTGGGGCAGGTGATGTTGCAGACCAGTTCTCTCCAGAGGATGTTGCAGGCCAAGTTTAAAGTTGCTGAGGAGAAAAGTCTTCAGCCACTACTTCCTCCCACCTTCACACACCACTGTTTGGGGAATTTCCTACATTCTAAGGAGGTCTTTTCCACACATAGCTTTATTTCTTCAACAGCTGATTGTTCTAGGATGCTGGTCCAGCCTCTGTAAAGAGATTGCTTTCCACTTTTCAGCTATACTGCTTACAATTTCACTGTGGACTTTCTTTTCCTGACTTTAGCCTTTTGGAACTCCTGTAGTGTCTCCTGCCCACCTCACCCCAACAACTTAAAGCACTTCTTGATGGCATCCATTCTCGATCGCCTACCTGCCAATAATGCTGAAAAAGGGCTAGCCTAGAAATGGGGTCTTGGGGTTTATTGGGGTTCCCCTGAAATCAATGATCGACTCAAGCAGCAAGTGAACTCTTCCAACTTCTCAGGATACTGCTGGACAGTCTGCCCACTGACAGATTCCAGATTTCCCCTATAGTGAGGGAAAATCTCAAAGACTGGGGTGGTGGAGAAGATCTAAGCCCCTGCAGATCAGAGCTGACTACATTCACTCTTACTAGGAAAATAAGGACTTTCAATCCTACCTAAAGGTAGAAAGAAGAAAATTTAAAAAGTTATCCAGTGTGAATAATATGTATATCCAGAAATTAGTATTGAAAATGCACTAAAACAACATGGCTGTAGCCTTAGCTGCATTTCAGATGTGATCTTGTCAGGAACCCCACTCCACCAAACCTGCCCCTAGTGTCTTTGAAGTGGTGATTCAAATATATTCCATGATAGACCTTTCAGTGTATTACATTTTTGTATTATTAAAAGCACATCTAGGAAATGGAACTTTGTTTCAGTATCTGGAGATAATGTTTAATAATAATAAAGTCAAATAGGGCATGTTCTCAATTCAATATTATTCTAGTTATAATGATTTATGAAAGTCGTTATTTTGAGCAAAACTGCTTATTAAGCGACACGTTTTTATTTCCAAATGGACTGACTCGTATCTATGTTTAACTAGCGTCGTGGCCCCATCACTGGTGCTGTGTCAGGGTTCTTGTGTAAAACAGTTTGTCTAATTAAAATGTGATTTCAAAGCCTATTTGTTATTACTTCTATTATCTTCTTGTAGGGCTCCAGAATAACATGTTTATGGCTTCTGCAAACTCATCTAATTTAATATTTGCGTAGTAACCCAAATGTCCTCATTTAACAACAGCTGCCCTTGGAATGAATTTTTTTTTTCCACAAGGCCAGTTAAATTTTAACTCGTTTTCCCTGCGATATCCTCCTCTGCCTGGGTGCGTGAGCCTTTCCGATGGTGAAATTGGAATTGCTAAATGCAAGTGGTTATTAATTTGTTCTCAGTACAAAGGATGCAATTATTCATCTAAAAATAAAGCTCTTAGAGTTGGGAGAAAAACAATGAATGGAACAAGTCCTCATAATTTAATATTCTCATTTTGATTTTCTGAACAGATCTTCTGAATGACATTTAGAGGCCAGAACTGAAATTATTAGCCAGCATGACTAAGTAATTCAAATGCCTTAATGACTTTTTAGAAAAATGTGAAATGAAACAACGAGAGTGTTTTCAGAATACTTGTCCTTTCTATGTCAGGGTGGCACTTGTAGAACCGGGTTCTGCGGTTAATGCACACACGCATTTGCTTGTAGGTAGGGCAGACCCTGACTCAGGAGGCAGGAGATAGACTTGAGATCCTACATTTCTATAAAGTCCAAAGGACGCTGTTGCTGCAGTCCAGAGTTCCACACTTAGGATAAAAATGATGTAAAATTATGGTCAGGTTTTTATTTATAGGATTTTAATATATTTTGAACTGAAATAATTAAGGGGATCCATGGTATTTCCTTCTCTATGTGTAAGGACAGAGGGGAACAGAGGCACTATTAAACCTCAAAGTATATATATAATACAAATACATACTCTTTTAGAAATTACTGAAACTGCTCATTGAAACTCAACTTTCAGTATTTGGCTTTGAATTCATTTGATAAGTTACTTCCTCCACAGCCGGAGAATTTTTTAGTTATTGAACAAAGAGCATGGTTTGTAAAGGACTATTTTTAAATGAAATATTTAATATCTGTGATAACACTTTATATTGATATACAGAAGACCTTATCATGAATTCCCTCAAAATATTTACTAGAGAATGTTTTGTAAGCCATGTTATATACTGACCTACTGAAATTATTCCCTGCCCTTGAAATTAGAGAGAGGGAGAGCTTTGGGGCTGTGCTGTTAGTCTCATGGAAAATAGGAGCCACCATTATCTGGAGTAGCTATGGGGGTAAAAATCCAGAGGTCAACTTTTCCTAGCTGTGGACTCTTCTGCTGTCTAAACCACACATAGCTAAAGAAATACACTTAAGCTGACTGACTGGTCTCCTTGGTTGGAATACTATACTAAACTTCTAGGGGCCATGTGGATTTTCCAAGAAACAGACAATATTCCATCCTTCCATCGTCCTGTGTTAAGGATACAAATTATGGCTTTTGGTCAAATCTAGCAAACTGGCTCTTGTACATAATATGACTGGCACACAGTAAGCTTGTTTGTGTGTGTCTCTCTGTGTGTGTGTCTATGTGTATTATCTATAGCTGATGTTCCACTACAGTGGTGCAGTTGAGTAACATAGCAATGCAGAGTGAATGACCTGAAAAGTCTGAAACATTTGCTTTCTATATTTTTAAATAAAATCTTTGCAACTCTGTTCTAATGAACTCTTCCTTGCTTTTTCTTTTTCTAGAAACCTCAGTAACTCTATTCCCATCCCCCTCTCAACTGATATGCTAGTTTTCATTTCTATAAATAAGTCAATGAAACAGAAGCATCTCTGCTCTGAGACACCTATGTACAGCTGAGCCCAGAGGATGCACATCCCAGCAATAATGGATAATGCCTCTTCCAGGAGCAGCCCAACTCTTACATTGTAACTCTCTCCTCCTTTGCGCACTCAACAAGTGCGCTCTGGCAACCCTTTCCTCGCTCTAACATCATCAATTTATTTCTTACTGAATAACTCGCATACCTTAATTCCTTTCATTAAAAGGAATAGTTGTTTTTTTTTTAATCTCTGTCCTCTACAATAATACTTCATGAAAAGGCAGTCTACATGTTGATATTTGCTGATTCATCCTAACACACTGACCCAGAGGCTTTTATCTTCTGTGCCAAAAGACTGCTCCTCCTGTGGCTATCAGTGACACCCAGGTTGCTTACTCCAGGCTGACTTTTGATACCAAGTACCCAGTGCCCTGTCTACTATGTGGTGGAGCTAAGCACCCCTCCTTACCACAGATCTTCCTTTGGCTTCTAAGACATCACACACACAAAGATTCTTTTCTGTCTGGTTCATCCCTGGCCTCTTCTCATTTCCCCCACCTCTTCACACTGGAGTAACCCAACCTTTGGATGTCTTTTTCTATTTTTACTGTCTCCCTTAATTTTGATCCCCAGTTTTAACCATACTCAATGTACTCAACCCTCTAAACCATTTCATGAGTTCCACATTTATGTTTCTGGCTACTTCCCAGACACTTCCACTGGATCTGACAAGAACTGGATGTACAGTAAACACATAAACTCCTAGGTTTTTTTCCCCAACAAACCTATTTCTCATGTCCTTTTCATATGGGCAAAAAGTTGCTATATTATTGCTAAAGTAAAAAAAAAAAGTGTCTTAGTATTTTCATAGATACAATCTACACAATCAAATCCTGCCACTTTATCTTCAAATTATATCCAGAATACAAGAAATTCACACCCCACCCCCATCATCCCAATTCAAGATTCCACCATCTCTCATTTGGATTTCTCATTAGGCTCATAATAGTTTTTCCTGTTTCTACTTTTCTCTTCCTAGAACCTCCTTTCCTCAAAGCACATGATGACCCATTCAACACACTGAAATTTATGTCACTTCACCATTCTGCAAGAAATCCTTAGTCCTTAAAATGGCTTCAAAGCCCCATTGAACATGCCTGTCTTTCCTTTTCACTGCCCAATTCCTCCCTCATTGCTGCCCTTCAAACACATCAGGCATACCTCTGCTCGGGGCCCTTGCACACATCTCTCCCTGTGTCTGAGATATTTCCCCCAGATCTTCACCTGCTTCAGATCTTGTTA
Organism: Geosciurus inauris; assembly: GCA_004024805.1. Lineage (NCBI taxonomy): Eukaryota > Metazoa > Chordata > Mammalia > Rodentia > Sciuridae > Geosciurus > Geosciurus inauris. Next base: position 40,774 of record PVHX01000850.1, on the reverse strand, counting down.
AGATGGTATCTTCTCCTTTACCCTTTCTTGACCAAACCATTAAAAACACAGTTTTCCTGACTGAAATTTCCTATCCTCCTTTCTCCTTGATGAAGACATGGGTTTTTTATTTATCCCATATTATCTGTTTGAGAACATGAATAAACCCTGCCTAATTTTGTGTGACCCTTCTGAATGACAAGGGTTAGTCAGCTTCTGATGAGGTCTTCCCCTTACATTCTCTCTTCCTCTTTATCACTCCTTCTCTTTCTCTACTTAAGACATAGAAGAGTATCCACACAAACTGCAGAAAACCTGGCATTCACTGAAATGACCACACCTATCCCCAGAAATTCCCTGTCTTCTTTCACATCCTTGGCGCTAATGCCTCAGAACATCTTCTGGCACATCCCCTGGGTCCAGACAGCTGCAGCAGTACTGGGCACACAGATGTAGCCAACCTCAATGCTTCCCCATCTCATATCCCCCTGGAGCTAAGTCTTCACTTTCCCACACATTCAGCAAGCATTTATCCAACACTTCCATGTTCCATGCATTTTGCGAGTCATGGAGAATGTAATACTGAGCAGGAAAGGCCAGATACTTGAACATGAACTTGTAGAGCATCAATGTCATGCAGAAAGTGGGGAATAATGAATTTTCACAAAAAGGTTGTAACTGCAAACAGTCCTGAGTATATGGTAAAGGGAACAGGTTACATGGTAAAGGGAACAGGTAACAGGAACCCTGACTTCGTTGGAGGTGCTGAAAAAGTTTTCCCTGAAGACATGACATTTTTGATAATACTCAAAGGATGAAAGAAGTAACTAATTGAAACTTTGAGATAGAGAAGGTACAAGTGCTCCATGAGAGGAGTTACGCTCCTGAAGTAAAAGGACTGCAGTACTAAAGCAGTGCGGAAGGGTCGTACACTGAGGGATTATGGTGGGGAGAGGCCACATAGAGCAATTTTAACCCAGAAAGTTTGGTCTTCAGCTAGGAACCAGGGTAGCTGCTGCAGAGGGTAAGCAAGGGAGGAGTCTAGCATGACTTCTTTATCTGCTGAATGATAGCAGATGATCTATCAAAACCAAGTGTGCCATTGTCTTAGCAAGTACATGCTAACACAGGTGTAGATCCTTTAATAAAATGGTTCTCATGCTAGGGACTTTATGTTGTGGGCACAATAAAGGGGAAGAGCTTTGGAGATCAGCATGTGTTGGTAAGAGACACCCCAAAATTTCTCCTTTGAGGAGCTCTGAGTAGGAGAGAAGATTTGGAGCTTGGAACACAAAGGGACATGGAGGGGACGGGTAATGGGGCCAAGACATCCTAAGAAACAGGCTATAGAAAATGGAGCCCACTTATTGGGAAAAGGGTGGGTCTGAATTCTAAGCACTGAAACTGTCAAATATACATTTTGGTTATCTCTAAAAGTTGATTCTACAAATTGAATGTGCAGAGAGAGATGTCAGACAGATTTTATTATATTTCTCTGAACATAGGGAGTATGATTTGCATTTTATGTGCTATAGTTTTTGTGTATCCACCATGGTAACATTTGTCCACCATTTCTTGCAGGGAAATAAAATTGTGTTATTGGATATTTTCATTGGATGTTAATTCTTACTCAGAAGTCCAAGAAAATTAATTGTAGATTTCTATTCCAAATTATTCACCCCAATTCAAATAAGTGGTTAAAGCATTATAGAAGTGGTATTTGTATCAGCAGATAAATTTGTACCTGGGTAGCACAGGTAATTTGAACAGTCTTGAATGACCATATAACTACACTAATAGATTTTTCATTTAAATGGTTTAAGATGTATTTGCCTAGAAAAACTGTGGGGAAGACTGAGTTCCATGATGGCTACTCAGAAGCAGGTGTGATATACAGTGATATCATGTAGAGTAATAATTTATTATCTAGTTTTTAAATTTTTTACTCAAGCATTTAAGTTTTGTCAATAAATTCCTCAGGAGGAAGGTTCAGTGAGTGAATATTTAAAGTATATTTCCCTTAGGGTGATATGAACTGTTTTTCAATAAAAGATTAGTTCTGGGCCATGGTAGAGCTCAGTGGTAAAATGCTTGTACAGCCTATGCAAAGCCGTGGGTTTGACTCCCATGCTGGGCACAAAGAAAAAAAAAAAAAAAACAATCAGTTCTTCCTGGATGAGTGCCCAGATGTTTAGAAAAGCAGTGGAGGGGGAACGACAGGGTGGACATGCCTCACACTGCAGATGGAGTCTTGATGGGGACGTGCCTGTGCTGGATTGGGGAAGTAAAGGAAGTGGAGTTCAGAGTTATCTCGCAGCTTAGGCTGAGTCTTAGGAGTTCTGTGAGAGGCAAGATATGTGAGGGAACTTGGTGCAAAAGTTGGCTGAGATAAAGGTGAGATTAATATTAGGTATATTGAATTTCTTGATTCAAGGAAAGAAGCATTTGTCAATGCTCAATCTCACTGATTATAATTTAGGAAAATCACACCTATGTATCACTTCCTCCTTTTTCTCCTCTCTCTCTCTCAGGTGCTTTCTCTGCCAATAAAGGTTGGAAGGAAGATGACTACATACGCAACATATTTTGGGTACTGGAAAGATTTCTAATAAAACACTCAGTTATTCCAAAAGCATCATGGAGAGGTGTGAGATTCAGGAACGCACGTGAACTCTGACTGTAGAGAAGATCCTCTTAGTTGAGACCCACTGTGCTTTCCTCTTCTCACTGAAACAAGCAAAGCTGCAGAATGCTGTGTCTATCATTTTGCGGGAGGGACACCTGGTTGAGTCTGTTGTCCTGGGAAAGAGGTTAACAACTGCAGTGTAATGCACTGTGTGAGGAATGACCAATTAACCCGCACTCTGCAATTAATGGGACACGAAGTCCTCACTGTAATTACAAGCTCAGCCTAAGAGTCCATCATTACATAGAAGTGAAATCCCCTAATTAGCTTGGATTAAAAGAACAGACAGAAAATTAAAATGTGCAGGGACCGACAGAGAAGAATGGATTCTACTCAGAAAATTTTAGAAATGGCTCATTTCAGGTCATCAATATCTTTCTAGAGATTTTAAGGTGGTTTGCACACTTACACCATACATTATCATACAGAATGCTAATAAAAAGTCACTATGTCAGCTCTTTAATATTTCATATATGATTTCATGTGATCTTGGAGTATGCATAATTATAAGTCATCTCCTACCTGCTTATGAATGAATGTGTATTCTATGCCACATTAGTAGTACAGATAACTGAGTTGCTACTTATCAAAAAATAGCTACTCCATCGTTTTATATTTCTATGTAATTTTAGAAGTATAATGTTTGGTGGATGAGAGGAATCTAAAATTCAGAAATTTGTATTATTGATATATAATCTAATGCAATTTCATAAAACTGAACTTAAAAAATCTCCAAACTCTGCAGTTAGAAGTGTCATCTAATGTTACAATACATGAAAAAGATTTATTTGAGAGCCATTAATGTTATGAATAAAGACATTATGTCATATTCTTGATTTAACAATAACTAAATGCAGATGATTTTATTTATAATACTATAGCAATTTTTCAACTGATTTCAAAGAGCCCAGATTTGGATGTTTGTAAAATTGAGGGTTGATTGTTTCTCTGGGAATCATATTCGCTGACTCTTTTTTGAAGGAGAAGAGAATGAGAGGTCAAGGAGCATGACAGAGGAGGAGGGAGAGGTGGCCAGGGGCAGGGTCTCAGTCCTAGATGGACAGAGCTAAGGAGGACTTCGCCTTTGGTCCAGAGTTCAGCACCAGCACCAGCTGAACTCTAGTTATGATCACAAAAGAATGATGCCTTGACTTAGACATGTGCTTGTGGAGAGGTTGCTAGAAGTTGGACATGACAGCTAGAATATTCAGGAATCATTGATAGATGTTGGATGGAACCTGAGCCCATAGGAATACAAGAACAGGGGCATTACAGTCAAAGAAATCTAGGTTCATCTAAATGGACAGAGCCCTCAAGCAGTTAGAGTTTATACTAGAATATTGTGAGATAAATGCATTTTTTAAAAGGTTGAGATGCTCTCAAAAGTGCAGGTATATTTTAAGTATTTTCAAGATGGATGCGAACTATTTGTGTAAGCACAAAACCCAAAAGTGGTGGGAGATGAAATTCCTTCTTAGACTGAATTTTATTATACGGTTGTCTAGTAGAAATTCCTCACTCCAGTTCTTATTTTTAATACATCTTTAAATGTCGATTTAATTTGATGAGTATGCAAATTGCACCTGCTCAGTAGAAACAACTTGAGCAGAAGAAATATATTTGGTGTATTTTCTCTATTACATGCTCTCTGACTAATTCCATCTTCAGGTGCCTTCAGCCCTTCCCTGTAGCTGCCTCCTGGTGCTTTAAATATTCCCTGCTCTGTGGAAATGACATCGAAATAGTGACCTCAGAGATGAGCACCATCTATTTCTTTTACATGTCAAAATCTCTTCCAATTTCTCTCTATGGGTGCTTGAAACTAGTTGCAATTGAAGCAATTTATAATTGTTTTCCAGTCCTTTCAAATAATGGGTTTTCCTAACATCTTTGTTTTCTCACAGTTTTTAATTGTTCTATGTGGTAATCTCTTGAAAACACATTCTGATTATAGAAAAAATGTTGTCACATCTCTTTAGAATTGGAAATTCTCACCATAAACTGTCATTCCAGTGGACTCTAAATAGCTTTCTTTTCTTTTTTCTCTTCTTCCTCCTGTTTTTCTTGTCATTTTTAAACATGCTTATGTTTTTTTAGTCTTAGCAGACTCACAGGCACATATATTGAGGCTAAAACATACACTAAAAAGAAGAAAAAAAATACGTACTGAAAATGCCCTCTCTCAGTTGGGCACACAAACAGATCAGGCCTCACTGTGGTCTCCCTGGGCTCTCTAGGCCTGTGGAGTGGAAAGGGCTGTAAGAAGAGAGAAGAAGGCAGCTACCTCCAAGGGGCTGAGCTGTCTGACTGCCTCCCTCCTCCCAGATTCTGCCTGGTCTTTTCTGGGTGCCTTGAGAAATCATGGGAATCTCACATCATAGGATGCTTTCGACACTCCTGGCTGTGCCAAGATCCTGGGCATGTGAAAGTGACTGATGGAGGCAGAAATGGAGACCCCCATCCCCTTAGGAATCAGGGAAGTTCCAGCATGATAACTAAGTCCCATGCCTTGCCTATCCAGACCTAGAATCAGGGAGCAGAGTGGTCATGTGTGGGTGGTGTGACCACCAGCTTAGAAGAGCTCTGGCATGACTGGCTGGAACAGGAGAGAACTTCTAGCAGGACCTGCTGGGGATGGAGAACTGTCTGAAATGCCTTCCAGGGTCCTCCTTACTCCTAGATAGACAATACATCCAGGAACACCACCCCTACCCATAACCATTCTTCCTGGTCAATTCACCACATTAAGAACTGAGTCCCCAGTGAGGATTCAGTTCTCACTACAGTTTTGTCCTTTCTAGAACGACACAGAATTATACCATCGATTGTCTTTTCACACTGAATTATTTTATTGAGTAGTGTGCATTTTAATCTTGGTGTCTTTCTCTGGCTTGATTCCTCATTACTTTTATTGCTGAATGCTGAATGGTATTCGAGTGTGTGAATGCAGCACAGTTTGTCAACGTATCTACCGTAGGGCGTCGAGGATGCTGCCAGATGTGGGTGACATTTAACAAAGTTAATACACTCAATCCTGTGTAGGTTTTTGTGCGAGCAAGAGTTTTTGAACCATTTGGGTAAATACCAAGTAACACAATTGCTAGACCATGTGGTAAGACTTTAGTTACATATTATATACTTATAGTTCATATACTAATATATACTCACAGTATCTTATACATATAATATATATTATAGCTATATATAACTATATTCAGGATCTATTTATTTTGTAGTTAATAAAACAGAATAAAATCTCTAGAGCTACAGGTATACTAGCTCATTATAAACTGCAGTTTCACTATTAATTAAGCCTAATGTATCTAAGTCTGAAAGGAGGAAGAGTTAGCACAGCTTCTGAAATTATTCTTATATTTTGCATTTGAGTCTCATATATAAACAAGAAGACAATAGAGTATATTTAATATTTTTGAGAACCATAGACCAATTAGAGTTTAACATTCAGACTTTATGGATCTTAATTCATATAAGCCAAAACTTTTAAAAATGCATTTATTTGAGACAAAAAATTTGAATATGCACAGGTTAGTAAATGACTTTAAGGATTTTTTTTTAATTTCTCTTAGGCATGACAATATGATTGCTATACTAATTATACCTATTTTTTTCAATCAGAGATGCCTAGCAGTTAAATATTTATGGGTTTAATGACATGTTATCTAAGATTTGTTTTATATACTCCATTGATGGGAAAGAAGACAAAGGAAAAGAAAGATAAATAGAAAGCCAAATGAAGGGAAGGAGGACTGGAGGGAGGAAGGGGAAATGAAAGAGGGATGTGGGGGCACCATCAAAGAAGGTCGGGATGCTGATAAATGATGGCGCAGGGTGATAACTTATTGCACGTGAGAGCTCAGCGTACTCTATTATTCAGTGTGTTTGAAGTCATTAAAAGTAAAAGATGAAATAGTTTATAGGTAAAACAAGATCTTTGTTTTCTGCGTCATTATGAGCACACACAGAGACGTCTGCTGTCCTCTCCACTGTACCCTCGCCCTTCATTTAGTGAGGATGGCCTTGTGATAAAACAGAGCAGAGGTGTACTAACAAGTAGTAAATGTCTCCCTGAATGTGTAAGTCAATACACAGTAGCAGTTCAGGTCAGTTTCACTTTGGTGACAAGACTAATTATGGCTCATAGGTGGTAATGGGAAGTGAGAAGTCAATTTCATGACATTCCCAAGGCTGACCTCAGACATTGCTGCTTCTTTACCTAATTAAGAGCTTCCCTGTGAAAGAAGAAAGGGAGGGAAGGAGCCACCAGCAGATTGCCAGGTCACCAGCAGAGCCACTGGGGAAAGAACTATATGTTCAGAGAGCTGGGCATCTTGTGGGGACAGATTTGCACAGAGAAAGAGGGAAGGGATGAACAAAGAAGGGAGGAGGGAAGAAGGAGAGAGGCATGGGGGGACAGAGAAGGAAAAAGACTTACCTTACTTTCTTTTTTTCCTTAAGAGTTGCAAACCGTTTCTTCAAACCTGACCATGGCCTCCCAAGTGTACTAGCACCATTATGTCCTGAAAGACACCACTCTAAACACCAGGTGGGTTCAACACAAAATGGCCAAATTTAGGCCCCAAAGGTGACTGTAATCAACACAAAATAAGATTCCAGAGGTTCTGAGTTCCACATTCACATTGAAATGACTCAGATTTTAAAACCACAGTGAATATTTCATAAATCAGTGATAACATTGTTCAAGAACAAAATGATAATTGCCTGAATATAAAATTTGTCTTGTTCAAGACTCTGGAGCTGCCTCATTCTTCTGTCTGCCTGGAAAAGATGTGCGAATTCAAAGGAAGTTAGGATTCAACAGGTCCTAACACAATTCTGATTACATGTTATTTTTCCTAGGCTTGCTCTCCCTTGACAAGATAATCAAAGTGTTGTTTTAGGCCTGTGCTCTTGTGGGAGGCATATCTGGGAGAGAAGTGATAATAAGGTATGTTATAATTGGCATGCTTTCTCCAGTAAAGATGCAAAGTTCCTGTTCTGGGGAGTCAGATGGTGTAAGGTGTGAAGCCACTTCTCTTCCTACATCCTTTGCAGGTGGGGAAAGGTGCACATGCCTACACTATGATTCAGGGCACTTTCTTCCATCTTGTAAAGAACATGTAAGAGATATATGATGCTCTGAATAGTACAGAAGTATTCCTTCTCATATATCACTCTGCATTCTGCCCATAATTAAAATAGAAATACAGTCTCCTTTCATTCTCTCAGATATCTTGCCATGATGGGGTTTCACTGCTTGATCCAATTGTGATTTTCATGAGGTTAATACATAATACTAACAATGGTCACCTGAATGAAGTGTTTTCTAGTTTCTCAACTGTATCTTTGGTTTTCCCCTTTTCCATTCTGTACTCTGGAAAGATGTCATAATTCACAGCCTACATTTTGGAGGTCTTTTTCTGTCTTCCAATCTATAAAAATTATTTGGAATTATTATGCATAGAATATTTGCTTATTCTTCTCTATCTCCTTATATATACAATATTTTTGTCAGCTTGGTCTTGTGGACATTTATTGTACACTTGGATTATAAACTAAGATAACCGCATTTATATTTTTACTCAAAATGTTCACATTTTTAATCACTACTAATTCACTGCTCAATGTTGTTTGCTGGAGAATGGTCTTACTTTCTGGCACTGCAATATGCCCCAAGTTCATCTCATATATCTCCTGCCCAGTGCTAGAATCTGATACTTCTCTATGGAGCACTGGTTCCTCTTATAGAAGAGAGATGAGAAATCCTCTGGCTGCCAGGTGGGCACTACTGGGCTGTTGTTGTTTCTACGATGTTAATTGATAGTGGAATGCCCCTATCGATATTAACCTATTTAAACATACATATGTGCCAATGTTTCTATCTATATTCACTTGTATCTACATTGACCAAACATGAATTCATGCCTATGTGTAAAACTGTCTTCCATTAGCACATGGGTCACTGCAGCCTCATCCCCTTCTTTATCTGTAACTTTATCTTTCCATCAGAGAGCCCTGAACACCCACTATCTGCTACTCATTTTCTTAAATGTTCTGATTCAGGGTTTACGTATAGGCCTTGGAAATTGTTAAAACTCTTTTCCTTTGAAAGGCATCTTTATCAATTAGAATAGTGTTTCTGCCTAGTTCCTTGCTTCTCTACTCACTTTCAAAGTTATTTGAGTCACTAATATTTTCACCCAAACTGTTCAGGGAGATTATTTCACACGTTCAGTAGACAATGAAATTCTTTTGTCCCAATTTGCATTCACCTTGTAATCCTGGTTTCTTCTAGTACTGCTTTGTTTTTTCATTTGTATATGTTAGACTTCACTCTTTTTGCTTTAAAGTTTCATTTGTTTGACGATAGCATAATATTGTATATCTACCATTGTGAAATCATCCCAAATAGTTTTACCTGTTTCATGCTGAAAATTGTCAAGGATGGCATCGATTAAATTCTTTCCTTCCTCAAACCACTGACTGATCTGTTTACAATGTCTGTGGTCATGCCTGTTCAAAAATGCCATATACATTGGTGATTTTTTGAACATTTCTTCCTAGAGAAAAAAGTTCTCCCCCAAAATGAAAATTATTTATTGATGAAAGCCAAGGTAATCACTGTGAGTGATCTGAGCCTACTTGGGATTGAATGAAGGTCAGTCTTCATTTCTCTATAGCCATATGTCCTTTTCCTTTAAAATGCACTTTTTCTAATACTTTGCTTTTATTTCATTATATTCCTGATTCGTGATACATTTTATATTTATTTTTTGCACATTGTAGTATACTACTCAAAAATCTTAGATGCTTCTATTTGCTCACCATACAGAGATTGATTTTCTTCAGCACATTTTCAATCCCTACTAATTCACTGCTCAAAATTCTCCAAAGATTGATTACCTATTATTTAATATTTAAAAATTTGGACTATATTCTAAATTCCCTTACCTGGTATTCTATCAATATCTCACCTTTTTCTAATATATACCTTCTTCCTTTCTAATGCATTCCTCCTGTATTTCAGTGACCTGATGTGTTAAATATTCTGTGATCTATCCTAGAATTTTTTTTGCAACTTTTCCCCTACTTCTTTCCCTGAGGGATCCTTAAAATATTACTGTCATTTTACAAAATAATTTAGGTGAATGTATCTCACATGTGTGATGTTAAATAAAAGAGACACAAGAGTACATGTTACATACAGTCCCCAAATAGGCAAACATTGCTTGTGGTGACAGAGGCCAAGGCTGAGGTGAACTGTGCTGTTATTCACTAGGAATGAGTACTCAGGAGCCTGTTAGTGTGATGGAGGTATTCTCTGTCTTTATCTTTACTATTGGTTACACAGGTTTTCCTGTTTACAAATTCATCAAGTTATACAATTAAAATATATAAGATCAACCACTTCCTAAAGTAATATCTGAAGTAAAAAACTGGCATTCTAGACATATGTAAAAATCCCATTCAACTTTTAAAATCTCTCTGTAAAGGAAAAAAATAATTATTTATTAAACTCTGTGCATCAGAAACTTCTGTGAATAATGTTACTTTTCTTTTATCATTTGGTTCTTACCTTTTTTTCTGTAAAATGTTACTCCACTTTACAGCTGCAAACAATTAGTACTCAGGGATAAGACTGTAGGTTGCATACTGGGATTCTTTTAATTTATCTTTTTTAATATATTTTGAATTTTCACCATGGTACAAATGATAGCTGAAACAATATTTGTACAACATTTATATTATGTTTTTATTCATGTAACTTGTGCCACTTTTTACAATTAATTGAATCTAGCCAGTCCTGGTGGCACACACCTTTGGTCCCAGCTATGCTGGAGGCTGAGGTAGGAGAATGGCTTGAGTCTCAGAATTCGAGGTCACTATACAAACAAATAGCTGCATCTCATCAATAACCTCCTGTACATTACCTTACAGTTGATAAACATTATAACGTAATTATTATATTTACAAATAAAAATGAATCAGTATTAATAACTATATTTTCAAATGAAAGAAGTGAGATTCAGCATTTAAGTGACATACTGAACTACATAATATGAAGCAGAAAAATAAGAATTCAATTAAGATATCTAACTTCTCCTAGTCTACCTTAATGTGTCCTCTTCTTTACATAAAGAAATGTAATAAATATAGTTAGTAAGCATCATGCATTAATATTGAAGTAATTCTTTTTTTTGTTTTTGGTACTGGAACTCAGGGGCACTCAACCACTGAGCCACGTCCCCAGCCCTATTTTGTGTTTTATGTAGAGACAGAGTCTCACTGAGTTTCTTAGCACCTCGCCATTGCTGAGTCTGGCTTTGAACTCGCAAGTCTCCTGTCTCAGCCTCCCTAAGTGCTGGGATTACAGGCTTGCACCACCGCGCCCGGCTTGAAGTAATTCTTGATATAAAAGATGCATGTGTTTAGAGCCACAAACTCAGTAAAAAACAAGAAGAAAATGTTGACCTCTTGAGGTGAAAGGTTAAATGTAGCCTAAAAAGAAAACATATGGCCAACTTCATAGAAGGTGATGATGATTTATTATTGAACATATATTCTCTCGTATAACCGATTTCTCTTTCTCTCCATCTCGTTTGCTTCTCTGAATCCAGGTGCAGAAAGTTCAGCAATTGATATTAACCTGAATGTGATTAGTTGGCTGTTGAACATTTCATTGCATTAGGTTGACTTGGTAATTTGATTGCTATGCAGATGTGAGCAGTGCTGATTACATTAAAATATGTAAAGGAAATGAGGAAATATTACCAGACAACACACAAAAAGATACAGTGGGGTTCCCTACTGCTTGGCTCATCCTTCGGTGGAAAGAGATTGAATGGTGAGTGACATGATGGTGCTTTTCCATTGAAGTCCATAGCCCTCGATTAAGGCCAGTTAGCAGTACTTTCCAGGCAAGTTTGAGAATTTTCACAAGGATCAAAAAATTCAAAAAGTATCCCATGTCTTATTTTAAAAAGAGTTCATGAATTTCCTCCTGGTTAAAATGATAGTTTCACAGGCTGTTGGAGTGGGGAGCATTTATAAGAACGTAGCAAGCATGTGGTTCCAAGCCTCTATCATATGACAAGAGGAAGATAAAACCAGGAGGTATCTTCTGTTCCAGTTGCCACCGCAGGTCCCACCAGCTTGGAGAAGTGAGCAGAATGCTGTGGCTTGAAGGTTAGGTGGCACTCAGGTTGAGTCCTCTGCAAACAAAAACTAAAGCTGGATTCCATCTGCACTGGCTGAGGCAACACAGTTGTGGTGCCTGTGACACTGATAAGTTGGGAAGCATCTGAATTTATGCATATGGCCTGGCTTGAGGTTGCGAAGTTAGAAAACTGAAGACTGATTATAGGAGCATAAAACTTCATGATCTTCCAGAAGAATGTCTTTGATATTAGGGAAATGGTAGAGAAATGCTTTGCTTATTATTTCTCAGGGATTTAGGATTAAATAGGTTGCTAGATGAAATATAGGATACCCCATTAAATTTGAATTTAAGATGAACAAAGAATGGCATTTTTAGTGTATTTATGTGTATTCTCTTTTGACTTGATAAATATGGATTAATCTCACATATGATTTCCAATGCTGATTCCCAGGAATTCCACGGCAAAGTAGAATAATTTCCAAAGGACATTCACAACTGCCAGATGCTACACAGAAATAGTCTTTTTAAATAGACACGTTCAAACAGAGAGAACATGATTTGTGATGACCAGATTCAGGAGTGTAAGTGCTGTGAACGCTTTACTTCTGGGTTTCCCAAGATACCAAGTTCTTCCTTAGAACTCCTTATTTTTGATGTTTATCGTTTGGTGAGTTTGGGTGCAGCCTTAAAACCACTGGTATTTGAATGTGAGGGCAATCAATCAATACACTCTACTTTCCTAGGTTAACTTTGGGATTGCTTGCAAATATTTCAAATACATAGCTGTGTTTTTCTTTTAAATAACCAGCCTTACAATATAGTCACAAGGATAAAGGTCAGATAAAGCTCCCATAAACCACTCTGAACAATTCAGAGGACAATAATTTGATGTTCATTTGCAAACGTGGAAAATACAGCCTTTATGTCATACATTTGAAGTTTCATTGTATATAAATGACAGCTTTCAGTCTATTCTGAAATGAAATACATAATCTGTCATTGATATTACTTTTTCTTGAATAATTCACACATTAATCTCCCTAAGGTTATAAATTATAGTCTCTTTTTTCTGAAATATGACAGTAATTAGCCATTATCTAGCATCAAAACAGTCAACTTATTCCCCAGAGTTTTTCTGAATTAATTCTTCCATTTGGCCCATAAGGAAATTGATAAGAATTTTTTCCTTTTGAAACATAATTTATTAAGTTAATAATATAATAATATATTTAATAAATAATAATATATTTATTAATTAAGTTAATAAGTTATTAATTTATTAATAAACATAATTTATTAATTTAGTTTCACCATGCTTATCACTTAGTGTACATTTACCTGCTTGGAGAATCCATTTTGACTGTGCTGCATAATATAATATCCACTGGCTAGATATGATTATGGAGAATTTCCAATATTACTAGTGTGAACTGGGATGTACCCAAGTAAAAATACATATCATATTTTATGCTGGTTACATGTTGAAATAACATTTTTAATTAGTTAGTTAAATAAAATGTATCGTTAAAGGTTCACTTCTGAGGCAGGAGGATCATGAGTTCAAAGCTAACCTTAGCAACAGCAAGGCCCTATGCAACTCAGTCTCTAAATAAAACACAAAATAGGGCTGAGGATGTGGCTCAGTGGTCCAGTGCCTCTGAGTTCAATCCCTGGTCCCCTTGCCCCTCCCCCCCAAAAAATTCACTTCTGCTTTTCAATAGGACTACTAACATTTTGAAGTTCACAAATGCAGCTCCTATAATGTGTGTGTTACACATTGCTGTGTTAGACAATTTCATGGGAGTAGTAACTGAGTTGCTTTTAATAAAATGGTTTCTATTCCTAGAGATGATTCTTTCGGTAGTAAACAATTTTCACTGTCTCTAACTTTACTTTTACTTTACTTTTAGTGTAAAACTCACTGAAACCAGACTTCTGCTTTTACATGGCAATGCATCTTCTCTAATATGTTCGTACTTGGTAATCGAGTTGGTTTTGCAGTCCTCAGCCTTCCGCCTTCCCTTGACAGCCTTTTCTCCTGCACCAACCCTGCTGCCGTCAACAGCCTTTGGAAAGCTGCTACTCTGGCTTCCCTGCTACCGATCTGGACAGATTGTCTATTTATTTCTCTAATATCTCTAAATCTCCTTCCTGAGTTTCTCATCATCCTTCTCCTAAGGATGGAATTGCCCCCTGTAGGCCAATATGGTTTAACATGTGCCTATAATTTATTATGTATGTAAATATACACACATATATAAACTGATTTTATATACTTCATACCAACTCCTATGTACACAATTTTTAAATGTTATTAAATATGCATGACAATTATATAAAAATCAATCTCTTTTTGAGATGCTTCTGGGAGTGTCCATTTACCCTGTGCAGAAGCAAAGGCCACATTCAACCTTGCAGAATGCTCTCAGGTGAGGAGCTATAGACATTTTCAGTTGGGGTTAGCTGGAGTTCCCTGAAGTGACAATGCCTGATTCACGAGCAGAGAATAAACAGCCTCTGCTACAGTAGCATATGACAAGAATTTACTTTATGTTCTCAGGTTTGAGAGTAAACTCAGACTCTTAAGACCTGGTGACAGAGCCCATGCTCAGCAGGAAGTCTACCAGCAAGTTGTCTGGCCTTCACTCCAAGCCTTGCATCTCACCTGGGCTATTTCTCTAGAGGGAGAGGGCTGCTGTGGTTATGTCTATAAAATGCTCTCAGAAGGTCTCCAAGGAGCAAGAGCCCAAGTGGGCAAGCACATCAGAGTCTGCTTAGAGCACTCCCCAAACATTCCACCCACACTCAACATTGCTGGGGTGAGAAAGTGTACTTTATCTACAGCAAAACGGATACCACATCATAATCCAGTATTTTGTAATTTGTAAATATGTGCTGAAGTCTGCCTTTCTCTTCAATGAGTAGTACTATTATCATATGACTCAAGATAGGCTATGTTATAAAACAGTTTCAAAACCTCAAAGGCTTACAGAATATGTCTGTTTATTCCTCATACTAATGTTCTGCTATACTTACTTGAATTCAGTCATTGATCATATTTGCAAATCTATTATTCTTTTTGATTGTGGCATCCCTGGAATGCACCAAACATTACACCTTCAATGAAGAAGTAAAAAAATAATCTATAAGTTTGAGGAAACAGGCTTGCAGAAAATACAAAGTTGTTGGGTCCAATCTCATGCTACGTATAGTTCTCAAGCTGGATTTTTAAGTGTGAATTATTGGTGAACAAACTAAATATCCATATGGATATGCAGAGGCAAGATCCAGAAAAAAGAAAATGTCCAGAGAGGTGAGCTAAGCACTTGGCATTATTTTTACCATTGAGTACTTTGCCAGTTATGAAAGTATAGAATAAGAGACTAAAAAGGTGAATGTTGAGATCATCCTACAGAAGAAGAAAGGACTTTTTATCCCAAATTTGGGTTCAGATTTAAGAGTCACACACATAAAGATTTGAATTGTCACACACATTATGGGTTACATAATGAGGTTTTCTGGGATGATTCCCAAGCATGTCTGACAGTGACATTGGAGGCAGCAGGGAGGAGAGACTGGCTTGAATTATATTGTCAGTAGAGGGTGGGGGTGAGCTGGAGGCTCCCTCACTCAGAGGCTGAGTCTCTGTGCTTTGTGCTTCCTGCCATGGCAAGGGAGGCAACGCTGGGATTTCCAATTGGCTGGAGCCTTAGGGAGAGTGGAGGGACTTGGAGCAGTCAGCATGCAAATATCATCAAAAATGAAGCTAGGCTCTCTAGTACAGCCAAGGACGGTGTTCACCTGGGGACCACGTATTAGAGATCAGAATTTCAAGAATGAAGCCCAGGTAGAACACTTGTATTTTGATGTTCACTGATTGTGTAGGGGCAATTACCACCCAAGTTCAAGTTGCACGAGGGTCTACATGTGTTACGAGAATAGTCTTCATAGAGAGAATTTGGGGTTCAAATTCGGCCTCTACTATGCACTGTGTGACTTTGGACAAGGTCATTGGTATTTTGTGTAGGAGTTTCCTCAGCTATAAAACAAAACACACAGTGGCATCTAAGCTGTGACGTTTGTGGAGAGTGGCTTGTGATAATACACAGAATCACACAGCAAGAAGTTGTGTGAGATTCAATGATCAGGTAGATTTTATTCTCTTCAGATTTTGCTCTTGAACATACTTAAGTGCTATGAATTCTCCTGACCTTTTCCTTTTAGTAACTTTATCCAGTAGTTATCATGTAAATGTGGTAATTATTAAAACTTTGAAAATAAAAAAATATTGATGCTAGCTTGTTATTTGCAACATTATCAAAGTTTGTTTGAATAAATATGCATATTTTAATATTTATATTTTGGGTCTGTAAATTCTTCATCTATAAATGAAAGTACAAAGTAAGAGAAGCTACTTTCCTTCCTTTTGTGGCTACTAGGTTGACTGGACATGGAGTAGTTTTGTGCAGCGAGCAGCACTAGGGAAGCCTGTTGGTGGCTTATGCATTGCAGGCCCTGTGTGTGCAAGTCTCTATCAGAGGGTTGACCCAACTCTAATGAGCAGCAGACTTTGCTTAGGAACTTACAGATTCTTCCCTTGGTGCAATCTGATGTACTCAGGGAATCTAGGTGAATACTCTCCCTCTCTGACTTGGATAAATTCTGCTATAACATGGAAAACAGTACTTCTCTTCCATCTTTTTCTTTTTTCTTTTTTTGCCACTTGTGAATATACCATGAAAAATCAGTTAGTGAACTGACTGCATTAGAAGTAAAATTACAAGGATAATGAAGCAGCTAACCAACCAGCTTGGACCCTAGGAACTATAATATTGATGTACTGTGATGTGCCAGCTGACCGTTCTACCTAGAACAGTTTAAGTGTGCTGTACATTTTGTTAAGAGAATTTTGTTAACTGATGATAGGCAAATATCAATGGGCCTACAGAAGGAATGCTCAGAGTGTCCTGAAATAAGAGGAGGCAGCAGGAATGGTATGCAGGATGATACATATCCACAAGATCAATCGGAGTGAGAGAATTTGAACCAGATCTGAGTCAGGAACAAGGTCCCTGGGCCTGAGAAACAGAGACGAAAGGATGAGAACAATGGAAAGGAAATGTAGTCTACTTCACCATTTTACCCAGGATCAGCCCTGGCCTTGTGCCTAAGGCTTTTGGGAAAGATATGAAGCATTAAAATTACTAATTATAAGCACAATTCAAACCATTCCATAAGGCCTTTATGATTACACAAATGCAGACGAACTTTCTAATTGCTGCTATGGGATCCTGTGGTGTCTGATATTGTATTAAACCACGGTACTAGCATTTTAGTTACTTATGCAAAAATCACATCTGCAATTGATAGAAATATTTATCAGTGTGTTCACTAAAATGAAAATGCACTGAAGCAAGTAATAACATTTAAAACAAATAGGAAAGCCCAAATGAAAATGAAGCATTTGAATAATTACACAGTGTGTAGCCTGGAATAAATGATATCAAAATCCACTTCTGTTTCAAATCAATAACACTGAAATGTGACAGAATCTTGATGATACTGTATAGCAAAAATTTAATCCATAAAATATACTTGTAAAACAGTTCCAGACAATGGGATATTTCCTTTTCTTCTTTAGCACAAAGTGATTGGTTCCTGGTAATGATTGGTATTTTTTCTTTCAAAATTTATTATCACATATAACTCATGCATGCTGGATTCAGACTTTAGTACATTTCATATTCACTTTTCAAATTCCATAGGAAGTTATTGTAAGTTCCTAGGGTTATTTTGTTGTTGTTGTTGTTGTTGTTTGTTAAAGACAACATCTGATACCATGAGGTCAGATGCATCTTTGGATGATCTGTGAAATTCATTTGTCAAATGCAAAATGTTCTCAACCACCTGAGAGTCCTGTTCTTGGTTGTACCACCTGGGGTGTCTTTAGAAACTTCAGTTCAGAATTGCCATCATTCTTATTACATCCTCTATCACTTATTCAGTAAGTCATTAATGAATTCATCTTCATTCATTGAAAAAGTTCCAGAATAATCTGTATTTTATTTCATTGAAGGTTTTAAGAATCACAGAAATAATAAAACAAAAAGGCCTGGCTTCTGTCATTTTGGTCTAGTGGAAAAATAAGCTTTAGTTTACTGTTTTATGTGATAGGGTACTTTCAGGTACTCATTTTCATCTCCCCAAAGAGTTTTGTCTGTTTGTTTATTCAGAACCTCATGACAGCCTCTATATTATTTTGTTATGGAAAATATTTAAACAAGAATCTGAATGTCATCATCAGGGTTCAGGAGGGTCAGCTGGACCAGGTCATCTCAATTTCCAGGGGCTAATCCTACAAGGATGTGTTGGGTCATCATGGAGTGTCCAGCAGGAGGAAAAGATGAGGGCCACTGAGGGCTAGAGCCAGCTGGCAACTGTGTGCGGTACTGGCGGGCATGTAGTATGTCCGCCTGGCTCTAAAGCAATGTGGACATCTGCTTGCACTTCCCAGAGCTGTAAGTCTTCTGATAGCACTCCACTGGGGATACGCTCATCACGTGGGCCTTCCCTTCATGCCATTATTTGTTCATTACATCAAGCACTCTTGTAACTCCAAGAGCCCTCAACAAGTCAACAGATCCATTATCTCGTATTTATGTAGTTACATCATTCCCATTTGTCAGCGGAAGCACTGGCAACCCACAGATGTGTGCTGGCTTCTCCAGGCCACAAAGCGAAGTTCTCATGGTTAGGATTCCAGAATCTAGGTCTGCAGGAGAGAAACCTACAGTACCTTTTAACTGCAAAGTGAAAATGACTCCTGTTGAGAATTCAGCCTGGTAACCAGGACCGCATCTATTTTAGCTTCCTCTGGCTGCTTGAACAAAGTACCACAAAGAAGGTTCTTGAAACAACAGAAACATTTTGAACCGTAGTTTGGGAGACCAAAGTTAGATGACAGTGTCAGTGGATCTGATGTTGTCTGAGAGCTGTTAGAAGAAATCTGTTCCCTGCCTCTCTCCTAACTTCTAGTGGTTTGCCCATCTGCCAGGGCATCCTTGACCAGCAGAAGCGATGCTGCAATTACTCATTTCCACATGGGGCTTGCTCTTTCAATCTTTTGACCAGATTTTATTGCTTTGAAAGGACATCAGTCAAATGGTTGATAGGGCCCATTCCGATGACCTCATCTCTACTCCACTACTCCTACAAATACCCTGTCTCCCATCAGGTTGTATTCTGAAGTCCTGATGGTGAAGACTCCAACTTATCTTTTATTTGGGACAGAATGTAACCCATAACAGTAGTTTTAAAAATCTTGAGTTTGCTGTATAATTTTAAGTCATTTTCAATGCAGCCAGGGTAAACTGTGCACTTGGTATTTCTTATGTGGAAAATAGCTCAGAGTGGGACACATGGGGATATGGGTGGGAACACTCCTGCACTGAGTCCACATGGTGAGGGCTTTTGAGGGCACTCACCTGTAATGCAGTCTTGCAGCTCTACTTGCTGAGCCTGCCTCTGCGGCTTTACCCTCCTTTTCACAGGCCACGGGTGCTTTTGCTCAGCCAGTAGTCCTGGACCCCCCTGTGTCTGAAGGCTGGTTGCTTCCCAGGCAACAGTGGCTCAACTGCCCACAAGTGTTGGGGTTTGTTGTTACTGTGTCTCTTCCCACAGGACAGAGGAGAAGCCACATCCAGCAGGCTTTCTGTCTGACCAGGAAAAAGTCACAAGTATAGAAAATCTTGAAAGGATTTGGACTTCAGGATATGGGAGTTATTTTAACAGAAGGAAATGACATATATTCTGGGGTTTACAATACATATGATTCTCCTCTAAACCCAAAGACAGTTGTTCATTTACCAGAATCTAGCTGTGTCCGGCAGGGCTAACCTAGACGACAACGTTCTGTCTGCATTATGATCCTCAATATTTATATGCTGAAGACCTTAGTCTTTGGACCTCACACTGTGACCATACTGGGAAATAGGGCTTTGATGTTATCATCAGAGTAAAATAAAGATCATTATGGTGAGCTCTAACCCCATATGACTAGTGTGTCATTTTAAGAAGAGGAAATGTAGACACACAGAGAGAAGAACATTAGAGAAGGAAACATCATGTAGAGCCATTAAGAGGTGGAGGGAGGTCCTTAAGTCATTGGGAGAATGTGCTGAAGGGGACAAAAGGACCCTGGCCTCTTCTTTCTTTCTTTCCTTCCTGGCCATGATGTGAGTGGGTTTTTTTTTTTTTTATAAATTGATTATCTTGGATATTTACTACAGTATCAAACAGCTTACCAACACCTCCTACAAAAAAGACACAAATTTAATCTATACTCTATACTTTTGGAAGTAGAACAAAAAGATCTTTACTAATTATGAAGATCTACCCTCCCCATAAAAAGGAAAGAAAAGAAAGAAACCATTGGAAGACTCTTTCAAAAAATGAGAATAAAAGAAAATTAGGAATATTTTAGTCAAATGGTAGATCTGGACACATAATAAAAAATAAATATAATTTAATATGAGCAAAGCAGATACAGCACTTGATCGGAGGCACTACAGTGAGAACAAACAAACAAACAAACACAAAAGCCTAACTTAGAGATTTAAAAACTGTCTAGGAATAATTTGATATGTATTTTGAGGAATTTGCTAACAAAAAATGAAGGCAGGTAAAACTGTTAGAATTAACATGAATAAAGACAAGTAAATTTTAAAAAGAATATAAAAATAAAGTTAGACGTGTGTAGTAAAAGTAGAATCCCAGACATACTGGGTATAATGTGAGGACTAAGGTAGGAAGTACGTAGGAAGTACTAGGGGGTTGGAGGAAGTAATTTGACACTAGATTCCACGGGGTTTTTCATCCTATACTAATGATGACTTTTATTGTCCATCAGAAATGGCTGTTGAAAACCAAATTAAAATTGTATTGAGGACATTTTAGAACACTCACTGCCATGGCATCTTAGAGGAGGGAACTGAGGTCACAGTTCTGGGAATGACAAAGTTGGTAACACCTGGACATCTAAGGGACTTCAATACCGTTGGAAATCTAGATGAGGCTTCTCTGTCTAGATGAGGGTGAGAGCAGAGAGAGGAGGCGTTCGCTTTGCACTTGGGTAACTAGACACACCTGAAAGAGCAGGGACACTTGGGAAGGAGCCAGTGAGATGCAAGGAGTGGCCTCCAAGAGGGTGGATTTGAGGGCTTTGTGGGAAATTGTTAGTCAGGGTTCTCTAGAGAACCAGGATCAACAGAATCAATGTATAATATATATATACATATAATATGTACATATATATGATTATAAAAAGGGGATTTATTAGATCAGCTTATGCAACCAGAATCTGGATAGTCCCACAGTCCATCTGCAGGCTGGAGAGCTGAAGGAATCAGTAGCTGCTCATTCCAAGAAGCTGGAGCCTCAGAGCAAGTGGGATCAATGCCACCCCGAGTCCAGGACCAAAGTTGTGGAAACTCCATGGAGAATCACTGGGCAGAGTCCATTTAGGAAGAGTGAAGGAACTGGAGTCTGATGTCCTCAGGTGTTTTCAGTATCTATCAAGTACCAGTTCAAGAAGACTGGAGCCTTTGTTGGCAGCCTAATTTTATTTCTATGCCTCTCTGGTAAGATAACGCCAATATGTAATTTTACACATTTCTATAAAATTTCCTCTAACTTTTAATAATATTTCCATTGGCCAAAACATTTGCAGAACTATGATTTATTTTGTTTGTTTGCTTACAAAATTCCGCCAGGCAGTCTTGGGAATCAAGTAAAAATGTATAGACTTCATGTGTATCCTCATGCAACTTCTACTCTGGGTGATAATTATGCAAGCAAAGTCAGTGAACATTAAACTGAAAATTCCAATTTTCATTAGTATTACATAGCCACAAAGTTCTAAACTATGTTGATGTTGAGGAGAGGGAATTATGGCGAGAGGTGTAGATATCAGGAAAGAAGTCATGTGGAGGTGATATATTTACCTATGTCTTGAACAAGGAGTAGGGTCCAGGGTAGCATTTTTTTAAAAAATATATACATTTCATACAAAGTATTTTATGATGGCCTGAACAAATAGGACGAGGCGCTCAACCTAATCAGTTATCAGTAAAACAAATGTTATTACTGTGTACACACCAGAAAAGCTAAAGTAAGAGCACAGAAGAGACAAAGAAGTATTGGGTAGACTTAACAAACACACTGCCCTTATGCTGCTGAGGGAGGAACGATTCTGATTAACCTGTTGGAAATGTTTGGCAGCATCCAATGGACTTCATGCACTAACCCAACCCTTGCAGTCCTAGGTAATTACCCAACAGAAAGGGATATGGATGTTTGCCAAAACCATAAATAAAAAATCTTCAAGCATCACTGTATAAAATAGCTCCAAATTAGAAACTACCTAATTGTCCATCTACTGTAGGATAAATAATCCATGGTATAGTCACACTAGAATACAGGATAGTATTGAGAACAAAATGTTTACAGGAAAAAAAATTCTTAATGAACCCAACCAACAAAATATTGAAAGAGATTAAAAATAATCAAACACAAAATAAATAATATAACATTTGTTTTATCAAAATGTTTAAAGTAAACACAATAATCTACAATGTTAGAAATTTGGAGACTGGAAATTCTTGGAGGAATTAGTAGACAGAAACATGCAGATTTCTTCTAGAATACTGCCTACTCTCCCCTCTATTGGGATCCTGGTTATGCTGCTCTGCCCACTTGATAAACACTTGTCAAATTGTGTATTCATGGCATTTCTCTATATGTATTTTATACTTAAATATAGATCTATTGAGAGAAATTATGTGCTTCATGGACTGAAATGTCTTTGAAATAGCTTAATAACTTAAAATTATCATTTAAAAGTCAGGACATTTTTCTGTTTACCAAAATATAGCCAAATGGCTATTTAATCTTAACTGTTCGTGGAGATAAGCATGTCTCTGTTTCCTGAAACAGAGGAGATCTTCCCGCTCCTTGCTGCACATCATGACAATCATGGGAGCTTTTGTCATTGTGAAGCCATGGAGCTTTCGTAATTAGGAAGATTGAAGTTAAGACACAATATGATCACTTTTACACATTTATCTTCACTTCTAAGAAGTCTGCCTTCCAAGTTATTACATAGATTAGTGGTGGTATCACAATTTCAGTGCAAAATCACATGTTAACACAAACCTCATTCTGCAACATAATGCATGCTTTTCTGAAATGAGAGTTTGGAAGGTGTCATTTCTCACCTGTATTTTTATGGCTGCTATCTTAGTTCATCACCTCCCATTCATGCTGATGAAAATGAAGAGAAAGAGCTTTATAAACCATCACATTTCATACAGACCACAGCTTTTTTATCTTGCTCATTATTCTTAAAGATTCTTGAAATGGTTTATCCAGTAAGCTTTCCATCTTCATCTGAGGTCTGTGATCTCCTGTGTTTTATAGATGTCTGTAGATGCCTCTTAATCCTTCAATTAACTTTGTATATTAATATATATTAGAAGGCACCGCCACCCTCATCATCTTCACCATTACTCAGAGACATGAATGTCTCTCCTTACTTTTAAATCCTTCAAACACATTCTGAAATTTGTCAGTATAGTCACGTATTCAAAGTCTGAAAAGTGAACGCAAAGCAATGCCATGGTGACTAATCACACTTCTCTCATTTGCAGTAATGCATTGTGAAAGGCATTGACTTTACATGCTCCCTTTGAAGCCTCAGGACATGATTGCAAATGACATGTGTGACATCCAGCATCCCCTCCACCCTTTTTTTCCCCCGACATGTTCACAGATTATACTGGGAAGTTGGAACATGGAGGTAAATGGCAGCTCCCATCACTTAATGAGACGTTTATTAAGAAACTAGGACTGATTATAAGCTGCAAATTAGCCATAATGTAAGTAATCAGCAGAGATGTCACATTGGTAAGGGAAAAATGATAAACAGCCAAATGCTCATCCCTGTGCTCATCAAACAGTACCTGCAGTTCATTACAGACAGTAATTTACTGGAATCCCAAGATGTAGGTGGAGGAAGTAAGTGTTTTTTTCTGAAGAGCATTCATCAGTGCTTTTCTATGTTATTTCAATGCACATGTCATAGATAACTTAATCACACCTTAGAGGCTTTTAAATTTTGCTTCAGTAATATGGATATGAGTTATAAAGTATGAGTAGAATCAGACTACAGAATGGGTCAACAAAGTGAAAAGAAATAGTATTCTAAGAAGAGAATTCAGTAATATCAAGTGTTAAACCATTCCCAATGGTCACATCTACACATTGTTCAAGAAATCATGAATAGCAATTGTAATGTATTTCTAAACTATGTACAAGCCCCCAAATAAGAATATAAAAGGAAAATACACATAAAACAGGTGGATAAAATCCTTATTTCAGCATAAAACTATTCAAGACTTACATTAAGGTTTCCAAGAATGATGAAAATGTCACTGGGAAGGTTTCTAAAGTCATAAAATCTCAATCAACATTGATGTTTTCATTCCTGGGACTTTGAGAAAATATAAGATGCACCCAAGAAGCTTTTGCTAGGGAAAAAAAATCACGTTTCGAAATTGTTTGCATTATAATGTTACTTGAGATAAACACCTTTTTCATCACCCAAACCTAAGAATATGTATAGATGCTTACTATTTGGGCATAATATTATGGGTATGGAAAAAGGAATATGCTATAATCACCACCTTATCCATATGTGTTTCTGGAAAGAGGTTTATTCAGGTGAACAACTCCAACTGGTCCCACCTACCATATATCAAATAAATATTAATATACTCAAAAGAAAATGGAACAAATTCATTAATTAGATTGCTAATAACCACAGAACACTGTAAGAAATTGTCATAATTCTGGTGATCTCTGGAATATAAATTTCTTAAACCAGCTTGATGTATTTGATTTTTTTACATATGTTTTATAAGATGCTGCTTCTGCCTGTAGTCATTATTGAATTATTTCATAATATGTAATTTCAAAACAAATTTTAAAAGATTTCTTTTGAATTCATAGTATCCACATTGATCACTATTTCCTTCCTTGGACCTTTCTGAGTAAAACATTCAAAAATTTTATAATAAAATTTTATCTTTCCTTACAGCATTTTTCAAATGAACTTTTTCAAATAGGGAGGACATCATATGATAAAATCTGGATGATATATAGCAATTTTATATTAAATAGTATATTGTATTTGTGTGTCACATACAATTAATATAATATATTTATCACAAATACATAATTTATCTTATGCTATTTCAGTCTGAAGTCATACTTAAAACACATAAAGCCTTCCACCTTTATGTGTTAATCAAGTAATTTCACATTTGAAATTTCTGTTGTTCATGAAAAAGGCCAAACTACAATGTAATTTTTGGAAAAGCATGAATTTTATTTCTTTTATAATCCAATGTTATTCTTATAAAACTAATAGGTGCTACTTTGATAACATGCATTTCATTATAAAAAACTGTAATGTTTAAGATTCTGAATATATGATAATGTTCTACTATATCCAGGGTATTTGAATATTTTTATTTGAAGCTCTCCAAGTTATACTGAGGATTGAGCACCTTCAATTTTGTAAACTTTGCATTACTAAGATTACTGAATATTTAGTTACATTTCAGAATGCTTTGAATACAGGTGATATTTTAGCTTTGCCTCTTTAAGTATCTCACTTCACAAACTAAACCTAATTTTAACTGCCAGTGGGGAGGAAGAGAGTTAAAAAAATAAAGGCTAAAGAATTAGAGAAGAAAATTAAGATAGGTTTTAGAAATTGAGATACTTAAAAGATACCCACCTTACATTTTTAACCTAAAGATGAAGAACATGTCTCATCTTGTACGTTTGGATGATTATTGGAGGAGGAGGCACTATTTTCCAAATCTGTCATATGAAGAGATTCAACTTAGTGCACCTTTAAATTTAATTATATTAAGAATAAACTCTCAGGGCCAGATGCACGAAGGTGGAGCAGACCAACCGCACATGCACAGAGGAGGAACCCGATTGCGCACTCATGAAGGAGCCGCGCAATGCCCCCCCACCATCTCCCAAAGGTGGCTGTCCTTGCCTACATCCTTCTAGAGTCAACAGCCAGGACCAGGAAGATCATCCCTGAGGTTCCTGGAGGCCCGGTTACACCAGAGGTGAGGTATTTGTAACTTGAAGGGACACTACAAGATTATAGGGTAGAAACTATAATACCTCAGATTGGCACTGCTAGAGAGGAAGACACATGAACAACATGAAAAAACAAGGGAAGAAAATGCCCCAAACAAACCATGATGCTACAATAATACAATCCAATAATAGAATCCAGCACAGTAGATAAAATGTTGGAGAAGAAATTCAGAATGTATATAATTAAAATGATCTGTGAAGCACAGAATAATATAAGAGAGCAATTAAAGGCAACAATTGGTCACTCTAACAAAGAGAGAAGAGAGAAAGTACAGGGAGCAAAAGATTATTTCAAAAAAGAGATAGAGACTTTGAAAAAGAACCAAGCAGAAATCCTTGAAATAAAGGAAATAATAAACCAAATAAGAAATTCAATAGAAAACATCTACCAACAGACTAGAGAACTTGGAAGACAAGAAATTCAGACAATGAAGACAAAATATATAATCTTAAAAATAAAGTTGACCACACAATATAGATGGTAAGAAACTATGAATAGAATATCCAGGAATTATGGGATAACATGAAAAGACCAAATCTAAGAATTATTGGGATAGAAGAAGGTACAGAGGTACAAACAAAAAGAAGGCACAACCTCTTCAATGAAATAATATCAGAAAATTTCCCAAACATGAAAAATGAATTGGAAAATTAAATACAAGAGGCTTAGAGGACACCAAATGTACAAAACTACAACAGATCCACACCAAGGCACATTATAATAAAAATGACTACCATACACGAAAAGCATAGAATTTTAAAAGGTGCAAGAGAGAAGGAGCAAATTAAATACAGGGGAAAACCAATTCAGATTTCAGCAAATTTCTCAACTCAGACCTTCAAAGCCAGGAGATCCTGGAACATCATATACCAAGCTTGAAAGAAAATGAGTGCCAACCAAGAATCTTATATCCAGCAAAATTAAGCTTCATATTTCATGATGAAATAAAAACCTTCCATGATAAACAAAAGTTAAAAGAATTTACAGCAAGAAGCTTATACTAAAGATCGTTCCTGGCAAAATATTCCATGAGGAGGAAATAAAAAACAACAATGAAAATCAGCAAAGGGATTAACTACACTAAAGGAAAACCAATCAAGGGAGAAACCAAGTCAAGTTAAAAACCAAAAATAAACTAAAATGAATGAGAATACAAGTCATATTTCAATAGTAACTCTGAATGTTAATGGTCTAAACTCATTAATTAAAAGACATAGACTGGCAGATTGAATTAAAAAAGACTCAAATTGTGGAACTCACATGAGTGTTGGCTCAGGGCTCTGTTAGGAACATCAGCTGAAGGTAAAAATTGGTTATTGTGCTATCCGATGAATTTCTTATCCTTATTCCTCTATAACTGTATAAGCAAGGCAATTATTTTTCTTTCTTCTCTCAAAATTTTTTCTTTGTTTTTAGTTTTCTATAATTTGGATATGAGATGACTAGGTATTACTTTATTTATTCACCTCTTTATATTTGGTACTTATCCTACTTGATATTCTCTCAAAATCTGTGTTTTTTATCTAATCTTAGTTTTTGAAAAATTCTTAGTGTTACTTCAAATACCTTTTCTACTCTATTTTGCTTTCTTCTTTTTGTATTCTAATTACACATGCTTTATTCTTTGATATTATCCCACAGTTCTCGGGTTGCTTTTATTTCCTTTTTAAATTTTCTTTGTATTTTTGGTTGAGAAATTTTTAATTAACTTATCATCAATACACCTTGGTTTCTTTCCTTGGCCATAATTTAATTGATGGCATCAGAAGGCATTCTTCCTTTCTATGTCAGCATGTTTGATTTCTAGGATTTTGTTTTGATTCTTAAAGTTTCCATTTTCCCTAACATAGTTTATAAGTTTTTGCATGCTGTATACTTTTTGCCCATTAAAGTATTTAACATCTTAATAATAATTACTTTAGTTTTTTTAACTTGGCAGTTCAAACATGCATGATATGTTTGAGTCTGATATTTATCTTCAGACTACATTTTAGCATGTCTTCTGGCCCATCTTATAATTTTCTATCAAAAGCCAGACATGTTTTATTGAATAATTAAAACTGAGGTAAATAGGCCACTGATAGGAGTATTTATTTTATCTGGTAGGGACTTGTCTGGTGTTTAATGCGTGCTTGCAGCTAAAGATATCAGAGGTTTTAAGTTTTCATCCTGTACTTTTTTTAATCTCACTGTTTGAGTTTCCTTAAACACTACTTCAGGGAGAAAGAACATACAACTCTTTCAGCTGCAATTGATTGTTATTATACCAGATCCTTGCTGTTGTGCAGGTCAGATATGGGACAAAGGAGTTTTTTCTAATCTTATCCAATATTTATGTGGGTATATGTCTGTGGACTATGACTTTCACAAGTGTTTCATCAACGTGTACCACCCCTACTGTAACCCTGTTCACCAGCAGGAGCAAGAGAGGGGCAAAACAGCCCTCAGGGACTGCCTCAGGAGCCCAGCCAAGGCCATTCCCACTGCCCTCTAGAGGTACATCCACTTCAGTGGCAGTAGTGCCCATCTGGGGATACTGGGGAACAGAAGTAGTTCCAAGGTGAGACAAGGTAATCTGGAGTGTCAATACAAGATAGAAGCTGCAATACCTCAGATTGGTATTTGAAGAAAGGAAGATACACAATCAACATGAAAAACAAGGGAAGAAGGTACCCCAAATAAACCTGGATACCACTGTAACAGAATCCATTGACAGCACAGTTGTTGAAATATCAGAGAAAGAATTTAGAATGTATATAATTAAAATGATCAGCGAACTAAAGAATGACATAAGTGAACAATTACAGGCAAAAATTGATTACTCCAACAAATAAATAGGTGGCAAATAAAGACAACCATCGATCATTCTAACAAAGAGATAAGAGAGCAATTACAAGTAGTAAAAGATTACTTTAAGAAAGAGCTAGAGATCATGAAAAAAAAAAAAAAAAAAAACCAATCAGAAATACCTGAAATGAAGGAAACAATAAACCAAAGAAAAAACTCAATAGAAAGCATCACAAGTAGACTAGATCACCTGGAAGACAGAACCTTGGATAATAAAGACAAGATATACCATCTTGAAAATAAACTTGACCATACAGTGAAGATGGTTAAAAATCATGAACAGAACATACAAGAAATATGGGACAGCATCAAAAGACCAAATCTAAGATTTATTGGGATAGAAGAAGGCGCAGAATTTCAAACCAAAGGAATGCACAGTCTCTTCAATGAAATAATATCAGAAAATTTCCCAAATATGAAAAATGAAATGGAAAATCAAATACAAGAGGCTTACAGGACACCAAACATACAGAATTTCATCAGATCCATACCAAGGCACATTATAATGAAAATGCCCAACGTACAGAATGAGGATAGAATTTTAAAGGCCGCAAGAGAGAGAAACCAGATTAGATACAAAGGGAGACCAATTTGTATCTCAGCAGATTTTTCAACCCAGACTCTAAAAGCCAGGAGATCATGAAATAACATATTCCAAGCCCTGAAAGACAATGGATGCCAATCAAGAATCCTATATCCAGCAAAATTGAGCTTCAGATTTGATGATGAAATAAAAACCTTCCATGATAAACAAAAGTTAAAAGAATTTACAGCAAGAAAGCCTGCACTACACAGCATTCTTGGCAAAATATTCCACGAGGAGGAAATGATAACCAACAATGAAAATTTACAAAGAGAGGAACTACACTAAAGGAAAGACCATTCAAAAGAGAAAATGACTCAAGGTAAAAACCAAAAATAAACCAAAATGACTGAATTACAAATCCTATCTCAATAATAACCCTAAATGTAAATGGCATAAATGCACGAATTAAAAGACATAGACTGACAGACTGGATCAAAAAAAAAAAAAAAAAAAAGACCCAACAATATGCTGTCTTCAAGAGACTCATCTTACAGGAAAAGACATCCACAAACTGAAAGTGAAAGGGTGGGAAAAAACATCACTCACATGGATCCTGCAAACAAGCAGGAGTTTCCATCCTCATATTAAATAAAGTGGTAAAAAGATGGTGAAAAGAGATAAAGAAGGTCATTTCATACTTCTTAAGAGAATCATACATCAACAAGACATAACAATCATAAATATCTATGCTCCAAATAATGGAGCTTCTATGTATATCAGACAAATCCTTCTCAAATACAAGAATCAAATAGATCACAACACAATAATACTTGGAGACTTTAACACAGCTCTCTCACCATTGGATAGATCTTCCAAACAAAAACTTAATAAAGAAACCATAGACCTCTATGAAACTATCAATAATTTAGACTTAACAGACATATATAGAGTGTTCCATCCATCAGCAAGCGAATACAATTTTTTCTCAGCTGCACATGGATCCTTTTCCTAAATAGATCATATGTTATGTCACAAAGCCAGTCTTAGAAAATACAAAAAAATAGAGATTCTACCCTGCATCCTATCTGACCACAGTGGAATAAAATTACAAATCAATGACAGATTAAAAAACAGAAACTACTCCATCACCTAGAAACTTAATAATATGCTATTGAATGATGCATGGATAACAGAAGACATCAAGGAAGAGATAAAAAAATATTCTTAGAGGCAAATGAAAACTCTGATACAACATATCAAAATCTCTGGGATGCCATAAAAGCAGTGCTAAGAGGAAAGTTCACAGCACTAAACTCATTCATTAGAAGAAGTAAAGCCAACAAATAAATGAATTGCCTCTTTGTCTCAAAGCCTTAGAAAAGGAAGAACAAATTAACACCCAAAGAAGTAGAAGACAGGAAATAATCAAAATTAGGGCTGAAATCAATGAAATTGAAACAAAAGAATAATTCAAAAACTTGACAAAACAAAAAGCTGGTTCTTTGAAAAATTAAACAAAATTGACAAACCCTTAGCTACCCTAACAAAAAGGAGGAGGGATAAAACCCAAATTACTACAATTCATGATGAAAAAGGAAATATCACAATAGACACTACTAAAATACAGAGGATAATTGGAAACTATTTTGAAAATTTATACTCCAGTAAAATAGAAAACCCTGAAGACATCGACAAATTTCTAGAGGCATATGACCTACCCAAATTGAACCAAGAGGACATACACAACTTAAACAGATCAATTTCAAGCAAAGAAATAGAAGATGCCATCAATAGCCTTCCAACCAAGAAAAGCCCAGGTCCAGATGGATTCTTAGCTGAGTTCTACAAGTCCTTCAAAGAAGAATTAATACCAATTCTCCTCAAACTATTTCATGAAATAGAAAAGGAGGGAACCCTTCCAAACTCATTCTATGAGGCAAGTATCACCCTGATTCCAAAACCAGACAGAGACACATCAAAGAAAGAAAACTTCAGACCAATATCCCTGATGAACATAGATGCAAAAATTCTCAATAAAATTCTGGCAAA
>PVHX01000849.1:182744-248399 GCA_004024805.1 Geosciurus inauris | reverse complement strand
AAGTCTTTGTATTATTATTTTAAAAATACTATTTCAGCTGTAACTATAAAATGAAAATAAACATTATGAAGAGCATGCTTTTGAAGACCCCAGAAGAGATGTAGAATGGGTTCTTTTTAACTATGAGGAATGTGTGTACATGCACATCACACTTCCTACATGCTCCTTCCTGAGCAGCTAGACCACAACAGGAGAGTGCAAAATCAACCTGCAGAAGTCTCCCTTGAATTCATAATGATAACTTCAAGTGGGGCCTTCACACTGTCCATTGACCAAAATGTATTTCCAAGGCACACTTAATATCTCATTCTCCTTGGGGACTTTTTTCATATTTTATTCCTTCGCTTCCAACTCTGGCTTCCAACACCTCCTCCCCAAATCTCACTCTCAGTTGATGCTGCTGCTTCCTATTTCACTGAGAAGACTGAAGCAATATGAAGAAAACTTCCACAGCTCCCACCCACCTACCAGCATCTGTGCCCACATATTCTTCCACCTTCTTGACTGATACTTTAGATAAACTAACTGCAGTCCCAACTAAGGCATCTCCTCTCTTATAGAGGGGTTTCTATCCATCTCCCTGACTCCAGGACATCAGTTCAATCACTCTGTATCCCAAAATATTGACTGATCTCTCACACAACCCACATTTAATCCATTTTCAAAATACGTCCTGAAGCTAACCATGGCTCATTACTATCAACACTACCTCCACATTTTACAGGTTACTGAATTGGTCTTTCTACTGTTAACATTACCTAACACAATAACAGGCTTGAGTTTAGGACTGGATAGACATAAGCCAGATGATTTAAAATGAAAGCCAGCTGATGACTTCTTTGCTTAAAACCTGCTCTTCAATGAATTCCCATTTGACCCAGAGGAAAAGGCTTATAATCATTACATGAGAACGAGTCTCATAGCACCTAAGATAAATAATCTTGCTTGACTTTGGAGATATTAAAACATAACTCTTTTAGGCAAGTTTTTCATCTCCTCATATTTCTCTGTAATAGGGTACACAACTAGTCTCCCTTTTCATGGAGAAAAAATATAGTTCATCTGATTTGAGTTGTTAATATGGTAAACAAACGAACAAAAAGTGGATGAAAAAAAAGGATGTTTGATTCAGCAGTTTCTTCTTTCCTTTTCATTTTGGTCTGTTGTTTCTTTTGCCATGTGGCATGGGTACCACCACCCCTGTGTGGGTTGCCTGGGATTTCCTGGATGTGTCAGTCACTGTGTGGGTAGATCTCAGATTCAGAACAAGAAAAGAAAATGAGACAATATCATTTTGATATATTTTAAGTTCAATTCTAGCTTTAATTAGTTAAACTAATGCCCATTTAATCTCCATCCCTCATTCTTTTGTATTCTATACCTAAATTGTTCATAATCCAGGGAGGAAAGAGAGAGATGTTATCTACTGAGTCAGTTAAAATATCAACATGTTCAAGGATTGAACATGTTCATAAGCTTCCCATATTTGCAGATAAAGTCTGCAGGCAGGAGGGTATAGTGGAAATAATAGGGCTTTGGTATCATGTTTTGGTTCCTAATATCACATTTGTTGTTAACTGGTTTATATCACATTGAATCAACTTACTTAACTTCTCTCAGCCTCCTTTCCAGATCGAATGGCATGAATAATGTCTCCTTCTATCATGCTAAGTGAAATAAGCCAATTCCAAAAAAAATCAAACGTTGAATCTTTTACTCATATGTAGAAGCTAACCTTACAATAATGGGGGGAGAACTACAGTTCAGTGGATTAGACAAAGGGGAATGAAAGGGAGAGGGGATAGGAAAAGGAAAGACAGTGGAATGAATCTGGCATAATTTTCCCACTACACATATGAATACACCACAGTGAATCACATCATCATGTACATCCACAAGAAATTAATTAAAAAAATAATAACTATGGGTAAATGGCAGAAAGATCAATAGAGGGAAGGGAGCAGAGGATGAAAGGGAAGGAGAGGTACTGGAGTCTGAATGAGATTAAAATATATTGTATGATTGTATAATTAGGTCAAAATGAATTCTACTGTTATGTATAACTCAAAAGAATCAAGAAAAAATAAATGAGTGGACTGGGGTCATAGCACAATGGTAGAGTGCTTCCCTAGCAAATGTGAAGCACTCGGTTTGATTCCTAGCACCACATATAAATAAATAAAAATAAAGGTCCATTGGCAACTAAAAAAATTTTTTTAAAGTAAATAATATACATGGGAGTGCCTAGAATGAAACCTGATACAAATGCAGACTCAGGGAGAATTGTTGCCTTTCACTTTGCACCAATAATCCAATGAACAATGTTTGAATCAAGGAGGAAATGTTGTTTATGAACTATAAAAATATGAGTGACAGAAACAATATTTTTTAGTTTATTTGGGAGGAAAAGCAAAATAATTTATCTTCTTTTGAAACTGAAGTACAGTACTAAATAAAAACAAACAAACAACAACAACAAAAAACCAGTCAATTTGTCTGAACTGACTACAATAGCTGATGTGGGTGGAGTAAGAGGACCCTGAATTCATCCAGCCCTGCTTGTCTTCTGCATAGTTAAGAGCACTTATGGCTCCTACAGGATATTGTTGATTTTTACATGACAAGCCCAGAAATGCTTGTGTTGGAACAGTGACACTCACTGGTTATTTCTGATACCAAAAGAAAATCTCACTGCTAAAATCTTTCCCAATAAAGGAAAATTTACAATGATCCTCATAGATGTTGACATGGTAACAAAGAGATTAAAAAGAAAATACTGAAATTCTAGGTGATAAAAATAAATTCACAAATAGGCACATCTGGAATAGTTAATGCAACTGAGTGTGTTTGGTCAGGAGAAGCTAGGATGTACCAGTCAGTAATCACTATCTTCAAATTGGAGGAAACAATCTCCTACATTACCTCCTAAACTATATCTTGTAATATTTGAATAAACATAATTTTAAGAGTTATCCAGTTAAAAAATAAGCTGTCTTGAATGTGCCTCCATAGCCTCTACAGGTAATCCAAATGAATTTTTTTTTTTTTTTTTGTACCAGGGATTAAACACTGAGCCACATCCCCAGTCCTATTTTGTGTTTTATGTAGACAGGGTCTCACTGAGTTGCTTAGCGCCTCACCGCTGCTGAGGTTGGCTTTGAACTCGCGATTCTCCCATCTCAGCCTCCCAAAGTGCTGGGATTACAAGCGTGAGCCACCGCCCCCGGCTCCAAGTGAATTTTTGATCAAACATTAATTAGGGAAACTCTAGAGAAGATACATTTTAGCATTAGGAATTGTGGGTAATTTCTAGAAGTGTACCAACTTCAAGTTGCTGATATTCTAGAGCTCACACTGAACCTACATTTATGTGTTTTGGAAGTTTAAGTGTATTTCTCATTATATAATCTGGATCCTGTGATATACATATTATGAAAATCTTGTTAAGGCCCTGTTGATTTTGGAAATTGAATGCTTTCCAAACCAGTGCCTTTTATATCATTCATCGGTGATAATTACTCACTGTTGAGAAAACTAACAGAAAAACTAATTTCTGTAATAACAGAAGCAAGTACAAGTTCTCACCTATGAGATGGTTTTCTGTCACCCAATATAAAACAGTGAGACCAACCCATCCCCTTTCTTCTATAATCCCTAGCCTCAGTAAAAACTTCAAGTCTTATGGTAAAATTAATCTCAAGTTTATGGAGGTAATCAATTTTTGAATCTAGTAGAACCCTACCATCAGATCATAATAACATTTTTTCTCTCCCTTTTAAACTGCTAGAAGAAAGCCATGATTTGAGAGCCAATGATTTAAATATGTTACCTAATATTAGGTAAACCTCAAGGCATTAACAGGAGGGTCAATTAATCTAGGGCCAGGAAGAGCCATAGCATCTCATGTAGACATTTTCTCATTTTACATTTTAGAAATGTTTACCTTCTGGGATTTATAAAGAAACTGCTAACTTGCCCAAGGCAGTGCGGTTTTAATAAACTTCATTCTTGTAATAAAAGCTTGTCTGCCTTAGGTACCAAGATCATTTTTACATATTCATCACTGCATATAAGATCAGTTGCCAACACAAGAGAAAAAACAACCTTGATACCCACTGCCAACTTATTACAGACATTATTAAACCAATTTGTCTTCATTTCTTTATTAAAAAAACTAAGGAAAGCCATGCTATAATAATAACAGCAGTAGCAATAACTGTGTTTGTGCAGGTTGTTCCAACCATCCCCCTTTCCATTTAGCATTGGAGTGTGTTTAATCACGAGAGAATTTCCAGGCAAATGAATAAAAGTGGTATGACCTTGAGAGAGCCAGCTTCAGAGAAACAATTCCAAGTAGATCATAAAAGGTGAGAACATGGCTGGAGGTAAACTCTGGGAGGAATCTGTTAAGCAAATTCTATCAGACTCTGTTTTCTCAGATTTATTTTCAAATAATAGCATGTGCAAGAACAAATCCTGGAGTTATGTTAAAAGGCATCATAAAAATGTTTAATTTGATCTATCATCTTATGTAGATATGAGGTGTTCTACTTAACATCTGTGCTTTTTAAAGAAATGTATAACTGTAAACTGCCTTTTATAGAGGTATCAATAACTGTTTTGCTGCATGATATCTTTAAGCATGATAAATTTTAATTTAGTGCTTTTTATTAGCCATATTGCTTTATATGAATCTCTTGACTCAAAGGCTTTTGCTTGTTGCTAAGTAAAAGCAAAATAAATAATGTGTTAGGAAAGTGACAGATGTGGAAGGCTGTCAATGGCTTACTTCTATAATTACTGCCCCAGACATATTTCTGTCTCTGAAGAATAAATTTTAACTGTTTTTGAAGTTTCAGAAGACAATGATAAGTCAAACTATGCTGTCACAGACAATCTTTATCAGTGACAGGCAAAGGTAGACCATAGCTTGCCAAATCAGATACAACAGGATATAAATCTTGGTTTTGTCAATTTTGCTGCATGACCCTACAGAATTTGCTTATCCCCATTGAGCTTGGTTTCCTTGCTTGGAAATTGATAATAATAATTATAAAACTAATGACAACCTTAATATCTAAAATCATGCTATCATTTGATTTAGTCAATCCAAAATACACACATATTTCAGAACAACAAGTTGTATGTGATATGTATGTATGTTTTTGTCAATTTAAATAAAGTAAAATAAAATTTGATGAGATCATGTTATATATAACACTAGTGTATTGAGAGGTGCAGAAAAATGATAAACACATAGAGGCTCCAGAGTATCTTAATGGCTATCAGTTGTACAAATTCATGTGGAAAATTTGATCAGAATATTCAGGCATCATTATAAGTTCAGAATGGACCAGTTTCTGACCCCCAGGGAAAGAGGATATGCTATTATTTTTCCAAGCCATGGATAACAGTCTTTTAAACACCTTTTATATCCAGGGGCCCACTTTATAGTCCTACTCTTTCAGCTCCCACTCTCTCTCTCTTTTCTGATCAAGAACCCAGCATCATCCTGCAGCCTCCTCCGTCACATATATAGTTTCACAATGAAGTGCCATATAAAGCTTGGGAACATGATAAGGCAAGAATATGTCACTTGGGTGAATTATTCAATCACTTTTAAGGCTGGTTTCCTCACCTGTAAATTGGTGTTCATATGCTATTCTCATGAAAGTTTCACAGATAAAATATCTAATAAAAAAATCATACGTAGAGTACATGGGTACATAAGTAGATCTATGGAAAGTTTAATTGCCTTTCTTTCCTTTGGTTTAATTTCCCCATCTGCAAAATGATGACTTTATTGTAGGTATTCTTAAATATATCTCTTGGTATAAAACATTCCATTTCCATATTTTTCCATAAAACAATCATTTTATGGATTTTTTCTATATGTTACAAAATCAAAGGATGAAAATAGGAACATCTACATCAATGAAACTATAGACGGAATTCTTAAACTTACTGTAGATTAAAGCCATTTTTGGGAGACAAAAGCTACAGAAGCATTATACTTTATAATTTCCTAGCAATGTAAAACCTGGATCCAGGTACAAATAGCATACACGTTTTGAAAGCTCATTCAAGATTAGAGATATGCGTTGAAATGACAGGGTGAGAGGAAGAGGCACAGGTAGTTTTGACCACTCTTTTTCCTATAAATTTTTCAGCAATATTTTGAAAGCATTGCTAGTTTGTTTGTACCCAGTATATCTTCTTATTACTTGTTTGTTTATTTTAGGATGTGTGGCAGAAACTCTCAAGAATGTTTCTTTCAGTGGCCTGTCAATTTAGAAGAATTATTTGCCTTTTGAAACATCTTTCTAATAGGTCCTAATTGTAACCATTAGGGAGTTTGGATTAAGGTGATGGTGGCTCAGATTTATTGCCTTCATTTAAATATGTCAAATAAGTTTTCCAAGGGCAATTTTTAATTCCAAAATTATATGGCATATAATAGTATGAATATCCAATGTTTGAGATAGAATGGAAATAATTTTTAAATTTAATAGAAGTGTCAAGTTCTTTGATATCATACTCATTGTCCCACTAATAAGGATATTTTAATTGCTTTAAATTTGAAACAGTACAATTATTCCACAGGTACCGAACACAATGTGTTCTTCATTAGTTCATTTATAAGCTAAAAAATAGTATTAAATATCCACTGTGTTTTAGGTGCTGTGCTTGGTGCTTAGGAGAAAAATTGTAAGACTATAAGATTTCAGATATTTATGTAAATTTTTCATTAATGTATAGTAAAGCAAGAGCCTTTTCTAAATCAAGTACCAGAGGCCCAGAGGTAAAGCAGAGGGAGTGGTTTTTCTACTTAGATCAGAGGAGATTGGGGATAGAGTGACTCTAGAGGAACTGGGAGTTCTTTGTCACAGCTGTATTAAGAAAGGGATGTCTTAAATAATGAAAAGTTCTTCAGATTTATGAGGTATGAATTAGTGCAAGCTGTGGGAAGGGGATTTCAGGCAGACCACTCAAAGACTTCAGGGCATGAAAGCAGGAAATAGACGAGACTCTTAGGGAAATATTGGTAATTCCAGATATTTGGATATAGACTGATGGAGGTTTGGAGAGAAAAAGGTAGAGCTGAAGAATACAGAGAAGCAAAATTATATAAGGCTTCTTATCCTATTTATTTTGAAGGTATAGAGTGGTTAATCGTAATTCTTCTGAGGTCATGCAAGAAGCATTAATGAGATGGGCCACAGTGGTGCACACCTACTCCCAGTGGCTCCAGGAGTCTGAAGCAGGACGATCGCAAGTTCAAGGCCAGCCTCAGCAACTTACAAGGTCTTTGCAACTTAAAGAGGTCTTAAGCAACTTAACAAGACCCTGTCTCAAAACAAAAATAAATAAATAGATATAGATAGATAAATAAGTAAGTAAATAATGTCTGATGATGTGGCTCACATTGTTATTTATTTTGGTAATCCTCAGTACCAAAAAAAAAAAAAAAAAAAGATGAAGATGAGTGAACCATGTGAAGTAGTGGGATTTAAGAAAATGGACAGCAGAATCAGTCACAGTGGCTCACACCTATAATCCCAGCAGCTCAGGAGGCTGAGACCGGAGGCTCATGAGTTCAAAGACAGTCTCAGCAACTTATCAAGGCCCTAAGCAACTCAGTGAAACTCTGTCTCTAAATAAAATACACAAAAGGGTGGGGGATGTTGCTCAGCGGTTAAGCACACCTCAATTAAATCCCTGGTACAAGAAAGAAAAAAAGAAAGAAAGGAAGGAAGGAAGGAAGGAAGGAAGGAAGGAAGGGAGGGAAAGAAAAAGAAAAAGGGAAAAAGAGCAGAGAGCATGAAACATTCCTTTTTCTATTCATATATATTATTTAAAAGGTGTAACAGTTATACTTTTATTATAATACAAAATAAAAATAGTTTGGGTAACAAGGATGTTGAGAATATTAGCAAATGACAAAAGGAAGTGCGTCTGGCTCACTATGTTAAGCATTATTGTGCTCTGTGTAGTCCTTTTCCTTATACCCCATGTGGACAGCAAGGACTAGAGAACTGGAGACCATTGTTTGCTTAGCTTAATTTCATTGTCTTGCTTTATGTTCAGCATGGATGCTCCATTTGAGTTTTCAAGATTCAGGAATCTGACTTTGCATATGAAACTTCTTACCTTCAAATATTGATGTTTAATCAATTATTCTTAAAAGTACTCTGTAGACAATACAAGGTCTTACAATTAATTAGAAATAATATTTCTAATATCTGGCTTATGTGATATTAATAAAAATTCAAGAGATATACTTAGTTACAATGATTAGCCAGGATGGAATTTATGTGATTGATCTCATTGTCATTGATTATGCTTTATTTCAGAGATATCATAAATAACAAAATGAGCATTCATCAACTTGGTTCTCTAAGGAAGAAGTGGGAAGTAAAAATGAGCACCATATTTTGGTCAGATTTGAGTCCATACTTTAGTTCATTCATCTTTTATATTTATATGTGTACTATTTAATACATTTTGTATTATTTATAATAATATATGCATCATTTTATATGTTTTGTATTATTATTCAGGTAATCCATGATGTATTACTATTCATGTGTATTTTATTACAATAGAAATTTAAAAAATAGTTTTGACAGTAAGGATGATGAAAATGTTTGTGACTGAAAAAATCAAGTGCGTCTGGATCATTATATTAAACATTATTCTTAGAGGTTAATGTGGGATTTTGGGGTTTATGTGACAAAGTAAGGGTGTGTAGATCACTTCTCTTTTGGGACTCCTGGGCTTAAGGAAAGGTGACATCAGTGATGGATTCCTAAAGTTTTTTTCCCCCACTTTGACTGATAGTCTCCTAGTATGCCTAAACACCAAGTGAGCCACAAAGAGGAGAAATAGAATATATAAAGATAAGTATATACTTATCTTAGTATATACTCTCTGAATGTCTTATGTGATAAAATGAATGAATGAATGAATGAATAATGTGAGTGTTTGAAGAGTTTACACTATTTTCTATTTTGTGGACCAACTTTAGTTGCTATTTCAAGTCTCTTCTACATGTCTAGTATTCTGCAGATCCACAACAATAAATTTCATCATGCTCTGAATTGGGCTTCAAGGTCTCAGGTATGTGTGGTGCAATCTCTATCATTTTATGACTCAACAATGATAATGGCTGTTTTCCTTTAGAATCATCCCTTGACTTATAAGCCAAAACTCAAAATTTCAATATGATCAATAAAATAAGACATCTAGTTCACAGAGTTGCTATAAGGATAAAATCTTATCCGTAGTGGGATAAGACTGCCTGCCAGGTACACATGCAAGTGACTACGGAATGCTAACACTAGAGCTGCTCGTGAATTTTTGTAGCACATAGATCCTCATAGAAATGAAGGGATTTTTGATTATTTTAACGCTGTGGAAGAGATAAGTCCACTGTAAAGGATTCACAGGCTGTTGGCAGAGCTCTATGCAGACATTAGTAAATGGTGCAACTTGGAAGAATTGTTTCTTGCTCTTTGAACTACAGTTTCTCATCATTCCACACTCACTGGGATAATATTAGAACCAAAGCTAATAATGTGTCTGAAGATACATGGCAAAATATGAAGTGCTATATAAATGTTAGTTATTATTATTACTATTATTGGAGTGATACTTTATTGAGTGTAAATGTGTTTTATGTTCTGTACAAAGCTGTTTATAGTCATAATAACTTATGTTCACAAGGAATATTAAACCAATTTTTGCTAATAAAGAAGCTCAGATTGAAAAAGTAAGTTGCTTAATATAATGTGGTTCATACACGAAATCTGCAGGACTTGAATTCAAGCCTGACTAATTTCAGAACCTATCAATTTCACACTGCTGTACTTTGCCAAATATTAAAAATGTCACACAAATATATATTTGTTGGTATCACTTTATATTAGAAAATAAATTGTGAATACATTTTTTTAAAGTTTAAATATTCAGAAGTAATTAGTATAGTGTATCTTGGACCAGAATTGGAGAAGAGAATGATAGAGCAAACTTGGGTACACTCATACTGAATCACTCAATGTGTTTTGGGCTGTAGGTAATAAAAAATCATTTTATTAAATATGACATAAATGAGATTTTAGTAAATGACCACAGTTTATAGTGATTTCATCTTCAGGTGGTTTTATAATTAGTTTAGCAATTCAGTTTTATTATGTATGTCTCAGGTTCTCCACTGGTAATGTGTTAAAAATCCCCCTTCATGATCACAAGCAATTGCAAGCATTCATATTGATCAAAAATGATGCTTGAAAGCGAGAAAGAGAAATAGCACATTTGTCTATATTTGTGAAGAGTAGGAATTTTTATAGAAATCACACATGCCCTTAAAAGGGTCACATTGGTCACATTGCTTTTGGTAAAGTCTCATTTTGACAAAATATGTAGCAAGATTTTGTTGAGATTTTATGCTTTTGTAATAAAATATGTATGCTATTAAGTAATTCTACACTCAATACAGAGTGAAAAGTCATATAGCAATTAGAAAGTAGTTCATTCTTGGAACAGGGTCCCATTAACAGAACCTGTGATAAGGGTTAGATTTGTCATTGACATGAGTCAGGAAGAGCTGAATGATGACATTCGAGAAGACTATAAAGGTGTTAATTTCATTCTTATTACATAAAATATTCATTTTCTTTTTTCTTACAAATGTTGGTACCAGAATTCTAGAATTAATTTTAAATAGCTCAAATTTCCAAGGCAAATTGTGTTAAACTCCATGATAGAATATTTAAAGTAATATTTGTTCTTACTAAAGTTCTGAATGTCCTGAATTTATATTCAGGACTTTTGCATATGAGCACATACACATTTATTTTTGAGGAATTGATCCATTTATTTTTGAGAAATTGATCAGCCAACCATTATGGGGGCCCGTTAACATCAAATGGTTTCAGGCTACTGCCTTAAATTGTCTATCAGCAGAATTCTAGATGGATATATTTCTTCTCATTATTACTATAAAATGGAGTAAATAAATAATAATTGGGCCAAATAGTAGTTGTATGAGTTTTGTTTTATAAAGAACTAAAGCAGATTATTAGATTTTTAAAACTTTTCTCCTGACATTATTTTTCTAATAAATAATGAATATAAGGGAGCAGGTTTGTGTTCTTAGGTTTTAAAATTAAGCATTATAGGACCTCTTTGTTGAATTTAGGTATATATAATTTATTGTACCTTCCAGAGTCTCCATGACACTTCAGCACATCTTTTTTTTGTACCAGGAATTGAACCCATGGGCATTTAACCACTGAGCCACATCCCCAGCTCTTTTTGTTTTTTATGTTTTTAAATTTTGAGACAGAGCATCACTAAGTTGCTCAGGGCCTTGCTCAGCTGCTGAGGCTGGCTTTGAACTTGCAATTCTCTTGCTCAGCCCCCCAAGCTACTGTGATTACAGGCAAGTGCCACCATGTCTAGCTACTTCAGAACATCTTGAGAAAAACTTACATCCATTGCTTGACATTCACAGACTACACTATTCTTAGAATACTCTCTGGGATCTATCCATGTACCCACCTATTTTTATCC
This sequence comes from Geosciurus inauris, assembly GCA_004024805.1. NCBI lineage: Eukaryota > Metazoa > Chordata > Mammalia > Rodentia > Sciuridae > Geosciurus > Geosciurus inauris. The sequence goes on along the minus strand of PVHX01000849.1, from coordinate 236,825 downwards.
CTTTACTATATGTGTAGACACAAAAGCCTGGATTTTCCTAGAGGCACATAAGATCCTCAGTCAATACTTGCAGATACACCAAGGGCACAGATATCTAGTCTTCAGACCTTTATAGATATTTCTACTATCCTACTGCAGATACCTGCCAAGAGAAAGGTCTCAATCCTAGTGTCATACCACATTGATTTGTCCATTTCACTCTTCTTTTTCACATTTCACAATAGTGGAAAGTGCATTTATTTTTCTTTTTAACATATGAAATGGATTTCTTTTATATAATATTTTAAGATCCCTTCTACCTCTGGCTTATGTGTTTATGTGTACCAGTCAAATCAAGTAAGGACTAGAGATCATTACAGAAAAAATGTCAATAGTTATTTTTTCTATGTGAACTAAATAATAGTAGTGTAGTTTTTTATAGTTTAGTGAGGTAGGTATTAAGTTTTCCGGTTAACATATATGCATGGTATATCACTAATAATTCTTCTCTCAAACATCTACAGGAAATGTTTAAGAATTCTCACTACTTTGGTAAAGAACAAAGTCTTAGAACATACTACTGAAACTAGCTCAAGTTACAATAGGATATCTGCATATTTCATATATCAAGTAAAGAGAATATAATTTATAAAACTCCCTTAAATCCTAAATCAAGATGTTTCTGCTGGTAAATTCTATGAAGAATTTAAGGAAAAATTAATTCTCACACTTCCAAGTCTTTTCCAAAAGTAGAAGTGGAGGGATCATTCTCCAACTTATTCTATTAGTATTATCCTAGCACTAAAGACAGACAAAAGCCCCAACAAAATAGAACCAAACCCTTTTATAAATATCGATGCAAAAATTCCCAACAAAATTCTGGCAAAATAGCACTGAAAAGAGGTTGCTTTAACATATAATCGATGTATTACAGGTTGAGCATTCTTAATCCAAAAATGTAAAATGTTACAAAATTTGAAAAATTTTATTTTTATTTATTTATTTAAAAAATTTTTTTAGTTGTAGATGGACACAATATCTTTATTTATTTATTTTTATGTGGTGCTGAGGATCGAACCCAGTGCCTCACGCATGCAAGGCAAGCGCTTTACCACTGAGCCACAATCCCAGCCCCAAAATTTGAAAAATTTTAAATATCAAAATAATACCACAAGTCGAAAATACCACAATGACTGCATGTGATGAGTCTAATCAAAAGACAAGCACACTAAAAACAATGTTTAAAACTAACTTCAGGCTATGTGTATATGATTTGTCTAATTTGTACTTAGATTCAAATTCCATTTCCCAAAACATTCACTGTGTATGTGAAAGTAGTGTTTCAAAATCTGAAAAAAAGAAATCTTAAAACCAAAACCATTCTGATCCTAAACATTTCGGACAAGGAGTATTCAACCTGTGTATCCTGTGGACAGTACAAAGGACAAAAATCGTATTAACATTTCAATAGTTACACATATATAAATCACTTTACATGTCTTACAGTGTTTTCATAACAAACTACACTAATACATTAGAATTAGAATATGAATTATTCAATCTAATAAAGACATTTATGAAAGATCCACAGCTAGCAAGTTCATAGTGGTGAAAACTTGAAAGGTATTCAGAAAAGATTAGGAAGAAGAGATGTTCATTAATACCATTTCCATTTACCAGTGAAATTAGTTAAGAACAAAAAAGAAAATATTTTTGGAGTGGAAGCAAAACTACGTTTATTTGCAAATCATAAAGCTTTGTAAAATGAAAATCCTACAAAATGCACTAAGAAACTATTATAAATATTAAAAAGTTCAGCATATTTCCAAAACATAATATTTAAAAATCAATCATATTTCCATATGCCAGCAATAATTGATCTCGAAATGAAATTAAGAAAGCAATTCTATTTACAATGGCATCAACAATTTTATAATAGTTAGCAATAAATTTAACTAAGGAAGAATTATATTCCTGTATCTTCAAATCTGTACTCTGAAAACTTCATTGTTGTAAGAAATTAAGGAAGCTCTAAGTAAATGGAAATAAATCTCATGCTCATGGATCTGCAGACAATACTGTGAAGATGGCAATACTCCCAGATTGACCTCCAGTCTAAATGCAATCTCTATCAATATCTTAGCTTTTTTTTTTTTTTTTTTGCTGTTTTTGTTGTTTTTGCAGAAATTAACATGTTAAAATAAAACCCTTAAATACAAAGGACCCTGAAAAGGCAAAATAATCTTGAATAATAAGAACAAATTGGCAGACTCACACTTCCTGATATCAGAACTTAATAAAGTTACAGTAAAAAGCAATAGTGATCAAAACACCATAGTACTGGCATAAAGATAGACATATAAAATTAAGAGTGTGTAATCCTCCCTTATTTTAATGGTTAATTAATATTCAGCAAAGCTGTCAAGTCGATTTAATGAAGAAAGGATAACTGGTTAGAAAGAGCGCTTGAACAACTGTATAGACACATTAAAAGAATGAGAGTTGATCTCTTCCTTACACTATAGCATAGGGGTAAACATAAGCCCTACAACTATATAACATTTAGAAGAAAATTTTGAAATACATTTTGTGACCTTGGTTAAGCAATGATTTCTTACATATGACACCAAAAGCACAAGTTACAAAATATTTAGACAATGTTAACTTCACAAAAATTAAAAACTTTTTCATTTCAAAGCACATCAGTAAGTGCACAGAGTGGGAGGAAATATTGTAAACCTTGTATGTGTTGAGAGTTATGTACTATTCACATAAATAACAATTACAATTCAATCAAGAAAAAGACAAATAACCCAGTTTAAAAACAGATATTTTAGTCAGTTTTTTTGCTGTTGTGACTAAAAGACGTGACAGGAACATTTTTAGAGAAGGGTAAGTGTATTCAGGAACTCACAGTTTCAGAGGTCTCAGGCCAGAGATAGCCAGCCATTCCTCGAGGCTCAAGGTGAGTCAGAACATCAGGGCCGAAGACTGTGGTGGAGGGAAGCAGTCCAGGACATCATGACAGGAAACAGAGACTCCACTGGCCAGATACAAAATATATACCCTAAAGCCACACCCACAACGCCCCATGTCCTCCAGCTACACCCTACCAGCTTTCAGTTTCCACTCAGTTAATCTCTATCAGGGGACTAATTCACTGAGTGGGTTAAGGCTTCATGACACAATCATTCCACATCTAAGCTTTCTTGAATTGTCTCACACATGAACTTTTGGTGGACACATATCTAAACCATAACAACATGCAAAAAATTTTGATAGACAAATCCACAAAGAAGATATGTAAATGACTGATAAGTACCTGTGAGCTGTGTTAGGTCAGTTTAAGGTGGCCAAAGGGAGCAAAGCATCAAGCAGCCCTCATGCACAAAAGAACAACCAATCAGATGCTGACACGTAAGCAGTAATGGTGTCTCCTAACAATCAGCCGACCTCTCCTAACTTGTCTTGGAAGGACATGGATCTCAGCAGGATCCTCTGACCAATCCCAGGGGGGATGCTGAACTCCAAAAACCTCCTTTTCCCGCCCCAAGCCCTCCCCTTACTGCCCTGAGCCCATAAAATTTCTATACCGCCAAGCACGTGAGATTCTCCCAGACACGCTCTGTTGGACTGAGGAGTCTGACCTGGGAGTGTACACCACGAAAGCCTTGCTCAGTGGTTTTAATTTGCCTGCTTTTGGTCATCTGGCCTTAGAAGCTGTAAAAGAATTAGTGATTAAGGAAATGTTTTATCATCTCCTAACGGACTTTAACCAAAAAGTTAGAAAATAGCAAGTATAAGCAATACATGGGGAAATTGGATTCCCATGCATTAGTGGTGGAAATGAAAACTGATACAGTAGTTTTGAAAAATAATTTCACAGTTCTCCAAAATATTAAACTTGGAGTTACATATGATTAAACAATTTCACTCCTAGGTGTATAGTTAAGAAAATTGAAAATTTACATTTATGGAAAAACTTGGGCACAGATATTCATAGCAACATTATTCATAATAACCCCAAAGTGAAAAGAACCAAATATCCATTAACTAAATGCATGCCTACCATATAATGGAGTCAACCTTCTATGTCTTCAGATTCTGCAATCATATATTTAAAAAACTATGAATCAAAAATATTTAAAAATAAAATTGCATCTATATTGAAATGTACAGACATTTTCCTTCATCATTATTCCCAGAATAAAACAGTATAATACCTACTTAAATATTTACTACATTTAGTAATCCAGAGCTGACTTAAGGTATAAGGGAGGCTGTGTGTAGGTTATATGCAAATAGTATGCCATTTTATATGCTATTTGTGCAATTATGGATTATGTTGTCAATAGGAACTCAGAACCAATCCTGTATGGATATCAATGATGACTGCAATATTTGTGTATGTAAATATTTGCTGTGTAAATATTGTATATATAACATTTGTATATGTACATTTGTATATATATAAATATACAACATTTATATGCAACAAATAAACAAATATATTTATATGCAACAAATAAACATATATATTTTACATATATTTTACACAATGGAATGCTACATGCTACTTATTAAAAAGGATTACAAGATTCAACTCAAAAATCCTCTGGGTTTCACACTTAACATAGTTTCTTTATGTAGTAAGAGATAACTGGAACAGACCCTATATCTAATTTGATATGATCCTTTTAGATCTACCTTCAAAAGATACCTGATTCTGTCCATCCCTGCTGCTCTCCTAGACTCAGACGCCATTGCGTTTCATCTAGCCAAATACAACAAAATTCATTCTATCTGCTTTTACTTTATCATTTATTCCCTACATAAAGGCTACATATTTAAAAAGTTAAATGAGATGATAATACTTCTTTACTTAAAATTCCCACTCATTTCCCATTGCAATTAGAATAAAACTTCTCATAAAAGATGCCTGATGTTCATGATCCACACTTCTCTCTCTGAGCTTGCCTGTGTTCCACCCTTATGCTCTTCCTGAAGTCTCTGGAGGACTGTAAGATCATACCTATTCCTGGGTCTGTTTTCTTGTTGTCATCTGGACATGTCTCCAGTTTCTCCCTGACAGTCTTTGTCGTTATTCAGACCTCTGCTTAATTAGAGAGACTTTCCTTGGCCACCCTAGGTGAAATTGCCTCCTCCTAGTTAGTATTCTCTATACCCATAATCTATTATGTTTTTCAAATAGCATTTTTTTTCAGAATCTAATTTATCTTATGTTTTAGGTAACTTTATTATTTTATTACTCTCCTATTAAAATATAGTGTCTATAAAAAAGACCTCTATTCCTAGGGTCTGAACCATTGCCTGACAGACAATAGGTATTCCATAGTTGTTGAAAGGATGTGATATTAAATAGGACATACCTCTTCAAGTTCAATAATAAAAGCTCATGGTTATTTAATAATTGTGTGTTAGGTATTGTGCTAGGTACATGCAATAATTTTCAGGACAGACTCAGCTCTTTCCTGCTGGTGCATATATTCAAATCTAGTGGCATATATCAGTCACTCCTTAAATTCTGCTTCTTTCTATCTTGGAATTGACATAAACACTTCTCAAATATCCATGGGCCTAATTTTACCTATGAGAGGAGGTATCACAAAAATCAGGTGGACAAAATCACTATGTTTCTACTCATTTATAATGCTTTGTCAGTTTATAAACTTCTTCCTGTTGAAAATTTGAGTGTCTAAGCTCCAAGATTTCATGGAAAAGAAAAGTTTTAAGTTGATATTCCTTAGTAGGTTTTGGTGCAAAGCTAATGGCTCAAAAACAGATAAGCTGAGACCATTTCCTGATTGTTTCAACACTCCAAGAACTTCTGTATGATCCAACAACAATGAATACTGCCAAATAAACAGAAAGAGCCCTGGCATTTAAGCAGCTCTGTGTCTATTTTGGAGAGGACAGCATGCCCACACTGCCTGATACTCTTGCTGCTCACAGCAGTCTGCTAACAGCAATATTGGCTTTACACCAGACCTATGGAATGATAATCTGTAAGTTTAAAAGATCCCAAGGTGATCCTTATAAATAAAGGTTTAGGAAACAATGCATCACCTAGTGATTGTAACAATTCACTGCTCATTGGAAATTCCTGGAAACTTAAAAAATTCACTAATACCTGGGTTTCAATTCCAGAAATTCTGATTTAATTATATGCCTGAGCATCTAAGATTTATCCATTTTTTTCCAAATGATTTTGTTGTGCAACCAGAGTTCAGAACCACTAAGTTTAGTGCTAACAAGTCTTAGATCTTTATATAAAAACAGCCATTTGTTTCAACTTCTCTGAATGTGAAAATGTTAAGATAAATCAAAAGCAAATCTTTTGTGGTTGAGAAAGTTTTCTGTCCCAGATTTTGTTGTCACATGTTGTTTGCAGAGGCCCCTGAACTTTCCTGCATTCTAATTTTCAGGATTTGGAGCATTAAACCTGCTTATTTCCAGATGGAAAAGGAAAGCTTTTCAGTAGGCTGAGCTAATGGCCATCTGTTAGGATGGAACACAGCCTATTCAAAGGGTGATATTTGCCACATTGTCTGATGTCAGGAGGCAGCAAATGAAAGCCTAAGACCTTCCGAACACACAACACCTTATGTGTCAGATCCCCTGGAGGAAGGCATTCCCAATTTAGAAACACAAGCTTCAGTTGGAAGGACTCATGTGCTGACACCTCAGGGACTCTACTGTGAGTGATGCCTTTATCACTGGTACCTTACTGTGGGCAGCTGATGCTAATGTCCTAATGAGTTGCACAAGTCAGCACATAACAAAGGAAAAGGACAATCCAGGGTTGCCTCATCATGTACTGTATCTGAATGTGACACTTCAGACGTAAGGGAAATGATTAAAGAAGTTTCTATAGGCAAAGTGATTAGCACAACAACTGGCACATCCAATCTCCTGGAGTATATGACCTTAAATTTAAAAAATAGGCTTGGAAATCACATGTACAGAGTTACTTTAATTGTTTCAAAATATTTGATGAATAGTCACTTAAAGACATAGAGTAAATCAGACCCAATATAATTTTTATAAAGACCTTCAAATATTAACAATGAATTCTATCAAATTTCATATAACATGCCTTAGTTACTAAAGCACTTTTAGCTTCTTCCCCCTCCACAGTTTAAATTAGACGCTTTGTTGCCAAATATAAAAAAAAGATGAGTTTTTTCTTTATTCTACATTATTTCTCCCCAAAAGCTTTTAGATCAAGATTCCAGGCTCTTGTACAAAATATGCATACAATCTTGTAAAGGATTATAATAAGTATTATATTATAATAATATAATACTTTGATAAATAGTTATCAAAACTATTGTGTAGAATAAACTAAACTTAAATTGTATTCTATTAACCAATATGAGTGTATTTCTGTAAGCATAGTTATGTTGAATAAAGTTTTAAAAAAACGGAAAAAAAAATGGACATAATAGAGTGGAAATGAAATGCGTTGTGGTAGCTCCCTCTAGTGGAATTTCTTAACACAAGACTGTGCGGAATGGCTCTGTATACATAGACTTCGATGGATATTCAGACAAACACCAGAAGAAATACCCAAAAACTCAATGAGAGGAAGAAAGATCAGCATTCAAAAATGGATGTTTCTGAAGACAATGGATTTAGGGAGAAGATGATTTAGATTCATCCACTTTGTTTTAATTGAGTGTTGTGCCTTTAATTTATTTTTTATTTTTATTTTTTAGTGGTTCTTTTAAATGACATATTAGAATTCATTCTGACATAGTTATAAAAGCATGGGATATAATTTGTTCTAAATCAGTCCCCAAGACCTTCCCTTCTTCTTCACTCCTCCCATGCCCTGTTCCCTTTCCTTTACCTTACTGATCTTTCTCCTAATTACTTGTAGATTTTTAATTTTTTAAAAAATTTTAATTAGTGCCTTGTGGATGTACATGATATTGAGGTTTACTGTCTTATATTCATATATGTACATAGAAAAGTTAGCTAGATCCATTCCACTGTCTTTGACTACCCAACCCTCCTTCCTTCCCTTCATTCTACTGTATCTATTCCACTGATCTTTCTTCTATTCTTCTTTTTTTTAAATCCTTCCTCCCTTATTTTGGATTAGCTTTTGCATATCATAGAAAATATTTGACCTTTGACTTTTTGGGACACTTGAGGGACCCAGAGGAAGTTAATAAAGCTCTTTCATTGTCTACATTCTTATGTACACACTGAGTACAAAAACAGTTCTCTGAGTTGCTATAAATATTAAGATAATTGCATTTCTTTTTTTAAAATTTTTTTTTTAGTTGTTGATGAACACAATGTCTTTATTTTATTGCTTTATATGTGGTGCTGAGGATCGAACCCAGGGCCTCACGCATGCGAGGGAAGCGCTCTACCGCTGAGCTACAATCCCAGCCCCAGATAATTGCATTTCTCCTCGATTTTTCTCCACATCAATTAAAGAGTACAGCATGCTGGAGTGAAGCTTTATTCCTCATTTTTTTCCTTACTTGGTCTCACACTCAACTTATGAGCAATTTTTCCTTCTTTGCCCAGATTATACCTCTATTTGGCTCTATCCTACAACCAGTGTGTCCACACACTTATCACCCTTACTATTGAAGTAGCCTCCTAACTGCTCTCACTGCTTCTCTCTCTTGCCTGCACAAACTCCATGTTGTACACTGTAGACTGAGTGGAGGATAAATGCCAGCCTCAGAGCCAGCCTGTGAATTGCTTCCCATTACATGTAGAACACTTCCTGCCCTGGCATCCAAAGCCCAGCCTCCACACTCTCACTGTTCCACACTGTTTGCCTTTTAGTTCCCCCTAATAGGTCACAGCATTTCAAGTCTTGGAGATTTTGCAATCAACTCCCTGACTACACTTTTCTTATTTTCATGTATCTGGTTCTATCTCACCTCGTATGTCTTGGGTTTAATGAGCTTTAAATATTCAAATATCTGTTGTCTCTTTCCTCTTAATTTCCCTTCTCATAACAGCATATTTGTTTCCGGCAGAGCACTCCTTACAACTTGTAGTTGTATTTTTAATGATTCATTCATTAAACAAACATTAGAATTTAAAGCAATAGGTTTCTTTTTCAGATTTCTAGTACCCTGGAGAGTTGGTGTTAAGTCCCTATTTCTTTTTGTACCGGAGATTGAACTCAGGGGTACTCCACCACATTCCCAGTCTTATTTTGTGTTTTATTTAGAGACAGGTTCTCACTGATTTGCTTAGCGCCTCGCCATTGCTGAGGCTGGCTTTGAACTCACGATTCTCCTGTCTCAGCCTCCCAAAGTGCTGGAATTACAGGTGTGCACTACTGCACCCCGCTAAGTCCCTATTGTTATGAAATTACTTCTCAGAAACCCCTTATCTTAAAGGGCAGTCATTATCTCTTTCTAGAAATGTATGTGGGCTATTAGTTCTTATTCTACTACATATTATGATGACTCTGCTATAAGATGCTTCAAGTAATCAGCTAAATATGTGGTGCTTCTGCCCAGGCTTACAAAGGAAATTTACAATGAAGCTACTAAAACTTAGCTCCAGAATCCCTCATTTTCTCTAGACCTTCCAAGACCAATATGCCCCATTGCCATTTTTTTGTTTTGCAAGATAGAGTTACACTAACTAGTTTAACAGACTAACAGACTAGTGAGTGACATCAATTCAAAGAGAGTTCCAGGGCTAGCGGTATATAGCTCAGTGGTAGAGTGCTTGCCCAGCACCTGCAAGGCTCTGGGTTCAATCCCCAGTACCCATCTGTCTCTCCTCCCAAAAGAGAGTTTCTTCACAAGAAAATGTAAAAGGTGAGGACATCACACAATTAATATATGAAAAGAAATTGGAAGAACACTTGCCATATATGACAGCGATATGAAAATCTTGCATGGCAATAGCAATAAGTTGTCAAACAAAACAAAACAAATCTAAAAGTAATAATAGGGAAGTAAAATATACCATCCACAATTTTAAAGTAAATAATGATTTGTCTTTCAACTGTTTTCTGTAGAAAATGTTACAAAGACACATTCAAATAAAGATTCAAGGAACATGTGCCCAAAATATAAGAAATATAGAATTATAATAAGCCATTATTTAAGATATATATCTTCTGTTATTTTTCTCAATTTGTGATATTCTTAGTTCTTGTGTCCACTAAAAGTTTGTCATTTGTTTCTCATTCACTAAGTATGTATTTGTAATTTTGTATAATAACTTGATAATCTTCAAAGATTCTTAAAGATTAAACTCCTGAGGCTTTATGATACCCAAATCTTCCCCTGATGCTTGTTTAAAATAATACATAACAGATATTGTTTTCAACTGGATATATTAGAAATATATTCTTGTTTTCATTTTTTAATGGTCATCTTAACTTCTTTTTTTAATGCCACAAAATGATAGTGCTGGGAAAGATGGATTGAAACTTTTAATTAAAATATATTATCTTGTCTTTTAGAAAGGAATAAAAACACCTAAGATTATGAAAGTAGAGAAGGGATGGAAGAGAAGTAATCTATTATTGGGCAAAGTAAATCCAAAAGTGAAACTAATACATAGAACGCAAGCTATGAAGTTCTTTTAATTTTATTAGAAAGTAAAAATTAGTCTGAGTTTACTAACAACCAACAAAAAGAAGACAAACAAACCAGGATCACATAGTCTACTAAAGAGAACAAAACCACCAAATTTATTTTCTTAAGAAATGCACAGTGAGATTGATTTCTGGATCTGACCACATGCCTTCCTTTGGTAGCTGATAATGGGGACATCATGGTGAGGAATGGCCTTGTCAATTACATTTTCAAATGAAATGTGGGAAAGCGAGTTTCCAATTTTTTTTTTTAACAACCTGCAATGCAGGCTGATGGTATAATAGCAAAGAGAAATTTAAGAGAAAAGAACCATTTTGAGATTCAAAATAATGAAATCTAAAGTCATGCTTCACAGTTCCTCTGCTGTTATTATTAATTCTGAAGCAGACATGTGGATGGTAGTTAATCTGAATTGTTAACTTTATTAAATTAAGAGTTGCCTAAGACAGTCTTGCCGCCCCCTCAGAGATCAGGCAGGCTTAGGACAGGTCTGTCGACCAGCACAGAGCCCAAGCCCAAGCACAGGGCCACTCTGCCAACCCCTGAGGAGCCTGGGCCCAGGTTGAGGAACAAGACTGCTCATCACTCTGAGGACCACACCCACACATCACAGTGCTGCATCTTCAAACAGACCGCCCAAAGCCATCGTTGGGCTTACCCGGTCAGCTCCATCTCTAAAAGTGGTCTTGTCACACCTCCAATGCCATGTCACTTTACCCCTGCTGCTGCCACCACCATCTTTAGTTGTGGCAGCTTCTATCTTGGAACATCAGCCGGTGACTGAAAGCCCAACACCAACTTGACTTACGGGTTTAATTCTACCCTGCCACCAACTATGGACATGGCTGCTTCCATCTAGGGACAACAGCCAGGACATGAAAGACCATCACCAAGGTCCCTGCAGGCTTGGTTACACCAGAGGTATCCCTGCTAGGCGTGCTAATAACCACCATCTCGTTGCAGAGGCAGGAGAGAGCGTTGCACTGGGTCATCTCGTTCTCTCTTTTCTCCTGTTAACAGCCAACTTCTTTTGATTCATCTTTCACTCTTCCTATTATTTAATACCTCTGTATTCTTACTTCCTGCCTCATAAACATCACACACTCTGCTCTCCCCCATTTCTCTTTGTCCACCATTACAACCTGTGATCCTTTTGCAAACTTACTGTTTATATTGCAGATAATAATTGAACACATCATTCCTGTTTATTGTGACAAAACTGCAATCATCTAAATAGAAACTATTTGGTTTAAGTCTGTATATCATTTGCATTGGGTGCTGTTAATATTGATCTCCCCTTTAAAAAGTTGCCTAAGATGAAGAGACTTCCGGGTGTATTGATGAGGGTGCTTTTAGGAATGATTGGCATGTAGGAGAGCAAACTGAAGGGGAGAGCCAACCTAATTGTGGGCAGCCTTGTCCGGTAAGTTGGGGACCTGAATGGAAGAAGAAGGAAGAAGAACAAGAAAGCAGGAGAAGACACAGACTCCATTCCCCTTGGGCAGTGCTTTGATTGTTGCTGTGATTGTCTGAAGACATCAGACTGCATCCAGCTCCTTCACTCCTACAAAGCATACTCTGACCTGCCAATCGGAAGTCAGTGTCCAGGTCTTTGTTCTGGAATGTCACTAATCTTTCTTGTTCTGAGGCTCTGACTTCTTGGACTGAGCAGCTACTGGTTTCTTCAGCTCTCCAACCTGCAGACAGCCATTATCGGGCTAGCTAGCTTCTGCTCAATCTAATCAATCCCCATTTTATAATCATGCCTATGTATATATCCTGTTGGTTCTGTTCCTCTAGAGAAAACTAATACAACATGTGTGTGTGGAAATTAATGGTTTTCTTGGTATTTTTTTCTTTGACATAGGAGCATATAAGTCATGACTAATCTATATGGTCCTACTATGAATGGTTCACATGTCTTAACACACACACCCCCTCATACTCACACACATGAGCTGGGCTAATATCTCCCTAGAGAGAGAGAGAGAGACAGAGCTTGATGAAGACATTTGTGTAGATATAAAATTTGCTCCCCAGTCATAGGTGGGAAGCCAGAAGGACAAAGGGTAAGGGATGGTTTCTTCAGGCATGGTTTCAGGAACCTATCAGCATGTGATCAAGTTTTTGGCCTTTATGATTTCATGTACATTTTTTGATAAATATAAACTCTATATACTCTCCAGACAACATATTTTGATGAAACATCTCATAAATATTTTTGCAGATTCTTGCTTCCCCAAGTGAAAATTGCTATCAATAATTTCTCCCCATTTTGGGCAAATTTTATTTTCTGATACTTACAAATTTCCATAATATTTTTAAAAATTAGTTATACATGACAGTAGAATGCACATTGACACATAATATATAATGGAGTATAATTTCTCATTCTTCTGGTTATACATGATATAGAATCCCACTGGTCATATGGTCATATATCTACCATAGGGTAATTATGTCTGATTAATTCTACTATCCTTCCTACCCCCATACCCTCTCCCCTTTCTTCACTCCCCTCTACCTAATCCAAAGTGACTCTGTTCTCCCCTATATCCCCATTGTGAATTAGCATCTGCATATCAGAGAAAACATTGGCTTTTGGTTTTTTGGGATTGGCTTACTGCACTTGGCATGATATTCTCCAGCTCCATCCATTTACTGGAAAATGCCATAATTTCATTCTTTTTTAAGACTGAGTAATATTCCATTATCTGTATCTATATCTATATTTATCACATTTTTAAATCTATTCATCTGTTGAAGAACACTTAAGTTGATTCCATAGTTTAGCTATTGTGAATTGAGCTGCTATAAATATTGATGTGGCTGTATCACTGTAATATGCTCATTTTAAATCCTTTGGGTATAAACCAAGAAATGGGATAGCTGGGTCAAATGGTGGTTCTATTCCAAGTTTTCTGGGGAATCTCCATACTGCTTTACATAATGTTGCACCAGTTTGCATTGCCACCAGCAATGTATGAGTGTACCTTTTCCCCCATGTTCTTGTCAGCATTTATTGTTGCTTGTATTCTTGATAAATGCCATTCTGACCGGGGTGAGATGAAACCTTAGAGTAGATTTTTCTCTTTATTTGCTAAAGATGTTGAATATTCTTCATCTATTTGCTGATTGTATTTATTCTTCTGTGAAGTGTCTATTCAGTTCTTAGCCCATTTTTTGATTGGGTTATTTGTGGATTATTTTTTGTTTGTTTATTTGTTTGTTTGTTTTAGCCTTAAATTTTTTGAGTTCCTTATATATCCTGGAGATTAACTCAGATTATATCTGAGTGACATGTAGTAAATAGTTTCTCCTATTCTATAGGCTCTCTCTTCACATTATTGATTTTTTCCTTTGCTGACAAGAAACATTTTAGTTTGAATCCATCCCATTTATTGATTCTTTGATTTACTTCTTGTGCTTTAGGAGTCTCGTTAATGAAGTCAGATCCTAAACCAACATGGTAAAGACTTGGGCCTACTTTTTCTACTATTAGGCACAGGGTCTCTGGTCTAGTGCCTAAGTCTTGGATCTACTTTGAGTGGAATTTCATGCAGGGTAAGAGATAGGGATTTAATTTCACTTTTTGTTTATACATGTGGATTTCCCAGTACCATTTATTGAATAGGCTATCTTTTCTTCAGAGAATGTTTTTGGTGCCTTTGTCTAGTATGAGATAATTATGTTTATGTGGGTTTGTCTCTGTGTCTTTTATTTTATTTTATTTTTTTGGTACTGGGGATTGAACTCAGGGGCACTCGACCACTGAGCCACATCCCCAGCCCTATTTTGTGTTTTATTTAGAAACAGGGTCTCACTGAGTTGCTTAGCGCCTCGCCATTGCTGAGGCTGGCTTTGAACTTGCGATTCTCCTGTCTCAGCCTCCCTAAGTGCTGGGATTACAGGCTTGAGCCACCGCGCCCAGCCTTGTGTCTTCTATTTTGTACCATTGGTCTCTATGTCTGTTTTACTACCAATACCATGCCATTTTTTTTTAATTTCCATAATCTTTTTAAAGTAACTGTAAGAGGAACTTTTCTTTCAGATCATCTAAGATGTAGTTTGTTTAGAGTCTTAACTAGTAACAATTTAGGAGTAAATTTCCTCTTACTTATTTGTCTTAATTTTTCTATTATCACCAGTAGTTCATATTGGCTCAGAAATGCTATTTCAAAAACAAATATGGGGGCTGGGATTGTGGCTCAGTGGTAGAACACTTGCCTCGCATGCGTAAGGCACTGGGTTCGATCCTCAGCACCACATAAAAATAAACTAAGGATATTGTCTCCAGCTACAACTAAAAAAAAAAATTAAAAAAACAAAAAACAAATGTGATCAGGAATTAATTGTTTACTATTCTTTCATTTATGCCTTTAACAGAAATTGAGTGTTGAACCTCACATACCTGCCATATAAGTTACTGAGACTTTCTATATCCTTATTAATTCCCCTTTAAAATACAGATATAACAGCAATTATTTCATAAGATGCTAATAAGAATTAAGTGAATCAGTATATGAAATGTATCCTCAACACTATTTTTTGGTGAATAGTCAAGTATTGCTACTCTTATGTTCCAAGTGTTAGGAATAAGACAATAATAGAGACAGGCATTTCTCATGTACTTCCTGATTTGAGCAACCACAAGAATGAGGCAGTCAGATTTCTGGCTCCAAGGAGCATGAGTGACTGACATCCCAGTGCTGTTGTATAAGGTCTATCACTACGTTTGTGCAAAGTCCTCATGAATACTGCCTGCCAGCCATTGAAGATAAGAGGAATGATAAGGCAGCACTACTCCTGGGAGACAGGGAGGATTTCTGACAGGTTACACCAATTTTAGGACAGATTAGTGGTTCCCAGTCTAGAGATGACTATAAAAAGGTTAAATAAGAAAAAGCTGAGGTGATGTGATGATTCTGTATTCTGGTTTTAGTAGTAGTTACAAAAGTCTGCATATAAAATAACGATATAAAACAACACACACACGTGCGCGCCCGAACACACACACACACACATTTTTTATCCTGGTTTTGTTATTATACTATGGTTATGGAAGAGATAACAACTGGGAAAGTTCATCATTATAATTGGTGAATTGTTGGAAGCTGCGAATGAACTGTGGGTGTGTCTAAGCCATCTCTAAGCAGAGGTGTAGAAGTGTGCCCTCAGAGGACGCTCGATGGGATCTCCCTGATATGAGACTGTTTTGTTGCTTTGGCAAACATGCTGCTCAAAGAGAATTCTGTGATACCTCTGAATTTATTGGCTCAGAGCCCATGGTTCAAACACAAATCCCTGGAGGTGGAGAGAGATACCAGTGCCCCAACTAGCCTTGTGGCACCAGCTGCCTGGAGGAGGAAAAATCACTGCACCAGTGATAAGTTCCGAACAGGCCAACTTCCCCACAGCCTCTTACTTCCTATTTACCTTGTAGGACCCTTCCTCACCAATAATTTCTTTGGTGTGTTTCACTATAAATAAAGCATTTGAGGGCTTTTTCCCTTTGTTAGAATCAAACCCATCAGGTCTCTTCCACCCGCCAAGCCTCTGCTTTAAAAAAACATTTTTTGTGACTTTTGCTTTATTTCTTGATATTAGTTTTTCAGACTTTTATTTCCAGTTTTCCACCTTGGAGGGTTAATTACTCCCTCCCCATGCAGGCCTTGGATGAGAGTGAATAAGAACCGGGTAAACTCCGTCCTCCATAAAAGCAATGAGAAATTTGTCAAACATCCTCGGGATCATTTTTTTCCCAGAAAACTTGAATTGAACCAAAAGATTTACTGGAATCCAGGGATAGTTTATTCAAGAAAATTGTTGAACCTCATGAAGTGTAGCAAACTTTGGGGTGTTTCGACTTACTCAAGTCCCATCACATTCTCTCTAGCTCCATGATAACATTAAAAAATAGAAGCCCACAATCATCATGAAAAATCAGCACTCTGGCAGCCATTTTCTGGCAGACAAAATGAGGCTGCAGCCACTTTGGAGAATAATTTCAGACAATTCTGGCCCTCTAGAAGATCTCACTTACAAGGTTTTCTTGATTTGACTTGACTCAGAGCTCACACATTGTAAAAAGACAAATTATGTTGAGTTTTTCTATGTGGTTATTAACACTGCACATCTTTGGGGAAAAAAAGTTCAAGTCCTTTGCCTAATATGTTTGTGTATATTTTTTGGTTTTGAGTTGTAGGAGTTCTACATTTATTCTGGATGCGAAATCCTTTTCAGATATATAATTTGCAAAGCCGCTTACAATTGTGTATCCATAGCACCCTACCACACATAGGAAACAAAAGCAATTCAGAGAGACTGCCTTCTGCTAAGTTATCTATTTGTATCTACCATCTGTGTCACAAAGGTTTTTTTTTCCTACTGTTGTATATATTACAAAGTATATTTAAATGGGATTTAGGTGAAATTGTGGAGTGTCTTCAATTACTTTTTCTAGACCTTATATCTCTCACCATCAGAAGGGAAATAGCTGGGACAGGAACCCCTAGTGTAAGAGTCTTAGGCACCCAGAGGAGGAAGCATTCATTCTCTCTCCCTTGGATTATTGTGTTGGTCACCACATGTTCCTTCCCTCTCCTAGTCTATACTATCTCCAGTCTAAGATACAGACTAAGTTGCATGTGTTCAGGACAATGTGGCTTCCTAAAGCCATATGGTGATATCTAAGAACTGGAGCATAAAGATGAGAAGGTAGAGATTTCTACACAGGGACTTGTGATAGAAATCCAAATCGCAACTCTCTCTCTCTGTCTCTCTCTCTCTGTCTCTCTCACACACACATACACACAGTATCTAAGTTTGGATTCCCTCAGAAGGTTTTCTGACAAATTTCAAACGCAAGTATTTTGCTTAGAAGATGCAGAGAATGCCAGTTGAGAAGTGGGAAAGTGATACAGAGAAGATACATAGTGAAAAGCATATTAACCAGAAAGTTACTATTGTGAGCCATTGTGCTTAATCCACTGGAGAACTTTGAGATATAGGTACAAAACTCAATGTCTCAGAATTAGTCTATGTGAGGTCCAAACAAGCCATGATGTTTTTAACCACAACTATTGAGAACCATCTATTGATGGCTGTTTACTTGATGCTGTGTGATCCCAGTGAAACAAGGATCAATGACATGGTCTGAGAGGTGTGAACACATACACAAGTACACCTGCACTTCACACACTTTGGGATTCTACAGAAGGAAAACTCAATCTTAAATTTATTGCATTAAAATATGCTTTCACTTTGAGCTATGACTTAATATATATTCTCAACATCACCAGAACCCTAATTTTTCTCTTTCTCTCTCTGCATTATTATAGAGTTTGCTTCCTATGGTAGCAGTTCTAGTCCTCCCATCTTCCACGATTCAGGTTAACTGAAAAGAGTGAGTCTCAACAAAAGACTCAGTGTTGTTCATCTCTGAGTAAATTATCAAGGCTAGAAGGATGTGGTGCTATTATCAGCCATATCTGAACCACATACTCATTAATAAAAAATAAAAGCAGAGCAGGGTGGAGCCATCATTACCAGAATCTCTTGGAAACACAGAAGGAGAGTCTGGGCGGTTACTAGGGTGATGAGACTGCATTACTACAGTAAGAGAGGAAAGATGGTGGGTTGCAAAATGTGACAAATACCCCTAACCACACCTTAGAAGGAAAATCAGTCATAGAATCAGGTTCAGTGTATGACCACCAGTTTATAGCTGGAAACACAGGAGTTTAATTATACTTGGAAATATAGGAGTTCAGTTACAAGTCAATATTTTATTCACAGAAGTGGTTTTACTGAGAATGTTTATAGATCACAGGCATGGTAGCAAGCTGTAAGAAAATTCCCCCAAACTCATAGTCCACTGTATTAAGTGATGGAGTTACAGTCTTAGGATTCAAAAAGAAGAAGCTGCAAAAGATTTAAAAAAGATTGCTTGGAGCCAAAGTTTGAATGTCTTATTGATATTGCACTAATAAGTGTGGGTTGTATTTTTTGCTGACTTTTATTAGTTTATTTTAGTTATACATAGTACTGGGGTTCATTTTGATATGATTATATGACATTAAATATAATTTGCTCCAATTCAGTCCCCCCACATCCTCTTTCTCTTCCCTTTTCCCCTCCTCTGTTACCTTTCTTCTACTCTATTGATCTTCCTTCTACTTATAGTTTTCTAAAAATTGCACTAATGAGTTTTTACTTTATTTCAGTTGGATGCACTGGAAGGATTGTAACACTGGAGTAATATGATGAGACAACAATTCATATAATTTGCCAATCAGAATAATGCCTAATGTCAATCATAACAAATTATCTTCTAATAGGATCCATCTATTCTAAACTACAGATAGGAAGTGGAGAGTTCTATCTCATTTTTTAAAAATTTCCTATATCCTCTATTTATATGATGAAATTAGCCTTTTACTTCCTCCCACCCCGGCTTTACTTATAAACATCAATATTCACTTCACTTCATCCAAAATAATACTGAGAAAAGTTCTCACACTGATGTTCACACACACATATATGTGTACACATACACACATATATATTATGTGAATAAACTGAACGAATGCATTTCTCACTTAAATCACCCCAACCCCAAATCCTTATCAAGTGAAGACCGAAACAAATACCTGCCCTGCAATATGAAGAGAAGCCACTAGAGGGCATACTTGCTTCATGCTGGGACCAGAGACCACAGACTGCTTTTAATTCAGAGCATGATTGAGCAATAAAAGTGACCTCTGCAAAGGTTAGAGAGCCCATTAGTGTAAAAGGAGAGGTCAGTCTGTCAAGTGACAGAGACATAATGTCATTTGTACCACTTCAAAGCCAAAACGACCAATTATACCTATCAAAGCTCAAAGGTAATGGAAACTAAAGACAGAAAGTGTCATTTTGTCAGAGATAACCTCTAGAAGGAGGAAGGGAGTGGGCGTCAGGTTAATGGATTTTTTTTCTTTAGATGGAAGAGGTGGAGACATTTTTAAGCATCTTAAATTGGGTATTGAAAATGTGATCTGACCTGCGGTAATATTAACAGAAATGGAACAGTGTGGGTGGTTCTGTTTTTAACTGAAAATAATGGTTAACGTATTGCTGAAGTGTGATACCTGATGGAGTGTCCATCTAACGGGAGCTTAGTTGTTTGGAAAATGACTTCTTTTTGACATAGCATGATCATCCTAAGACAGTCTGCATACAAATAACATAATTTCACATTGAAGTTTTGATGATTTGGGGAAAAAGCTAAAAGTTATACAAATATCAATTCTGCCTACAAAAACAAAACCAGTATTTCTTGAAGGAGGACTGATTGGCTACCTGCCTCAGACTCATGAGGAGATAGTGGTTAAAAGTTTAATTCCTACATTTCATCTTTGATTTTATTAATCAGAATTTCTGAGGTGGGATCTGGACATCTGTTTTTTTTTGGGGGGGGTGTTGCTGGGGATTAAACTCAGGGGCTGTCAACCACTGAGCCACATCCCTAGCCCTATTTTGTATTTTATTTAGAAACAGGGTTTCACTGAATTGCTTATCATCTCACTTTTGCTGAGAATGGCTTTGAACTCGCGATCTTCCTGTCTCAGTTTACAGGTGTGGACCACGACACCTGGCTGTACATCTGCTTTTATCATACAAGTTCTAAGTGACTCATTGCATATGCAGTGCTCTTTGAATAAAATAAAGAATGGCATCATTTGGGATACCTGAGGCATACCTGCATTAGACACTTTTGTAGGGTCAGGCTCTAAAGTACAGCCAAGTGTCATCTGTTTGCTCATAAATAAATACATATTTTTGATAAAACTAGCAAGGCTCATATACTTAAATATACATTTCATGAAAGGCAGGCAAAATCCTCATACACAATTACACATTTTTTGAAAATAAGACTTCCCTTGTGCACCATCCTTCTATGTGTAAAAGACTCTTAGCACATATAGGGTAAGATTGGATTATTTGAATCAATAAGTGGACCATGAAACTGAACAGACACTTCTCAGAAGAAGAAATATGAATGGTCAACAAATATATGAAAAAGTGTTCAACATTTCTTTCAATTAGAGAAATGCAAATTAAAACTACACTAAAATTTCATCTCATTACAGTCAAAATGGCAATTATCAAGAACACAAATAACAGTAAATGTTGGCAAAGATGTGGGGATAAATGTACACTCATACATTGCTGGTGGGACTGCAAATTGATGCAACCACACTGGAAAGCAGTATGGAGATTCCTCAAGAAACTAGGAATGGAAACACTATTTGACCCAACTATTTCACTCCTAAGTTTATATCAAAAAGATTTAAAATAAGCATACTACAGTTACACAGTCATATCAGTGTTTATAGCAACTCAGTATATAATAGCTAAGCCATGCAGCCAACCTAGATGCCCTTTAGTATATAAAGAAATTGTGGTATATATACACAATAGAGTATTACTCAGCCATAAAGAAGAATGACTTTATGACATTTGCAAATAAATGAATGGACCTGGAGACCATCCTGCTAAGTGATATAAGCTCATACCCAAAAGCCAAAGGTTGAATGTTTTTGCTGATATGTGGAAGATAAACCACAATAATGAGGGAGAGGAGAAGAACAGCTATTTAGTAGATTAGACAAAGGGGAATGAAGTAATGGGAAGAGGGATAAGAAAAGGAAGTCATTGGAATGAATATGAAATAATTTTCTTATGTACTTATATGAATACAACACAGTTAATACTATTATCATGCACATCCATAAGAATGGGGTTCTAATAGAATGTGATATATTCCATGCTTGTACAATTATATCAAATGAATTCTACTGTCATACATAATTAAAAAGAACCAATAAAAAACAAATCAAAATTTTGGTGAGCATTGTAGTACATTTTAAAAATTTTAATTTCAGAACTATTGAGGAAGATATTGCTATTTTTTTTTGTCAAATGACAGAGAATCATTAAGGAAATTTTGTGACATATGTAAAGTCATGTATTTAGAACCCAGTCAAAGCAGAATTAAAGCAAGATCTATGTAGCTTTGAAGTTCTTTAGCTAAAAAAGATGAAGAGGGGATGTATTTAAACATTTATTGGGTTTTATGTATTAATTTTCTCTTTATGTCTTAATCCTGTTATTGGAATAAATGTCAGGAAGCCTCCAACTCCAAAGCAACTTGAAATCTGCCATACTTACATCATTAACCCTGTATCTTGAGATGTGACCTCCAGAGATGCACAGGAATAAACTAATCAATGACCTCCAGTGTGACTTTAGAGAAAAACTTTAACTACTGCCTCCATCCTGACAGGAGGAAGAGGAGTACTTTCTAATAGTTTCCCCTGGGGGAAAAATCAATTTTTAATAGATTACTTTGGTTTACAGATGTGTTTGTAAGATTTTATAAACTGTAAGTCTCAGCATTTAAAGTCAAAAGAAGGTTAAGTAGTTTATCTCTACCACAAAATGAAGTATATAAAAATCCAGAAAACATTATTTAGAGTTTTTCCTCTTTCTATAAAGAATCATATTTCTCTTTAGTGAGTTTAGTCATGAAATACTTTCACATAAAAGTGAAATATGACCTTTTTTTTTCTTCTTTTTAGTAGATTTGGACACTCTTGTTAAATAAAACATGTTTGGTTAAATTGTATTTCATTTCAACAGCATGCATATAAATATTCCAGCTCAAAGATCAAATTCAGATTTTTACTTATTTTGTATTTAATTCTGACCAGCCTCACAAATATGCAAACAAAGCAATAGACATACAAAAAATTAACCCTTAAAAAGCAAAGCATTTACAAAAATATTCTGTGAAATCCGTAATGATATTAACAGGAGCAAAGATAATTTATTGCATTTCAGGTAGACTTTTTAGATTTTTAAATTATGAAACTAATAATTTTATAGCAACTAAATGAATATATATTTGTTTGAATTCTGTTTCTTCCTTCTTCTGCACCTACATCCTTGCTTTCTAACCATGGCTCATGGTTTATTGTGCTCTGTTTCATATCTACATAGGCAAATCAGTAGTTGGATAAAGATAGGCAAATAATGAGGTAAATATACATGCAAAAATCTTTTAAGAATTAAAAATTTTTATTTCTGAAATGTCTCTGCTTGATTTTTTTTAATTCACACAGTTTTAAACAGCAAACTAATGCCTTATGTATTGTTATGACAAAGTAATGCTCTTTGCCACACTTTCCAAATGCACCAACAGATGACATTAAATGTCACTTGTATATAATCACATTAGATTCATTAATTAATTG
The DNA here is from genome assembly GCA_004024805.1 of Geosciurus inauris. Lineage (NCBI taxonomy): Eukaryota > Metazoa > Chordata > Mammalia > Rodentia > Sciuridae > Geosciurus > Geosciurus inauris. The sequence goes on along the minus strand of PVHX01000849.1, from coordinate 213,931 downwards.
ATTTATGTTCAGAATTTGGGGATATAGCCTATTTGTATCATCCATGTCTATCCTAAGGATTTACACTCTCTCATTTATGTCTGGATGACTATATGTTAGTGAGAGTGGTGTTTAGAAGTCACCTACTGTTATTGTATTGGGGCCTATATGCCCCTTTAGTTTGAGCAGTGTTTGCTTTTTGAAATTGGGTGCACCAACATTTGTGGTTTAAATATTTATAATCATTATATTTTCTTGTTAGATTGTTCCCTTTACCAGCATATAGTGACCATCTTTGTCTCTTCTGACTAATTTTGGCATGACGTCTACTTTGCCTTATATGAAAGTAGTCAAAAGTAGCTACTCCTGGTTCTCAGATTCCATTTGCATGAATTATCACCTTCCATCCTAAATTTTCAGTCTGTGCATGTTTTTGCTAATGATGTATATTTCTTCCAGATAACACACAGCTGAGTATTGTTTTTAATCCAGCCTATAATTCTGTGGCTTTAATTGGAGAATTAAAACAATTTATATTCAATGTTATTATAGAGTTATACATTATTTCTTGTCATTTTTGTATTATTTCTAATATTTGATTTATCTCTTAAGTCTCATTTTTCTATCTACTTCTCTAAAGAGATTTATTATTTCCCATGCCTCTTGCTTATTTTTATTTTCTTTTTCTGTGTGCAGGATTCCTTTAAGGACTTTCTGCAAGCTGGCTTAGGGGCCATGAATTCCTTTAATTAATGCTTATCTTGGAAGAATTTTATTGCTTTTTAAATTTTGAAGGATAGCTTTGCTGAATGCTATAATCTAGGTTGACAGCTACTTTCTTCATAGCTTGAAATATGTCAGTCCATGCTTTCCTGTCCTTTACATTTTCTGTTGGGAAATCTGCTGTTTTTCTGATAGTTTTACCTTTAGAAGTGACCAAGTAGTTCTCTCCTGCATCTTGTAAAATCATTTCTTTATTTTGACCTTTGGTATTTTAATTACACAATTTCATGGAAAGGTTCTTTTCTGGTCATGTCTATTTGGAGTTGTAAATTCCTCTGGCACCTGCTTGTCTACCTTATTCCCAAGATTAGAGAAATTCCCTGTTATCATTTCATTGAATAAGTTCTGTACACCATTTGCTTGAATCTTCATTCCTTCTTCAAGACTCTTTTTCAAGTCTTGAATGCCATTTTTTAAGGTTGTTCCAGAGTTCTTATATATTCAGTTCATATCTCTTTTTAAAATTAAAGTCTGAAAGTTTCAGTTCATCCACCTTGTTTAGATATGCTGATATTTTTAATGTTATAGTTTTTTGGAGAGACGTTCCACTGAATGTTTTATTTGGTTTGTTGTGCCCTTTCTTTCCAAATGTCTAATTGGTTCTTTTTCAAAATCTCTATTTCTTCATTGAGATTTTATTTTATATCCTGCATTGTCTTCCATAGTTCATTCCATAGTTCATTTAATTCATTGATCATTATAGCCATCAATTTTTATTTTTTTTGTCATTTCCTCCACATCAGTGCCTATGAATTCAGTGTTGAGGAGTTTTGATCTTTTGAAAGTATCTTATTGCTTTGTTTTCTTGTGTTATTTGTGTTGAAATTTGCCCTTCTATTTGGACAGATATTACTGCCAGTGTGAGGATTTTTTAAAAAATAATCTGCTGTCTCTATAATATGCTCTGAGCTAGGGGTCTATCTCAGCCTCAAAGCACCTATTCAACATATTCAATGTTATGTTCAATCCCTGGCTCTGCTTTGAGAAGTGAAAATAACCATCAGTAACAGCTACAACTTGAAAGCAAACTTTATTTCGACATAAAATAAAATTTATTACAAATGTTCTCAATCCCAGCAACTTGGGAGGCTGAGGCAGGAGGATCACAAGTTCAAAGCCACCCTCAGCAGATTACTGGGGCATTTAGCAACTCAGTGAGACTCTGTCTCTAAATATAATATAAAAAAGGGCTGGGGATGTGGCTTAGTGGTTAAGCACCCCTGCATTCGCTCCCCAGTACCAAAACAAAACAAAACAAAACAAAAATGTTCTCTACAACTCCATTAACCAAAGAAGGAAGGGAGGATAATTATATAGAATAGGCTGAAAGTTTAGGTACAAAGAAAATAAAAGTAACATTAAACTATTTAGAAAATCAGGAAAGGAAGAAAAATAAAACAGTATTAAAAAGTAAAACAAAAGTGTGGAGAAGGGAAGTCAGAAGAAAATATGATGAAAGAAAGAAATCAAAATAGAAGAAAAATAAAATAAAAATAAGATTTAAAAAAGATAAAATTTAATTAATGAATTCTAAAAACTACTTTAAAATTACATAAAAACATGAAGTAATAAGTAGTGACAAGAAGCCAAGCAAACCGACATAGAAGACAGTACATGTGAAATCAAAAGCAAATATGAAAGAGACAAAAATTCTTCTTGCCAAGGTGTTTAACCTGTAGAGATGTCTTTCAGATGCTTCCAATTTTGAAATACACCATGTATTTGGGGGCATGGACAATGTTCCAGCTTCCACTGTGTATCTTCTGACTGGCCTGGGCATGCAGGCAGCGAGAGAACACTTGGCTTTCTGTTGGGTTGGGGTGGAAGTCATGCTTTTGATGTTTCCCAAGTATAGATCAAGTCCTCACATCTAAACAGTGCCTAGGCCTATCCACCCAGTCTTTGCTCTGTGGTCCTTGTCTGGTGCCAACCTAAGTTGCTCTGGGTGTTCTGCTGAGAGCCTGTGAGCCATCTGGACTTCTGGTGACTGTATTACACCCAGACTAGTAGCCAGATCCCTCCCCAGTGCAGGCTGCAGTTTTGTGTACTTGTGGGGATTTCTTGCTATGCAGAGGGAAGGACCATTGGCCGGGGTTAACTACTCTGCTGTCCTCTGGCATGGACCGGGTGGTTCTGAAACTCCAAAGCTGGCTATGAACTTTTGGATCCCCCAGAATTTCAGAATGGCTGGTGTCCTAATCATATGATTTTTTTTTTTTTGTAATATTTGTTGAAGACCTATTAAGTGAAAGGCACAATGATGCTGTGGCTAGTAAAGCAGCTCTCTCCCCTGATTGTTAGCTCTTGGAGGACAGGTATGCATGCTTCTTGATTCCTGTATTCTAGCATAATTACTGGAAAAAAGAGAGTTCTCAATAATCATTTTATGAATAAATTAATTTGTTATACATTTCTATAAGACTCAATTTCGTTACTTTGGATTTTCATCTGCTTTGAAAATGCCAGGAGTTAGAACATTAATGTCTTAGTCAGCTTCTTCACTGCTGTGACTACAAGGACACAACCAGAACAACTGTAGGGGAGGAAAAGTTTATTTAGGGACTCACAGTTTCAGAGGTGTCAGTCCATTGACAGCAGTTTCCATTCCTCAGGGCTCAAGGTAAGGCTGAACATCATGGTGGAGTGTGTGGCAGAGAGAAGCAGCTCACACAAGGATCAGAAAGCAGAGAGAGAGAGAGATCTTGCCAGATACAAATATATACCCTAAAGCCATACCCCCAATTCCCACCTCCTCCAGCCATACCTTACCACTGTAGTTACCACTCAGTTAATCCCTATCAGAGGATTAATTCATTAATTGAGATAAAACTCTCACAACCCAATCATTTCTCCTCTGAACCTTCCTGTATGAACTTAAGGGAAAATTTCACATCTAAACCATAACAATTAAGATATTACTTCTATAACTTAAGCACTAAAAATTGAGGAAGCTTGAGATTAGAAAAACAGGAATAATATTTCCAGTAAAGAATGGAAGGATGTGAAAGAACAAAATACTGCAACATTACATATTGTAGCATAAGATAATATATCACCTTAAATGAAGTGGAAGATTTGGGATGGATAATAGTAGATTATGAAATTGGATAAATAAAATAGGAACTTTTGATAGATTGCTTTGAGATCTAGTCTAGAGGTTTATATATCATCTATTTAGAGATGATAAATCATGTAGCAAAGGCAAGTGATTAAGAGGTTATCCATAGAAGAGATCAATATGATCAACTTCAAAACTTAGAACAGAAGAAAAGTGAAGGCTGACATTTTTGGGGTATTTATAATATACTTTACCTGATCTGTCTTATGTGTTTTGGCAAGATCAGCAAGTTGATGTTTTAGTTTCTTCTTCCTTGACTTTTCCTTGTGTCTTCTCATGGTCTTTCTTCTGTTCATGCCCTAATCTATACTTCCTATAAGCAAACATGTCATATTGAATTAGGGAGCCTCTTAAATAATTCATTTTCACTTATGTTTTAGTTTTACTCTGGGGATCAAACCCAGGATCTTAATGCATGCTAGGGAAACACTCTGCCACTGAACTACATCTCCACACCCTAACTTAACTACTTCTTTAATGATCTTATCTCTAAATTGGATCACATGCATAGTATTGCCAGTTAGTGTTTCAGAATGCAACTTTTGGAAGGAGGCCACATTTCATATCCTAACAACTGTCAGACACTACAAACTAGCAGAGCATGAACTTAAAACCAGTCTTTGGGTGCTGGATCTTATGACTGCTGTGGAAAGCATTCTGTGCTTCCAAGTGACATGGAGCTGAAACAGTACAGATTTAGGATTTACATCACTGCTAAAACAGAGACAGCCCTAAAAGAGTAGGAGGGAAGAGAAAGAAAGGATAGGGGTGGGAAACTACTGAGTATGGAATCAGAGTGGAGACAAAGGTGTTTTCAAGCCTGACAACTACTAAAAAGGCCTTGGCAGAGGGGCCTGAGAAAGAGGCCTCTGAATGGAGCTGCTTGCTCTAGGAAAGAAGATTATAAAAGTGCATGGCCAGTGTGGAGGGTAGAGGAGCCATGTCCTTGACTGTCTCTTCAATAACTCTTCAGTTCATTGGTTGTGTACAATCCTGAGAGGGGAGAGAAGATTCTCCCTGGAAATCTTGTCAGGTAAAGTCTTTGTAATTGTCTATGGTTGGGCCTGAAAGATGATAAACAGGTTTCTGTCTAGGATCCAGAATGGAGGAAACCTTCTCTATGAGTCTGAATCTGTGAGATGTGAGGAAACTGCGTTTATATACATGGAATAATTTTTCCTTTGAAGTACTTTGAGAAGGTCATCAGTTGCATTTTCATTATCTTCATTTAGTGGCTTATTCTACCTCATTTCTAGATTCATTAAGCTTCAACTATGATAAAATAAATCAATTCTGGTACTGGATCTGTACTTTAGAGAGAACCATATTGCCAGTGAAATCATCAAGAAAGGGGCTTGCTTGGCTCCTCTATTTGTGGTTGAACTGATCTGCAGCTAGGATCTGTAACTTCTTTGGAAGCCAACAGAGACAGCAATGATGGCCTTCAATCATCAGTTCTAGCAATCTCTTCCTAATTTAGATATGTTTAAAAGCCAAAAAGTCATTATTTTATATGACCCCTTTGGTTTAACACTGTAGAAGAAAGAATTTTGCAAGTAGAAGGGCCCTTGACATCCAAATATCTATCTAACCTTTCTGTCTACCTATGCCAAAGGGCTCCGTAGATAACACAACAATTATTTTCAGATATTCTTAGCACCATGCTTGGACCTATCAATACATTAATTAATTTAATGCTAACAAAAATCACATGATCAGGTACCATCACCTCCAATTTGTTTGTGATAAGACTTCCAGACTCCGGACACTGATATTATCAGTCACCTTAGAAAGAATATTGAATTGATTTGGACTTTCTTTGGGATAGATCTGCCTGGTTTCAGGTTTCAGCTTTGTGACTACATAGTGTTCTATGATCTTAGAACAAATATTTGAAATAACCAACTGTTTTATATATTTCTGTTTTAATATTTGGTGGTACTCTGGATCATGTCTGGTATATACTTCATATTTAATAAATGCTGACTTTCTCATATTTTATTCCAGAGAAGTATATTTAACATAAGACATAGGTATTTATAACATGGTGATTTTATCCCATTAGTACTAGGTTGTTTAAATTTTTTCTTAGTTATTTACAAATTGCTTTTAAGATAAAAAAAACTTCTCTAAATTTTACTTTAATGTATTTTCCAAGGTCTTACATGCCAAAAAGACAAAAGGGAAAGAACAATGTGAGGTAAAAGGCAATTACAGAATCCTGTACAGAGAGTAAGGGTAAATGCAAACTTATCTCAATTTTTCCCCCATAGTGGACACAGCAGGGGAAAAAAAAGGTATGTAAAGAGGGACAAAGTATTATTGTGAGAGCCAAAAAAGGCAAGAAATTTGAAAAATTTAGTTAGCATCTACCTGAACAATGAATCTGAATTGTGTACTGCTAAATTTGAAAAGAGATTTTTGCATTCTACATTTAAAAGAAGAGAAGAACATTATGGAAATGATCATGATCACCCTCAACAAGGTTTATTCTCTCTCAGCTGATGGTGATTTTTTAAAGTCAGGATCAAAAACATAAGCAAAGCACTATTTCCAAAATTACCTTTTGAAGCATTGTGAAGTAACAGAAATTGATAAATCAGAGAAACAATGTTTTAAATATGTTTTTCTTAGTACGCATACAAAATATAGGGAGTTCTTAAAATAAATCCTCCATAGAATGAAATACATGCCATGTAAGTCATTTGTGGTGAATTTCTGGCATAAGATTTCGTTAGCAAATAGAATTTAGGATTTTAGGGTTTCACTCTGACTCTTCCTTATATATGCTCTCAAAGAAAAAGCCTTAAATGATTTTAGAAAGTGATGAGAAAATTCCAGGTGAATTTAATTTTAACCACTGCAGATCTTTGGTGTGTCTGTGGGAAGGTGGTTCTTATAAGAGCCTAATTGTACTTGATGTGTGAAAATCTTTAAAATACTTAACACTGACTACTCTACTTAGAAATAATTGTTGTTTGACTAAGATTTACTTAGATTTAAACTGTATGAGAGCTAGAATTATATGCATTCTCTGGCATAGGTGTTCTGTAAATTGTGTTAGTCAAATAATGAATATGTGTATTCTAATCAGTAGCCTTTGATCTGAGTCATAGGGAATGCTGAAGTCATGAATGAGAGATCCAGCCAATTCCAGAAAAATTGGATGCTGGGCATGAGCAAGTTTTAAATTACTTCATTTATAAAGGTGAACAACTTTGCAGGGGTAGACTAAAACATTCTCTTAGATAATTCATACAGGGATTTGGTGAGTCCCAGTGTAAACATCTAGTTATAAAACTATATTAGATCAAAAATTTCATCCCAGGGATGAGAGGTAAAGAATATCTTTGAAATATTTTCCTCATTGCCCAGAAGGATTCTAGTAAAGATGGACTGACAGGAACAGGATTTGTCACTCCAGTGTGGAACTGCAAACTTGGCTACTCATTGGAATGAAAGGTTTACTTGACATTTATTCCATTCACCATTGATGTCCTTTGAATTGTAACAATTTAACTTTTAGTTTTTTTTTTTTTCTGATTTATAGTTTGTCAGGCATCCCGCTCAGGATAAAAGCTGCCCCATGTGAATTTGTGCTCCCCATGTAAGCTTTGAGAAATGGTCCTGTTTGGGGGTATTTGATTACTACAGAACTCAAACTTGGAACCAGTGTTATTTGTGCTGGAAAGGATTACCAAGAATGATAGGAAATCCCTGACCAAAGAGTCTAACATTTCTTATAAAATTCTCCTTATCTAGAAGAGGAGGTTTGAAGGATGCTGTTCATGATTATGGATTGTGGTGTTGCTCATCTTGGGAGTGAGTGTGGTCCTTATTGCTTCGGAAATTCTCTCATTAAATGGTCTAGTGGAGGAGAACCATGTCTGATTTTCCTCATCATAATATCCTTTATGCCTGACATACAGAAAATATGGAACAGTTTTTGCTGAATTATGAATTACGTTAATGGAGGACTTACCAGAATAGAAGATGTGGAGGTGAAGCAGCTAGTCCTAGACCTCAAGGAGCTTCAAGGCAATGGAGGGAGCAGATAGATGTGTGTGATTATTGTCAACTGATGCTAATGCTATTGGGGCTGATAAATACCCAGGTGCTAAATCACAGAGGAAAATCATTGAAGTATAATCAATAACTGGGAGAGATCAAAGGTTTCTTTCAGAGGATTGTGATAAAGTTTACTCTAGAAGAATGCCTAGGAACTAGCCACGTAAAAGTAGGTAAGTAATTATTCTTGATAAAAAAATATATTCAATTGAGGAAGTGTTATGTTGGTACATGTCTGAGTATAGCATGTTAAACAGTATTCCTTTTCTTTTTATATTTCTTTTTGTCCTGGTTTTCTCCTATTTTCCACCTTTATTTTATTCTTAGTACTGAAACCACCAACTCCAGGATTTACTATTTCCAAAAGAGAAATTCAGTTTCTATGAGTGTTTAAGGCTTAATTATGTCTGCTTAAAGTTAATCTATTGAAGCTTTGACCTCCATTCCATATTATTATGACTGTACTTAGAGATGGAGGCTTTAAGACGTTAACTAATGTAAATAAAGTCATGATATGAACCTTAAACCAATAGTATTGTTCCTATAAAAAGAACAAATTTAAATACAGACACAGGGAGAAGGCAACTAATTATAAGCCATGGGAAGAGGCCTTGGAAGAATCCTTCCTTGCTGACCTGTTGATCTTTGACTCCAAGTCTCTTGATGGAACAGTGGGAAAATAAGTTGCTCTTCCTGAAGTCATCCACTGTATGGGCTTTGTGATGGCAGCCCTAGCAGACTAATGAAATGAGCAATGTTATAAATGTCCCTCTCTTACTTTCATGAAAGGTACATTGTCACACAACAATGTCAAAATAAAGGTCTTTCCTTCACCATTTTGTGTTATAAAATTAGAAATGGAGGAATTGACACTTTAACCTCCCCGAGTCTTAGTATTACTCTTTGCTTTGATAGTTGTTTGTTTTCTTATCTACTTTCAGGTATTTTACAGGGCCAAATTTTTACCTAGGCACATATTTTGAGAGCATTAGTGTTAGGCTTTCATGTAAAGATATTCAATCAAGACTTGTAATCATTTGATTCATTTTATTAAAAATCACTGAATAAATTGGCCTCCTGGTTAAATCAGATATAAATGTTTTATTTCTTGGAAGTATTACAGAATGTCCTAAGTGGTATTTCTTTCCTTAAACAAGTTGCAGAATCTTCCAGGAAATCTATTCTTAGCATTTCAAGCCCCACAATCTCGTTCTCCTTGAGGTGAAGGAAGTGTGTTATGCAGTACTTATTTCACAGGACAGACCAATAATATTTAATTTCAATCTTTTTACTGATGGTGAATATGGAACTAAAAGTAATTTTCTGTGATTATATGGAACTAAATGTGATTATTTCACTTTTAGCAAACTGAATCTAATATCCCAGAATTACGAAGTAATACTCATTATGGTTACATTTCATCTTTGTAAGAGTAAAAAGCTATATTAGTGATATTCAGGTGTTCATTTGTTATATTCATTTGTATTTGTTATTATTTTAGTTTCCAAAGATTGTGCTGTAATCATTGAAATGAATATGATGTGATAAATAATGTCATCAGAATTGTTCAGGATTCCACTAAAATTCAGAAACATACCTGGGAAGATTTTAACCTCTTCTTTCTCATATGTATATAATTTCCCTTTTATTGTTTTATCTTTAATTATATTTACCTTTTATTATTATTATACTTTATTAGTCAAGGAACAACCAGGTTAACAAAAAGTATCCTAAATATTAAGAATAAAGAAATTTTTAAATTGTGAGCTGCCTTCTCAGGCTGAGGGAAAGCAAGGGAGTTGAATAAAGGATGATGGAGATCCTTGGAGATGAGTAACAGTGGGAAGAAGCCAGCATCCTTGAAATGAGGCACGAGAGTAGTAGGCAGTGTCAGTGACCATCAGGGCCTGTGGTGTCATGTGCAAACCTGGAAGTGTGTCAGGCTTGTGGAGTGCTGCTGAGTAGGGGAAAGATCCATCACCTGCAGAGAAGAGTAAATTCCCTGTGTTTTTTTTTTTTCTTTCTTTCTTCTGTTCTATAGTCTAACCAGTGTCTGCAGAAGCATAAATGCAAGAAAAACTGGTTAGTGTGACTCTAAGTAGGATGGAGGATGAATGTGTACATAACTACCTATTTGGTCAGTGTTTAAACAAGTTAGATATCTGATTATTTTTATGTGATACAAATTTAGGTTTTGGAGGTTGGAGAGTAAAAGATGGGCAGGGGACAAAGAAGTAACAATGAGGAAGTAGGGGATTAGGAAGGACTGGTGGAGAGAAAGCTTGGTGTTGAAACCAAGAAGATGAACCACAAAATAGAAGAGAATCACAGTGTAGATGAAAACAAAGACAGAGTCCACGTATCTAATTCATTTTATCACTTACTTATTCTTTAGATATTCAATTAGTGTATGTGATAGGCATTTCAAACTGCTATAACAATACCATAGAATGAGTGGCTTACACAACATGTATTTTCCATAGTCCTGGAGACTGGGATGTTTGGGCACAGATCTTATCTTGGGTGTCTATTGAGAGTACAATTCATGGCTTGCAAACAGCTGCCTTTTCATTGGGTCCTCATTTTCTCCTTGGAGAGAAAAATCATCTCCCTAATGTTGCTTCTTATATGAACACGAGCCTCATTAACGAGGACTCTACCCTAATGACCTAATCACCTCCCTGAAGTCTAAAATCATCATATTAAAAGTTAGGATTTCAACACATGTATTTTGGGGAACATAAGTTTTCAGTCTATAACTGAATGAACACTCATTATATTTTAAGTGCTCTGCCACTCAAGATAAGCAAATATAATGAAATAGTAACCCCTGTGGTCCCTCACTACAGCCTAATAAGTGAAGCTGGACTTGTAGCATCAATTTTAATGCAAATGCCAAAAGGATGATGGAAATAAGCACAGTGGACTATTAGGCCACAGCAAGTAGGGAGAATAAAAGCCCAAACTTGTTCTTATTTTTAGTGCAAGTCAGATAGATAAAGAAGGGGCTTGAGAGAGTGGGGCAGTTTTATTAATCAAAGAGTATGTAAAAATACAAAGAGCATGTGTAAAAATACAAAATATGAAAAAAATAAAGAATTTTTCACAAAAGTATAGTAAATTTCAAATTAATTTAGAAAAAAAATATTCTTGTAGTTTTGGATGCTGTTATAAAAGTCAGCATGGGCATGTCATGGTAAGTGGTCTTTGGGCTAGATTTTCTGTACTGTACTGTTTTAGATCAGCGTAGGCCAGGAGCAGCTATCCTCTTCTTTGAGAGCATTTCACAGATTTGTCGTCCCTGCCATCCTGGACAACAATCCCAGTTCTTAAACTAGAGCATTATATTCAAAGTTGTGCAACCTCAAAAACATCACAGCATGGACCAGTCTTTTACAGTCTATGCTTATGGTGAACTTTATAAGAAAGTGTGTACTGTAAACATTATTCTGAGATCCATAAACACTTGTTGAATCATAATCTAAAAGTTTCAGAATGTAACTATATGCAGAACAAACTTCATAAAGTGCTGATAACTTCTTTTATGGAACTAAGCCAGGACTCTTAATTTATCAGAGATATATTTATGGTTTTTATTTCAAAATACCAAGGTTTCAATGTAGTTTCTTATAAAGCAAAGTCTAAGGCCCATTTAAAATGGAGTATTTTCCTTGAAGGTGCTCTGGTAGCTGGATGAAAGTGAGTTGGTTGGGGTCAGCATGGTCATCTATGGGCCACGTAATCAGAGAGGGTTGCTTGCAGAGCGAAGTGGGATATAAAAGCACCTAGGGTGGAGGAAATGTACACAAACAAGAGAATTGAGGCCGGACAAGCAAAAAGGAGGGTTGGCAGAAGCAGTAAAGCAACAATTTTAAAACAGAGTCAAAATAATTTTGAATCTCTACCAATGTGCTTTTTGTCGTAGTCAGAAAACATTTCAGGGTGTGGCTGATTTTAGAATTATAAGAAAAAGAATCTAGGTACTTCTTGACTGAGGGAAAAACAAGAGGAAAAAAGCAAGACTTTTTAAGATACCTGTTCTTTGGATAGAGATGGAGATTAACAAAGAAGTTGCACAAAAATGTTTTTCTTTCAAGGACAAGTAAGAAAAAAGATGAAAAGCCATCCTGAAGTGACCTATTAAATGACTAGTTCTTTTCTTTTCTTTCTTTCTTTTTTTTTTTTTGCATTCAGGGGCACTCGACCACTGAGCCACATCCCCAGCCCTATTTTGTGTTTTATGTAGAGACAGGGTGTCACTGAGTTGCTTAGCACCTTGCCATTGCTGAGGCTGGCTTTGAACTCACAATTCTCCTGTCTCAGCCTCCCAAAGTGCTGGGATTACAGGCATGAGCCACTGCGCCCAGCTTGACTAGTTCATTTTGACATGTATCTCAGAAGGCAGTTTTTCACCTTCCAGAAGCCAAAAACTTAAATTCTCTCACTGTGTTTGGATTTGTTGTCTGTGGAAGATTTTCCTTTTGACACAGGATCTTACAGCAGCTGTTGATAAACAGCGTGAGTTTTTGGTACATAAAATTCAAAAGATAATTTTTTTAAGGAAAAAAAATGTGTTCTTCTTGGGTTTATGTATTTTACTATTTTTTCTGTTAAGCCATTTAAAAGAAATCTTACCAGCATTATAAATCTATCAACTGAGAAGGCTTTACCAGACATAACTAAAAGTGAACCCACCAAGGAAAATTTGTGCATTTCATGCATTAAAGTTATCTAAATCCATCAAATAACAATAGCTGCCAAATAATGTTTTGGATTTATTTTATTGTGATTCCTCATCCTTAATTCCTTGGTGTTGGGTATGTTTATTATAGTGTTAAATGAGGCAGTGCCTGAACAGGTACAGGAAAGCACTTTGGAATCAGACACACCTAATAAAGCATAATTCCAATCAGTGCTTCACTATTTTGCTTCCCTTGATAACTCTGATACCAAGGTTCAATTGTCATAAGTGTCAGGAGTTCTTCTCTAAGGCTAATAAATGATGCACAGGGTTCTGATGGACAGTATTTTCTATCAGTGATTCTTTGGTAACCATTGTGCTTTCATCTATCACTATGTCTATTCCTGTGGTTTTCTTTTTGGCTTTGTGTGTATGTATGTGTATATAGGTAATTGATATGTAGACAAATACATACTTATAAATAAGAGAGAGGTACAGACACAGACAAGTGTCAATATCCATTTTCCTTGACAGTAGTAGAGAGCATGCTTATTTCTCAAAAGCCACAAGCCATATGAAATTCCTGGGTTTTGAACATATTTTATTATTTTAGTACCAAGTCTTCTGGCCAGGGAAATGCCTATGTTTTCCGAACCTCTCACTGTGGTAAGAATGCACAATCAATATCCAACTTGTTTGATCAAGGTTTATCTTTGAAGTCAATGTAGCCTAATATCCATAAATGTTCCTGTGCAGGAGCGATAGGGTGGACACTTCCATGACAGCAGCAAGGTCTGCAGTGGACATCTACTCGGGAAATGCTTCTACCTATTATATCTATGTACACTTATCTCCTCCTATCAATAATTTAAGCTATCTTTTAAAAGGGGTTTAAGGTTTAGATGGTCTTTCATTGGACACTTATTTGATGAATAGATGGTGGTTATAGACTGAGCTGTACAGATTTAATATGAACCCAATGTGCTTAATTTGTATCTTAATAATTAAGATTTAAATCGATAGAAATTGACTCCTAACATCATAAATGTCCTCAAAGATCTTGAGTGACACACAAGAATTTATCAGAGAATTAATACTATGAAATATTGTTTAAAGATAAAAGAGGTGTTTATGACTCCTCGGTAAATTACTCAACTATGAGGCCCTTAAAGTTCTAAAGAGGGGCTGTCTCCAGCTTCAAGTTAGAAACTGAACTTTCTGGAGGAAATCTAAAAAGCTATTAAAATTTCTTATGTTAAAATCATTTACAGAAAGTTAAAATTTTTGGTTTCCAAGTATTTGTGCATACAACTGTACAGAAATGAACAGTTAGCAGAATGATGCATTTAGAGTAGATATTTTATAAATATGTTGAACGGCTGACTGAACTGTCTGGTAAATGTGCGGTGAACACCCTCATAATACATATTGGTCAATAAGAATGTTAACAGAAGCTTCTTTTGAAAGTTCATTGTCCTAATCATTTTAAGGAGTCAAATAATATTATATGATAAGGATATTCATTGGAAACAAATATACTAAAAAGTTAACATATTATGTACTTATTCTTGTAAACTCAAAATACATCAATTTGTCTCTGCAAAGTGTAATATTAGTATGGAAATATTTTTGAATACATTGTGATCACTGTGGTATTAACATCTTCTTACTAAAGTTTTACAGAAATAGGTCCCTTCTATTGAAGACACCCTCATGTGTTGTATTTGTCAGTGCTTAGAGTTCCAGTATTTCTGGGTTGCTCTTGAATGTATTTTTTATGAAAAAACATGGGAGAAATTGTAGTTAAAGCCATGTGACCAATTATCTAACTTTTTCTCTAGTATCAGCAATTATAGCTCACACATCCTTAATTCCATCGGTAAGTACAAGAGTTTGGACTATTGAAGGAAGCACTAGATTTTCCAAGGTATCCCTTTTTTTTATATCTATTTCTTACAATTTATTAGAAATCTCACTTATCCAATTGAGAGTCAAGTCTCACCAACTCACGGGAGTTAGATTTTTATATTCATTTATCTTTCTCTTTAGAGCTACTGACAAAATATTGTTTTGGCAACATAAGTTAAAGTTCCCCAGATATACTCAGTGATGAGTTGGGTCTATAAATCAGTAGATAAGGCAGCTTGAGTTTTATGATAGTTTAAAATTTTAAAGTGCTTTCATTGATTCCATGACTTTGATGTTCACACTGACTCTGCATCATGGATAGAAATATGAATCATTACTTTTCTCTCCCTCCATCCCTCCCTTTGTCCTGTTCTTTCTATAGAATGGAAATTGTCATTCAAGAGGACTAAATTCTTAGTTTGAGAACTAAACCAGGGCTGGGGCTCAGTGGTACCATGTCTGCTTAGCATGCATTAGACCCCAAGTTTAGTCCCCAGTGTGCACGCACGCACACACACACACACACACACACACACACACACAGAAATGCCAAGAACTAAACCATTAAGTGGCAGAGTCATGGTTTAAGCTTTGGTAGGGAGACAACATTGCTAAATTATTTCATGTATATATAGGTTACAGAGTCAGAGATTCCTGGATCTACTTTGTTTTCCACAGTTACTAGTTCTACATCCTAGAGTCAGGTTGTATTACATCACCAATTATAAAAATGGGTATTTCTTAATCAACCATTTATCAAAGGTATAAAATGAAATGTGAAATGTTGTCATAATATCTCAGCGCCTTGTGTGTGTCTGCATGCTTGTGTGTATGCATATATATATGTATACATATGTACATATATATTTAGCATAGTTTAGCCAATAATGTTGATGTTAATGATGATAATCTTAATTTTGATGATTTACTCAATTTCACATTCTTTTAAATGAAATATGCATGTAAATAGTAATCATCAATTTTGATATGTAGGGATAACATATTGGACTGGATAATACTTTGTTAGGGAGATTTCTTGTGCATTGCAATATGTTTAGCAGTGTCTCTGGCCTCTACCCACTAAATATCAGTAGTATGCACATCTCTTCTGCTGTAACAACCAAAACCAAACACAAACATTCTAGAATATCCCTTGCAAGGCAAAAATCTTCCTGGTTGAGATCCATTTATTTAGATAACATGGGATAAAACCATATGACCTACATCTGTTTTAGCTTTATTCCACAAAACTGTGGAAGTAGAGAAAAAGGGGGTAAGAAAATAAAATACCTTGTGTGTCTGCTTTGTAAGAGGAATAGTCCTGTTGCTTGATTTCACATACATTATGTCCTGTGATACACTAAGTAACTACTTGAGCTACTCCTATTATCCCCATTTCATGTAAGAAACTCATAGGAAAGGAGTAATAAGTATATTGCTTATAGAATAAGCATTAAGGCTTTTGTAATTAAGGTACCCTCTTTAACTTTCATGGCAAGTGGTGAAATAAAAGACTGCATCTATAAACAGACAAAATATCAAGTTTTTAATCCACCAAACTATTGTATATCTGAAAGACAAATGAGATCATAATGTAAGCAAAGACATAATAAGGAATCTAAAGCCAGAGGAAAGCAATATAAAATCACAGTGTGTGAATAATTCTCTCATATTCAGTGGGGTTTTGTTGATTCATTCAACAACTAAGAGTAGAAAATTCTGTTTAGCCCAAAATCCTTTATAAGTTTTGGTACATGATACGATTGCAAGTGGTAAAATTTTGAAGCACTAAATGATTTGCTAAGATCTCTGTTGTGACTTGCATTTAGAGATCAGCTTCCACCTATTCCATTAACTTAGAGAGGGCAGGGAATGTACCCTCTGACCACTTGTCACTAGGTTTAGTGTCTTCTTCCCTACCTTCCTTTCCTCCTAACAGTGTGTAGTCGCTCATTCACCTCCCCTGCTTTGATCACCTCTCTAATCCCCCTCTTATAATTTGCAATCCACTCAAATGAAGGTCATTTCAGAGGTCAGCTGACAGATTGTGCCATCTAAGGCCTTCGATTTGCCTTCTCTGTTCAAGTGCGTAGGCTACTACATGGGGTTCTGAGGATACTGGGCTCTCCTCTAGCATGTGGTGTGGCTTTTCTAAGCAGTAACATTTTTTTTTTTTAATTTTTTTTATTTTCTTAGTTGTAGGTGGACAGAATATCTTTTATTTTTATGTGGTGCTGAGGATCGAACCCAGTGCCTCACGCATGCTAGGCGAGCACGCTACCACTGCGCCACAATCCCAGCCCCAGCAGTAACATTTTTGTCATCATTACTCAGAGAAGCCTGTAGAGTACTTATGTCATCATAACTTAGTTGTGTGCTCTAAGAAAGTCTTGCTGGAAAAGAAGAATCTGTAAGCTAATAAATAACTTCACTGCCAGCTCTCGGAAGTTGCTACTTATCAATTTGTCAGAGTCACTAATCTGTTGGGCAAACAGCTTCCTTATCAATACTAGTTCATTAATCACAACCTGTTCATGAACATTGCTTTGCTGTGTCTAGTGATCCTCAATTATTATGTCATGAAATTTCCCCATCCCCTTAAAATACTTGAACTTAGATCCTAAAGTCCTATGAATAGGCTACTTCTGACTCATCTTTGCATGAGGATGGTGTTCTTTTCTACAGTTTCAAATCACCAGTTTATGTAGTGATGTGCATCTTGCTCATCACTACATAAACTTGTTCAGCATCTTGCAGAATAACTGAATTTGAGGCTTCTGAGGATCTAAATTCGTCTATAGACTGACAAGTAAAACGGGCATCTCCACTGAAGTGGTTAGGAGATACCTCTTCCTGCCCACCTCCTAATAAGTCCACTGGGAATTGTTATTCCATGAGCCAAACACAGCTGCTCTAAACCTATCAGAAATAATAAAAAATATGGCATAATTTATCAGCATATATTTAGCATGCAGGTGGTACTTAAAATTCAACTGAATCCAAAAATTTTTAAAAGGAAGATACATATAGGCAGATAATGTACTGAAGAAAAAGATGTTAAACATCAAGATTGGAGGATGATTTCTGCTGAAGGCATTTCTATACAATTTGTTATTGGCTAAATAAAGGATACACTTGTTCCCTCCCATGTTTTATATCTTACTTCTAATAACAATTCAAAAAGTACCTATCTGTGTTGAAGTAGCCTACCAAACAACAGTTAGAAACACTTTGGTTGTATTGGGATCCAACTCTGTCCAAACACAGAGCCATTTCCACCAGTAACACCACAAGAGTGTTGCTCAGGGAAATAATGTCAGGAAGAAAACACAAAATGAAATTAGAAGAACGGAATGCATTTGTTGCCTGAGGATAATATTAATAGCTGTTTACTCTAGTTGTAAAAGAAAAATCCCAGTACCTTTCCTAATTAATCTAAGATATATAAAAAGAGATGTAATGCTTTACCTAGTTGTCAGGTCCTTCCCTCACAGAGTATCGTAAACAATAAGTCTGATCATGTGATTAAAGAGAACCAGCTCAAAGGACCAAACATACTGTGGGCTTCAATTTGAATTCTGGATCTAGCACTCCACTTTGGCAACTTCTTTAACACTGATGAACTTGTTTCTTCATCTATAAAATCGAAATAATAAATTTTGGATCAGACAAAGGAGAAAAAAGGGAAGGAAGAGAGATTGGGAGTGGGAAAGTTAGTAGAATGAATCAGACATTACTTTCCTATGTTCATGTATGAATATACCACCAATATAATTCTACATCGTGTACAACCCGAAGAATGGGAAGTTGTACTCTCTATATGTATAGTATGTCAACATATATCCTACTGGCATGTATAAAAAAAGAACAACAAAAATTGGAATGATGAGCCTAACCTCACATGGTTGCACTAAGGATAAAATGAATAGACAAAACATAAAACAAACAAACAAAAATAACAACAGCAAAAACTTTGGGAGTGCTATGGAATGCCTGGGATATTATAGCATCTGTCTTTTAAATATTAATAACACACACTGAGCTTTACATAATGTTTAACCACACATTTTATTCAGTTAGATATAGAAACCCTGCTATTTGGACTGAAGATGTTTTAATTATATCATATTAATATTTTCTTGGTATGTGTTCTTTACAAAGAGTGATTCTTTGATAACATGTATCATGTCTTAAGTTATTATTTAAGGTATACAGAAAGAGTCATTGAAAATAGAAAAATAATATTCATGACCATAACTGGAATTCTGCTATAGCACAGCAACCAATAAGATTAATCTCAAGCTTGAGAAAGTAACTGAAGTTTACAAAATGCACCTTTTCCATCATATGCTAAGTAATAGCCTCCTAAGATAATAGCAATTGTTGGTAGTAATTTTGAAATAGCTATAAAACATTTCATTTGTTATAATAGGGTCATTTTAAATATAGGTTATCTGACCTAGATAGTTTCTTTCTCCAGCCCTGCCACTATCCTTTTGTATGCTCATTCATCTTTTCTTCATTGAAGGTCATCTAGTTAGATAGAAAGTGCAGCAATATACTAGCTCTTAAACTACTTAGACTTTCTGACCCAAAGATATTGACTGAATTGGCACAGTTACAATCTTTACTTTAGTACATAATTTACCTTGTGATACCTCTCTGGTAAATGCCATACATATTTATATGTCACCAGCCTGAATGGAAACATGCTCCTTGTGAATGTTACAAGCCTGGCTTGTTAAATTTGTTTCCAGATGGGTGAATCCATAGGGAAATGAGAACCCATGTGCTGGCAATTCATTCTAGAATTAAATTGAACTTGCTTAGGGTTGCCATCACTGCTAATATCAAACATGGACTAGACCTATATGATCTGCTCAACATCCAGAAGCACAGCCAGAACAAGTCAATGAGCAGTTTGTGTCAAAGACTTGTCCATGAAGTCCAGGTACTTTACAGTGGCACAGACTCTTCTCTAATCCATAGACTATCTTCCACATAAGTAACACAATGTGAGGTGGCATAGAGTTCTATGAAAGTTGTCAAGAATGTGTCCAAATATATTATTATTTTTATACATTTTAGTATGCTCTTCTAAAGTATTAATACAGAAGTCTTAACTACTGTGTTGTGTTTTGTGTGTGTATATGTGTGTCTGTGTGTGTGTGTGTGTACAGAGAAATGCTGTGAACCAGAGCAATGAACCCCATAAAATACAGTGCAGAAAGTGGTAGCTTTCTGTGGTGATGATTATATTAATGTGAAGTGTTAAGAATCCATCTTCTTCCTGCATTTCTAGGCCAGACAGAATGACTTTGCATTAACTGAAGCCACACAAGGGATTTTTCATGTTCATTACATTAGGTAGAAAAGAAAGAAAAATGTGGATGAAGTGTGTGTACATTCTTAAGTATACCCATCCGTAATCTCAGGTATAAACAAGGGTTCATGCTTGTGAAGTGTTCAAACATCTTCAGGAGTCTCTATGTGGAAACCCTTGGACAAATAAATTAGAGACCAATTTAGATTTAGTAGTTAAGAAACACCAAGTGACCAATGTCATTCACCAGACCCACACTCTTTTCTAAAGAAAGTGATGGAAGTAACATTCGAAGGAAGTGTCCAAGAACTGCTTGGTCAATTTAAATAGTAGAAAATCATAGAAGAAAATTCATGTATTTTAACTCAGGGTTCTCACTGTTTTTATTACATAAGAGGCTCCAAACTTTTAGTTCAAAAAACTAGAAGGAAAACTATTTGGATAGCAAAGAGATTTCCTATGAGGATTCCAATGTTCTGTGGCTTTTCAGCATATCAGTTAGTATTTCTAGATTAACTTTTATTTTGAAGCTTTTGTGGATTTTATTCCTCAGAATAAAACTGAATTAGTAACTAAACATGATTTTTTAAAATTATGTATTAAATAACAGAGCTTTCTGAATCACTTAAAGTCAAGACTGAAATTGAAACTGGTTATTGGGAAATGATATGTTTTGTGCATTGCACAAAAGAATTATCTTGACTGTGTATATAAATCACTAATATAAAAGTTTAGGACAAATCCTCTTCTATGTGAAGAAAACATAAACTAAGGAATACTTGACAATACTTTATGCACTGATACCATGTATACACACTATGCTATCTCACTGAATTAAAATATAACCCTTTTCTGCCTTTCATTTTAAATGTTAAACAAATGTAGGTACATGTTATCTCATTAAGAGGAAACTCAATATTAGCTTAGTCTTTGCTGTGATTACTAATTTTAATCTATAGAAAAGAGGTACAACTGACCTCATCCCTGCTTCGTATTGAAAAACAATAGAGATTAGCAATTGAAATGTTCCTAAAAACTTCTGATTCAGTGATTTTAAAGGTGATTCCATGAAAACCAAGAATTAGTTGTGCCTCAGATTTGACCTTGACAGCAAGAGCATACTCCTGCCCCTCTCTGTGACCTCTTCTAAGTTATAAAGCTTTTGGTTTATTTTTTTTGTATTCAGGGGCCACAGGACAGATTTCATTTTAATAAAACAAATTTTCACTAAACATATATTTATATGTATACACAAACATGCATACATATACGTATATTATATATATATACACATTATGTGTATATTTATTTATACAGTCAGTCTTTCATATTCTACATCTCTGGAACCAACCAACTGCAGATCCAGGATTTTAGAGAAAACAATTGGGTCTGTACTGAACAAGTACTGACTTGTTTCTTGTTATTTTCTCTTAAGTAATGCAATGTAACATAATATCTACTTACATACCATTCACATTATATTCGATGTTACAATTAATCTAGAGATGATTTAAAGAATACAAAGACTGTGCATATAGTATGTGCAAATGCTACACTATTTATATGAGAGAATTGAGCCCCTATAAATTCTACTGTCTGTAGAGTTTTCTGAGATTGATACTCTCTGGATATTGAACAATGACTGTATAATATGTATGTACAAAACTTGGGAAAAAGAGGCTCATTTCATAGCACCTTCATTTAAAAGACTAAGAAATTAATGCCTAGGGAAATTAAGTGAAATTACCCAAAAGGAAAACAATTATCTAGAGACAAAATGTATCAGTAATTTTAGTTCTTCTGGTTACCAATTCAATTCTTCAGTCCTATCTTTAAGGTAATAAAATGCTTCAAGTTTGAAGGATGGTTGTAATGAATCTAAGAGAAGTTTTTGTGTAGAATAGCACATGCAAGACACCAGCAATAGAAATACTGTAAAATAGTGTCCTCTGGAAGTTTAGCCATTGAAGTGTGATCTGTATACTGAGAATAAAAAGATTAAGCAGGGAATACTTAAATGTGCTTTACATAGGTGGTAGATTAATCATATTGCATAAGAACATATGGCATCTGGATCCATGCCCATGTGGGTCTGTTCAGCTAAGAATGCAGTTAAAATGTTGTACTCAATTTTTCTACTCTATTATTGATGCATATTACTAAATGCAAGTGCGGCAACAAAGGGGCAGCCAACTGGAAAATATAAAATGCTCAGAACTGCCATGGGAGAAGGGAAACTTCAAATGTATTTGTAGAGAAAAGGAAACTTTCCTTACGTGAATGAGCAGGTTTTTTGCAGAGCAAGTGCCAGGAAAAGTTACTCCTCACCGATATTCTGTACTCTAGCTACATTTGCCAGTCTCCCCTGTAACTAGGTTGTAGTTAGGTTAAGGCCATGTGAAGAGATCTGACCAGTGAACGTCACATAAAAGTGACAGTGATGTTGGCTACTTCCAGCCATAGGTAATAACAGCTGTTGGCTTTCCATATTCCTTCTTCCTTCCACTGCAGTGAGAGTAATAGCCACATGTTGAGAGCAAAACTCCAAGATCCAGAGTTCCTATGACCCTGGAGCACTCTGCTGAAGTGAACGGCAGAGGACTATGCGTGGATTAAAGAATATCATCTGTGTTAAGCTAGTAACCTTTATGGGTTTCTCTTGCAGCAGAATTCTGTCTATATTGTAAAGAAATTTTCCAGTAAAAATGTTAGTAAAGACTACTTAATATTAAATTTGTACAAACATATATTTAGCATATTAAGTGAAATAGTACAAAATGTAACATAGCAATGCTCAAAATAAATGCTGATTTTAAAAGCACAGATTAATTTAGCACAACCACCACAGAATACCAGAAGAGGCACAGAACTGCATAATACAAGAAGTAATAGAGGCTAGAATAACACCACACAGTTCATCTCCTTAGCCAAACCTGGTTGCAGCTTTTTGCCAGTTCTTTTGTGTAGCAAGTCAAGATTAATATCAGAATATCACTATGTCCCTGTTGAAGTGTTTTGAATATTCTCTCCAATATTAGCTTCATAGTAAAGTTAGTTTAATTTTAATGCTACAGAATAAAATTTTGAGACGAAATTCTTTTCTGTCTTCACAGAGTCTTGGGTAAGTAATACTCTGCAGCTGCATCTTGATATTAAAGGGCATCTGTACTAGGTTAGTCTTCTAAATATGGCAATCAATATTTGCCTATACCCAGTGGCAAAGCTAGATAATCAGCCTCCATTATAGAAATTTTTTGAGGAACTATCCAAATTGAAGCCATGATTAGCATTTTATATCCACATAAGTTATGGTTCCAATACAGAAATATGGAAGTGTCTAGGCAATAAAAGAAAATGGCATATTACATAGAACAAAGAATATCACAAAAAAATAAAACGTTTAAGTTCAAAAAGTCATTTCAACAGCCTGCTTATGCTTGAATAAACAATATTTTTATGTTTAATCTAATTCAATTCTAGTAATTGATTCCAAGAAGATGTAATTGAAAAGGTTCCTTGAAACGAAGTCTTTTTCTCTTAAATATCATTTGACACATTTTAAAAGTGAGTTTCTCTGTATTTTCCGTTGTTCATTCCACTACATAAAAGTCATATTCAATATCAGAGACACGTGATAAATTTATCATCTGGGAAAGAAGGTTAACTTGAAAGAGATCAGTTTGGAAAATGTGCAATTTAAATCCTTTCAAAAGGGACTGGAGTTCCAAAAATTAATACATCTGCATTTTCAGTGGTGCATTCATTTCTTCAAAATGGATAGAGAGCACAGGGACGGTAACTGAAGATGTCTCTAACACTAATTAAATTGAGTTAAAAAAAACTCTGAAAATGCAATTTACTTCCACCTGCAATGACATGTTCCTGTTTTCAATTAGTATCCAAAACAAAAGAAATTAAAATACTCAATGTCACTGAATAATTGATGAAATATAGTCCCCTTATGAGACTGGCACAAATAGCTCAGTGAAATAAAACAGAAAAATCGACTTCTGACAGTGGGCTGGTGCTTGCTGGGGCGGCGGTTAGGTTGGCTCTGCCATGAGGCCTGGGACGCCTGGTCTGGTAGGACTGGTAGCCTTGGGTGAGTTCCCAGCTAGCCCCAGTCTTCTAGCGGTGCTCAGACTGGAGCTATATCTGCATGCTATGATGTTCTCTCATATCAATCCGGCTACTGGGATCCCCAGTAGTGAAGTAAAATACTCAAATGCTCTTCAGCACAGAGGATAGCTACATTAACCTTCAGTTTAAGAAAAGCCCTCCTAAGATCCCTTACAAGGCCATTGCACTTGCCACTGTGCTATGTTTGGCGCCTTTCTTATTATCATATGCTGGCTTCTGTTGTCAGGCTACATCAGCAAAGGGGTGGAGTAGAGGTGTGCAGACGGCTGTTTTCCTCTATTGGCTTCTGGTGTTTTAGCCAGGATTTTACCATCTTCGCATCGCCTACTATTCATCTAAAGGCTACCAGGGTTACTCTTATGATGACATTTCAGACTTTGATGACTAACACTCACTTCACCCCTGAGACAAGTCCCAGTGGAACTGAACCCAGCTTTAAAATATTGAATAGAAACTATGGCTGAAGGCTGAGAAATTATGCAGTTTGCAGATGTTTGACAAAACAATGGCCAGAGTTTATGGGTCTATCCCAAAAATGTTCCTAATTAGCTAATTCGGAAAAACTGTTTTTCATGTGGTGCTAGCAAAACTCAACACATTTTTCTACATGAATTTGTATCATGGAAGAATAGCAATGCTAATTGGGAAAGCAGGAGGTTATTCTGTGATGGAAAGTGTTACCATTCCCTCCCTCTTTAGAGTGAGCATTTCTTTTAAATAGTCTTCATTGTCAATCTGTTATTGTAGCAAATGGAAGAGTGTGGCATGTCTAATATCTCAGTTATGCAGTAATTTATTTTTAAAATAGCAAAAGGTCTTATCCCCTACATTTAACTCTACTTTCACATTCTGGTGGAAGACCTCTGTAAAATTACATATTAGTGTGGATCCATCTGTAATATTTTTGACTTTGTTTCTTAGTGACAGGAGCCAGGAACTTTTTAAGCCATAGAGCAAGTTTTCAAAGTATAAGCACTACCTCTGATAATCAATCCTTGGCCAGCTCTGATCTTGTTTTCCAATAGGTTGGCCTGCAAATTATTTGGGTCATTCTATCCTTTGTAGATCAAGATGTTTTATATATCATGCCTTTAAAGACTGGACTTTTAGCTGTTCTCTAATGAAAAATGAAGATAAGTGGTTGCTATTTAAAGAGTATAACCCTATTGCTAGCACCTGGTATTATAGTGTCATTCTGCTGAAGATTTCAACACTTGGCTTGGATTCCTGGAGGACCATATCCTTGTTTCTTTGCTTGAAAAAAGTGACTTATATTAAAATGAAATTAAAATGTCAGAATTCAAAAAAAAAAAACAGAAAGAAACCAGAAAAATCTAGATATAGAACCATGTACATACAGAAATTTAGCATCTGATATAAGTGGAATTGAAATTCCTGGGGAAAGATGGAAAACTAAAACACCCTGTCAGACAACACAACTGGGTCAGTACCACAAAATAGATAGCATGATAGCAACATGATATATCATATTTCACACTATACCTAAGAATAAACCTCCAGTGAAGAAGAGATCTTAATGTAAAGACTACATCCATGCAATAGTAAAGAAAAATATAATTTACATTTTAAACTGAGTGTGAGTAAAAGCATTTATAACTGAGTCAAATGAATTTTAAAACATAAAAATATAAGTCAAAAGAAAAAAAACTAAACTGAGAAAATATTTTTATATTACAAAAATGGGATATTATACTTAATATGTGAAGAACTTTTTATAATCAATAAAATAATTTCCAAAACTGAAGAGAAAAATAGGTAAAAGGAACAGACAATACACAATAATTTGTAGATTGCCTTAAAATGCATGACAGGATTTTAATTTTTACTCATAGAAAGAGAAATATATGTTAAGAACTGTACTTAGATATAATTTTTCATTTATCATGTTGGTGAAAATTAGAAAATATGATAATTTTATTGGTGAGGCTATGGGTTAATAAGTCCTTTGGCACATTTCTCTTTGGAGTACAAAATATTAACCTGTTGCATTGAAAATTGGTAAAGTTAATAATTTAAAAAAAAAAAAAACTTTCCATAGAATATACTGATTGACCCAAAAATCCTTCTCAGAATTTTCCCTAATAATTTATATTCAAAAATGCAAATTACATAAACTTTCCTACACAACTTTATTCATTTGGCATTATTACAATATTATCAGGGATGTTATTAGGCCTTTTGCTCACATGTAGGAAAATCATTGGAAAAGTTATGATACCTTAACAGAATTAAGTTATTTTATAAAACATCTATAAAAATAAGAACAATCTTCATGAAAAGATACGGAATGATTTCCAGAATATTTTAGAATGTGAGAACCACCAGAAAAAATGTTTCTGTCCGGTACACGGAGAAGAAATGGATATCAGGAGCACAGGAGCTGAAAGGTTGAGAATTATTTTAAAAGCTTTTATGTATTGCTTTTACTTTAGTTAAAAGTTGTACACCTCAAAAAAAGGTGCAAAATATCGGAATGGATTCTCAAATACCTTACCACAATGCATTCATGGATGGTTAACATGTTTTGAAATATTTCTCCTTTTATTCTGCATCAAATTTTAATGCATGTTACAATAACCACATCAGTTTCCAATATTGCAGTCTCTATTTTTTGTGAAAAAAGTCATTCTTCTATGTAATCAAAATATAAATATCACACAAGACATTTAGCACAGTGTTTTATCCAATATTTTCACCACATTCAAATTTCTCCAATTTTCTTGATAATATCTTTGATAGTTGTCTATTTTTTGATCCTAGATGCAATCAAGAACCATACAGTGCAAATATTTATCATATTTAGTTTTCTTTAATCTAAGAGAGTCTCCTATTGTGTCTTTCCTTATATTTTTTTTTGTTTCCAAGCTATTTGTCTTGCAGAAAAGTGTTCAAGCAGAATTTTCTTTATTAATTCTGCTTATTTAAATAATCAGAAATTTAAACACAATATATTTTTTATTTTTTATTATTTAATTTAATTTATTTATTTATTTATTTTTGGTACTGGATTTTGATTGAACTCAGGGGTACTCGACCACTGAGTCACATCCTCAGCCCTATTTTGTGTTTTTTTGTTTTTATGTAGAGACAGGGTCTCACTGAGTTGCTTGCTTAGTGCCTCACCATTGCTGAGGCTGGCTTTGAACTCGTGATTCTCCTGTCTCAACCTCCCTAAGTGGTGGGATTATAACCTTGAGCCACTGCTCCCTGCTTAAACACAAATTAAAAGTGAAATATAATTGTCAAGAAAACTTCCTGTTGTTCAGTGAGGCCCTTAGTTCTTACACTTTTTTTTCATTTATTCAGTACTAAAATATGTAAAATATTTTCAGAACTACTAGACCAACTAAAAATCTACCATTAATATTCCAGGTTTTTTTTTGTTGTTGTTAATTATATTCCGTTGAAAATATAAGATCTGAGTAGCAGAACTAGTATTGTCATCCACTTGCATTAGACTACAAATTCCAACATCTTAACTACCATTATGCTATTGTAGATTGCTGGAGATACAATTCAGAGAGATTTATGATTGAATAGGTCTAAGAGAGGAATGAGTTGTCTTTATTTTGAGCAAGCATCTTGGGTGTAATTGAGGCTAGAAGCCACACTTTGACAGGATGGTAGTTCTGACACCTGCTTATCATACTTACTTGGGAGATTTTAAAAACCATATAGCTTGTACTTATTTAAAAATTTTTTTTCCAAGAATCTCTGAAATGAGACCAGATATATGAATCACAACAATCCCAAAGAAGGACAGAGAATCAATACAAAAACCATTCCCTCATATGATTTTGGTTTGAGATTCACTGACAGGCAGTATCATTCCATGCTCATGAAAATCCCTGGTGGCCACTCATCAAACAAAGGTTCTCTGTTTCGGAGAACAGTTAAAATCTTAATGAGGAACTTTAATTTCATTTCCAGGAGCAAAGACAACCTTGGCCAACCATAAAAAAGAATATCTTTTATACAAGTAAGATTTTTGCCTTTTAATCTCTGCTACTTTATAGATTCTTCCCCCACCTTTTTTCTTTGTTTTTCTACAGATTTTCCTTTGTTCTTTAAAAGTCAAAGAAATACATGGGAGTTCTTAAATATAAGCATCAAAGCCTCTATCTTTGCAAGGAGCACATAATCTACACAGAACATTTGAAAGGAAAAGACTTGTATTTTCCTTCTGAGAGAGAGAGAGAGAGAGAGAGAGAAAGAATGAAAGAAAGAAATTCAGGAGGCTGGCTACGTCTGTCTGAACAAGTGTAATGCTCTTCTAGTTCATAGCTTATTACTTTTTTCTAGCTGAGCATTTTCATTAACCATAAATTGGCTTTACCATTTTCTTCACTCTTCAAAATATAATCTTGGATCATCTGTAGGGCTGCAGTAGAGTCATCCAGGTTACATGTTAAAAATGGAGATGATTTGCCCTACAGTAAGACCTAGGAAATAAGAGTATTTGGGGTAAATCCATGAACTGTGCTTTTTTAAAAAAATTCTTGAAGTTGTAAAAGATAAATGTTAAAACTAAGAAAGGCTGCTCTGTTCTTCATTCATGATTCCTAAATGGCTGCATATGAGAACTTTCTGTTCTTTAAACAATAATAATAGGCATAGCTACAATTTCCTTAGGGTTCATATTGAGGTGATTACCTTACATTTGCTATTCAATTTAATACTCATAGCAATGTTATCAGGGAAGAATTTTATGTCCATTTTTGGGATAAGGAAATGTGAGATTGTTCAACCAACTTGACTAGTTAATAAGTTAATAAACAGCAGAAGAAGTATTACCACCCAGCTGGGCTAGATTGTAAAGCCCAAGATCTTAACTGCTAATTATGCAAGTTTTTCTATTCAATAAATTTGTGTAAAAAGAAAATTATCAATCTATGGATGGAATATGTAAACACACACAATGACAATATGGAGGAGTCATGAGTCCCATGGAGACAGACACAGTACAAGGAACTGGATAGAAGAGTACACAGAAAATACTTAACTCACAGGAAAAATTTCATGAAATGGATGTCATTTCTGAACTATTCCTGAAGAATAGGGTAAAGATTAACAGAAATAGATCTACAAAGTAGATATTATATAAATAGAATGGTATGACTGAAGATATAGAAATGGGAAAACATGGAGATCTAAGAAGGTGCATATTACTATATGTAAAGTGGACAGCAGAAGATGATACTAAAGACAGAACTGAACAATTCAGTTGATAGAAGTTCATTTGGGGCCTTAAATGAAAGTACTAAATTATCTTCATGATTTCATCAAGTACCTGGCAAAGAATTCTGTGACTTGTTTAGTCCCAGTAATTATGATGTGGCTCCTGAGTACTTTCAGAAAGAGGTTTGAAAGTCTCACTGAGTTATTTGTGTTTGGATCTCTGTAAACAAGTTTTTATTCTTAGTCTTTCTCCATTAAAAATGATGTACTTCGAAGATGTTAGTTTATAATAGAATTAAGGTATGCCTCTGTATAATTTCAAACAGAAAAAAAGGGAATGCTCTCCCTTTTTACTTTCCTTTTTTTGTTTTGTTTTTTTCCATTGCAAAATTGCTGTCAGTGCATTCAATGACGGACAACAGACAGAAATACTGTAGAGTGTTATTTCCTACTATTCAAAGCTACTTTTGAGTGCTGGTGGTCTTTTTTCTTTGATACTATGTATAATATATGCTAATTTTATATGACAAAATGCTCTGATTCCTAGCCAAGGTTCAATCAGAGTACATAACTGAACAAATACAATTTCTTTTTTACTTTTTATTTAATGGTTCTTAAAGAATCCATCCCTTGCAAATCATCCACGTTGTTCCTCATGTGTTTTATTTTGACTCCAGTTGTTGAAAAATGGTGGCTTGTTTCATGTTTTTATGGTTATATCTTATGCACATTTGGACATGATAGACACAGCTTCAGTTCAATTGTGTAGCTTTGGTTTTCAGGAAAAGTCAATCTTTTAGGAATTGTTTTTTAGATTATCAATTAACTTTTCTTTAATTTAAAAAAATTCCTTAATTAGTTTGAAAATTATTAAGAAATGAAGAAATGTTTATGATGATTTCAATGTTCCCTCTTTCTTTGTCTTAGTTCAGGCTGTAATTCTTGCCTGAATGAGCATTGTTTTGATCATCTGTGGAAAATTATGCATCTAACAAAACTCATCTCTTTCTTTAAAAATTATTTTGTAGTTGGATATGGACAGAATGCCTTCATTTTTTGTTTATTAATGATCAAACCTAATGCCTCACCTATGCAAGGCAAATGCTGTACCACTGAGCTACAGCCTCAGCCCACAAAACTCATTTCTAATGTCACATCTACTCTGTTATTTACCTTGAAATCTTTTTAGCCTGCATCTCAGCAAAGATTACTGTTTTGTATCCATATATCAATTTCAGCTAAGTAATTGAAAGTTTGGGTCCTGGAATCAAACACTACTTGGATTAGAATCCCAGTTATAATACTCGATTTTTAAAAAACCTCAGTTAAGTGATTCAAGTTCTTTGGGCCTCAGTTGTTTTATCTGAAAATAGAAATTCTTCTCAGCACTATCTGATGTAATTATAGGTATTATGAACTAAAATATAATTTATGAAATGCATATTAAGTTTTGTAATGTAAAATATGCTGTATAATTACTGGCTATTAATTATTACTAATGAAAAAGATAGGATAGTTAATGGGTCCTAATTAAGACTTTTTTCAATGTAAAGCCAGCTCCATGAAATTAAAGTTAACTTGCAGAAACATTCCAAACACTAGAGCAATCTCCTTTCTCCTTGGGTGGTGGGGAAAGGGAAGTAGGACAGACCTGAGTGAAGACTGCAGACTCAAGGGCTAACCAATAGCCTTAACATGTTTCCGAAGATACCTGTTTAGCATAGATATTGGTCAACAGCCTTGATACTTTTCCAAGACCTGATTAGCATTAACAATGCTCCTACTCAGTAGCTATATAATCCCATAGACTAGTATACTTAAGAGGCAATCCCGCCAGGCGCAGTGGCACACACTTGTAATGCCAGTGGCGTGGGAAGATGAGGCAGGAGGATAGAGAGTTCAAAGCCAGGCTCAGCAAAAGCAAGGCACTAAGCAACTCAGTGAGACTCTGTCTCTACATAAAATACAAAATAGGGCTGGAGATGTGG
>PVHX01000849.1:0-182644 GCA_004024805.1 Geosciurus inauris | reverse complement strand
CTCTTGCTTGTCTATAGATATCATTCTTCACACTCATAAGATGAGAGCTGGGAAAGAAGTTATTGTCAAGCAGCTTGGATCTGCTCCAACACTATAGCAGGAGAGGTTGCAAATTCAGTTTCAACATGATGGCAATTTTCCTTTACTGCAGTTATTAGTCTATATCTTTCTTACAAGAGTATGTTCTTTAAAAGCAAGAGTATATCTGAGAATAAATAGAGGAAGTGCCTAGAGAGTTAATTTGAACCAATTCTGTACTTAGTAGATTTCTAGATTTGATATGGTGTAAAAAAGTGAGAATTCTTTGGTGAAGGTTAAGACCTCAGATTACATCAGAATTGATATTTTTCTGGAAAGGGTTTTATTGTATTTTTTATGACCTAAGTTACCTGTACTATTTTACTTTCTAAATTCAGAGTTATCAACTCATGTCAGAAACATTCATTTTTACAATGGAGCAGAAAATTTAGTATTCAAGGAGTGTTATTTATACATAATGTGAAATTTGAAAATTTGGAGAAGGGCTGGAGAATCTCACAGGATATGCAGATATCATTAGATATCTTCTGATACTATGGGGCAGTAGTTTACATTTAAGTGAATTCTTGGGTCAAGGGAAGGAGTAAGCTACTATCACATATTAAGTTTATTTGGATCTGGCTACACTGTTTACATAGACAGGCAAAACAATTGTCTTATGAAATTTGAGGTCAAGAAGGAAAAATATATTTAAAGAATTCATTTTACCACAGCTTGACTCTGATATTTCATGTCTCTGAGGACCAACTTCAATAAAAAATTTCCCATAGGCTTATCACAAGATTGAGAAACTTGAGGACAAAGTGTGATGCTGGTGCTGCAAGAAATTTTAAGTGTGTATAGGTTCAAAAGTCACATATTTAGCCTCAGTGTAATAGTCCATATTTATTCAATGTTTTATTTTCTGTGATAGATCTGATCAAAACAACTATGCTGTCCAGGGAAACACCAGAACGATTAAAGGTCAACAGTACTCAACCTGCATTGCTATGTGCACCTTGCTGGATATCTAAAGATCATATCTGTGTCATGTTTATCATCTGTTTCAGGACCATCTTAAGGTTGTGACTTTCAGACACTGAATAATAATAATAATGATAGCCATCATTGTCAAATATTAACCATGTATGATGAATTCTTATAAACACTGAAAATTAATAAAATCATACATCTATTACCATCTAACCTATTATGCAATTTTTGTATTTCATATGTTCAATAGTTATGGATTTTCAGAGACTTTTGCATAACAGATTCAATAATAACCAAGTTAAAGACCAAAAAGGAAAATAAAATATATACAAATGTAAATTTGAGTTAATAAATATTTTTTTCTTTCTTTCCTTTTTTTTTTTTTTTGGTACCAGGGATCAAATTCAGGGGTACTCGACCACTGAGCCGCGTCTCCAGCCCTATTTTGTGTTTTTATGTTCAGGAATGTACACACTATAGACACTAGACTATCTGTACATACATCTAAGGATGGCCTACCTTGCTTCACATGGCACCGATCCTAGGAGAAAGCAAGGAGACTCTGACCTTGTAACAAAATGAGGCTAGGAGTAAAAGATCAGATAATAGCATTGATTTTACTTTAGAAAAATAAATAGGTGATAAAGAATAGGAAATTTCTAGTACTTATTATCCTTTCTATTCATGTTCTCTCTCTCTATACACACACACACACATATATACATATATATGTATATATATCATATTTACTGTTATATTCACATGAGATAACATTATGAATACTAGATGAATACTAGGTAATTGTATGCATATAAGATTCTTAAAATTCTTTGCTTTTATAAACTTTTGTTGATATAGAGGGTCCTAAACTTAAATAACCATAAATACATGTGCTAGTGATCTATGGAATGCTACTTATAAAGAAGCGATAGCACCTTGATTGGCATGTAGCATAGAATGGTGAAGAGGGTTTCATCCCTGTCAGTTTTGAGAAGAGATGAAGGTCAAATATGACATCAAGGTCAGCAATAGGAGTTGTTAGGATAGAGGAAGTGAAGAAAAAATGTGGAGGAGAGGTTAGCATTTAAAAAGAACAGTGTGTTCTAAAACAAATTGACCTAGGGTATGTACATGGAGACATGAGATGGGGCTGTTTTTCCAGAAAGATGCAGCCGCTCAGGCATTTATGTCACACTTTACCATTGGCAAAGTTCCTTCACATCCATTTACTTATTTTATATTCACAAAGGGAAGAGGAAATACTAATGTCCTGTGTTAACAAAATAGGGTTTGCTGAAGTAAGTGATTTGAATACTAATGTCCTGTGTTAACAAAATAGGGTTTACTGAAGTAAGTGGCTTGCACAAGGTCACAGAACAAGTAAATAGATCTACACATCATATCATGCTTATGACTCAAAGCTTTATATGCTTCTGACAGTAATTCCGATTGTGTTTCATGTTGTGTTTTGCAAACACTTGAAGATTCTGTGTTTTTGGAATTTTACCAAAACAGAAAATTCTAAGCAGACAGAATTTAATGTCAGTAAGATAAAAACCTTGAACCAATATGGCAGAGCTTGGATCTAACCAGAAATAGAGTCCTCTTTATATGAGATGCACAAGCCCGAAAAAAATTGCTGTGGCATATAGAACAACACAAATATACTTTAGTTTAGATTACCTAGACTAGGAAATGGTGGATTTGCCACAAAATAATATTTTAAACTTCTTACTTGATCAAAAGTTTGCAGTTATAATAGAATTTCTGAACATATCAAACCAACCAAATTTGACAATTTACATATTTCTTAGACAAATGAGTCACTGCCATATTCTCCTTCAAGTTCTATCTATTTGCAAAGAGTTTTCAGCTTTTAGTCTTTCTAGGATTGCATCAGGTGTAGAGAATCATGGGGTCACCCAAGAGCATTTCCTTCCCTGTGGGAGCCACCTGATGGAGGCATGAGTTTTAAGCCCCGTCTTTCCCCCCCAGTTTGGAAAACATTTCATGGTGCTAAAACACTACATTTCAGATTTTCTCTGTGTTGCAAATGATCATTAAGTTCTCATTGCAGCAGCTTTCTCCCTCTGCTCCATCCTGGCACTTTCCCCTCTCTTCCATGCTCTTATCATATGCATTCATTAATGAATATTAGTAAACATCCAGAATTTATCTCTGCACAAGATTTCCTATGATAAGATAAACCTATGATCAGAGATGCCAGGGATGGAATAAAAAAGCAGAAAAATCTCTCTTGGTGTAATACCACTTGCTAACCAATGGTCTGAGTACCAGATCCTTATACCTGGCATCCTGTGGCAGTCCGATTTTAAAACTGTCACCAGTGGCAAATTGGGATGTGTATGGATACAAAGAATTGTACTGGCTGATATGCTTGCAAAAGACATTTCAAAATTATGTGGGTCACAGAAACCATAAGGACAGAGCAGGGCACTTGACATCTCCCACCACAATACAGATTTATGTAGAATTGTATAGAAGCATAGCTTTTTTTTTTTTCTGACATGACCTTTCTACTAAGCCAAAATGTAATTCACAAGGTCTCAAGCTTTTAGTCATGTCTAAGTATCTGGAGACTGAGTAGGTTAGGATATATTGTCCCTGATACATTGAAATTACAATGCATAGATCCAATAGAAAGTTTCTTACTGTGTTGAAGCCGGACCAATAATTAAATTTTATAGGTAAGTCTAGAATTTAAACTTTATGGAATTTTTACTTTTATTGGCACTGCTGATTCACTTACAAGGCCAACAATAAATTTGGTTGTATAGCAAGTAGATTTAAAAAGTTAAAGTTCTGGTAAAAGTGTTTATGTTTTTATACATTCAAGTCAAAATATTTTCAACCCATTGGTCACACAGAAGTGGAAGTGAATGCCTAAATTATGTCTTGAAAAGGAGACATAATCTCAGAGAAGTGTTTGACATAAATGAAGAGAGGTGTCTTCCAAAAGCACAGGAGAAACACAAATGGAATCATGAAGATAAAGAATCTGTCATTCTTGATCATCAAAGTCAGGGTGAGTAGGTGGAAGTTGCGAATTTCTTATAAGATACAAGGGGAAGGGATGTCATAATATCAACTGTAGAGATGAAACACTTATTACTTCAACTTATTTTTTTTCATGGATTGAATTTAAAATGTACAACACCTTAATTATTTTCTGAAGAACAGAACAAGTTGTAGGAATGCATAATCAACTATGACCAAGAGGTGGTGGTATTGCATAGGCAATCCAGCCTTGACTTTCACATTTACAAAGCAGTTACTTAAAGGAAGATACTTCCAGAGGCAGGTGTCTGAGAAAATCATTATAATCATAAAGTGAGAGGCAGCAAATAAATGAGGTGATAGTACAAATTTTCAATAGTATAAATTTTTATGAATTTTTTGGAGGCTAGTGTGCATTTCACAAATCTAGATTAAGAATAATACATTTAAGTTAGATATCACAAAATTAATTTAGCTAAAACAAAGTATGCCATGCCATGTATCTTGCCTTTTATTGAAACATAATCCAGCATCTTTGCCTATTTGACTTAAAGAGAACTTTATATAAACTTTATATAAACTTTATAGAACTGAATCATGTTACATGAATCAAGAGGTAGCTCTAATTTCAGGAGACACTTTGTCCAGCAGCTTGAAGGAAGTCACAAAACTCAGTTCTTCTCTTCCCCCTTGATCTGCCATCAGTGAAATGTATTCCAATCTTTCTGAAGGGGCCTAACAGCAACTCGGCTCTGGTGATAGCAAATGGCTACAGCAGTTCAAATGTCGCATCTGACCCCACATCAACCACAGGAAGAAAAGCAAATATCTATGTTCCAGAAACAAGAATAAATCCTTTTTGTTGAGGGGGAACTTTATTTAGGTAAAAAAGCATTTAATATCTAAAGATGAAATTCTTACAAGGTGACAATTTTGGATCCTTTATTAAAAGACTGAAAAATGATATGAGATTAACAAAGGCTTGTGGAAGTTGTGCATATTGAAATGTTGAAATGAATATGAAATGAATAACACACATACACATACATACACATGTACACACTGCTCCTTGGGGCTCCTGAGTCAAGAGGTGACAAATAGGTCTAATACATAGGACCTTGGATCTATCACTCATCTGCTTAAAAATATTTGGTGTCTTCAATGGATGTATAAATAATAGTATATCTGACCATGTAATGGAAACCTCATTTCTACCCACTTTCCCCACTTTTTCAATTGCTATTGCTGCATGTGTTTCCCATTCCCGAGGTGTGGCACAGTCTATCTCCTGTGCCGTGGACACATAGCCATCTTCTGTGCCTTTCCAATTTTAAGAAAGCTTAGGTGAAAAGCATTAGTACAAGAAATTGAAGGGCTTGTATGTTTAAAAATGGAATAAAATGGAATCTCTTACTCTCCCTGTACAAACAGATAAGTGAAGCCTACAATTCAAGGCTGCTAACCATTAATATATTCTCATGATTGAATTTTTTGTGAAATTTGCAAGAGTTGTAATGAATGTGAACTGTTGTCTATATTGAGTCCCCACTATTAACATTTTATCAAAAGGGACCTCAAGCTGTCATGAAAATTTTGTGTGACCCAAAATGTGAAGTTGAGGGTAGTCTTGTATTTATTTTCCATTTAGTGAGCTATGGTTATGAATTTAGCAGCCATACTCATGTAGAATTGATTTATCTCTGATGTTCCCAGTGTATAGATGGTTTCCAGGAATATTCCTACTATGTGCCATGTAAAATAATTCAAATCTATAACACAAGTGCATGAAGACAGAGATTGCTATTGTGAAAGTAATGTCCTGTGATGCTTCACTCTAGAATTTGTGCTTAGGGAAGGACAAGCAATACTTTTAGTGCACCATGCTAAAAACAAACCCGAGAAATTAGTCCAAATTTTATAGGTCATAATTATGAAACTGACATTTTATTTTTCCAAGTTTAACACTAATTCTGTAAACTTATACTACTAAAATGATTATGTCATCAAAAGTAACTTTTTTGTGGAAAAAAAAAAGGACTTCAACCAAGCATGACAGAGGAAATACCAAATTATCTTTTTATATTTGCTATGTAAAATGTTTTTGCAAAATCAATGTCAAATGAGGAGACTATCAATAAACATGAAGCCAAAAATTATAGGGAACAATTATGATAGAGGGTGTCAAGCAGTTAATTAACAAAAATAACATGTAATTTTTTTTTACAATTTGTTAGCTTTCTAAAAAATGTAACTGTGGCAACTTATTTTTCTTTCTCTAAATGAGTATTCCCTTTCACATCTAATATGGTAGTTACAATTTTGTTTTGTTATTTCTTGAAAGGGGCCCCACAAATTAAATAGTC
Organism: Geosciurus inauris; assembly: GCA_004024805.1. Classification (NCBI taxonomy): domain Eukaryota; kingdom Metazoa; phylum Chordata; class Mammalia; order Rodentia; family Sciuridae; genus Geosciurus; species Geosciurus inauris. Next base: position 176,252 of record PVHX01000849.1, on the reverse strand, counting down.
TCCAAGCCCCACAAATCCTGGACCGTTCCTCCAGAAAATATCTCTCATTTTAACTTTCTCTGAGACTTTTGTAGTCAATCTTTTTCTGCCATTTTCTCAATCCTGATTAACGCTGACTTATTCTAATTCAATGCCTACAGTATGCAAAATATTAAACAAAGTTAAGAGGATTTCTAAGGGGAATGCACATTTTTGACATGACCATTTTATAAACATTTACTAGTATTTAGTAAACAGGTATTAAAAATTCTTGCTAGAAAGAGAACATTGGTGATGGAGGAGGATCTAAGGCTATGTGTGTGGGGGTGGTGAACAGGTGGTATGAAAGCAGGTGGAGATCAAGAACTTACATGCAACATAGACTATCTTCATATCCTTGACAGACATTACCAATATTTCTTCTCTGCCACATCTATATGCTCATGTTACAGGATGGTGGGAGATGTGGGCTGCCGAGCAGAGAGAAACACAGAGAGACTCTAGACTCCAAGTTCTCACCTCATGAGGGGCCATGGTCTATTGAGCAAGGCCCACTGGCCTCACGGATCACATGAATGACTATAGAGGTCATAGATGGCTCTAGTGGGTGCACCAGTAACTCCAGAACATATACTGGGTCACCTGAGAGGAGTAGCAGTGGTTCTGCCCACAGAAACCTCTAATTGTGCTAGGAGAAGGCTATGGGTCAGGAAGACCTCAGGATGACAGCCAAGGGAAGTAGTGGTAGGACAGAGAGAGACAGGTTGGGTGGTTATACCAACTTTACCTATCCCATATTCAATAAGGAGGTAAGACCTGAAATTTTACGAAAGGTATGAGGGTATTTATGCACTAGGTTGTCAATCTGTTCTTTCCAGGAGGATATGGCAACAAAGATCTGGGAGCATAATGCATTTGTTAGGCTCTCCCAAGCTGTGGCCACTGTGGGTAACTAAAGAAAGCATTAAATCTCCCATCCTGGACCTTGTTTTCTCATATACCATAGTATCCTTTTATCCTGTCAGTTGTAAGCACAGTAACCACTAACTCCACCTTGTACACACACTTGCGCACGCGCGCACAATCCCCTCCCCCAAACTCTAACTTACTGAGTAAAGATCTAACACCTGCCACATAAGAGAGACCCAGAGGTGTCCTGTTTTAGCTCAACTGACCTATACTGGAATCATCGAAGCCACAAATAAAAAAATCATAATGGTTTGATACTTTCGGCACCACACACTTTTGGTGACAAAGGATGAGAGGTGTCCTGGCAATAATGAAAATGAAAAGGACTAGACTGTAGCTGCCTTTTGTGTAGGGTCTTCATAACAATAATGTATGGAAGAAACTGAGCTCATGCAATTATGCAATTGAAGAAATGTGACTGATGCATGCCAATGCCTCTATATCCATTTAAAAGAGGAAAGGGGAGCTATGTGCACCCTAAGACTGACTATAGCTTTCTCTAGTGGCCAAAGGTCATCCCAATAAGGGATGGGCAAATGCATACCTGGATAGCTGGCAGATAGTGGGGTCCTGCATTTTGGGTATACTTAAAGTGCCTCTAGATATCATTTCAGAATGAAAAGTGCCACTGGGTCAGCATCATAAAACTGTACACTAGGTTTTCTAGGATTTTTCCATAAAGTATAACTGCCTCAGAGTTAATGACCTTTCTAAGATATCTGGTCCCATAAAAGGAAATTAATGTTCCTGAAAAAATACTAGAAGACCTGTCACTAATCATGACTGATGTTGCCTCCTCCATTGACATTTCCTTGACAGTCAGCAGACATCCCTCTTCTCCTCACAAAGGTTGTTTTAGACAGAAGAATGCCTTGGACCTCCCCTTAGCATAATGGGAGTCCTATATGTGATTGCTAACAGCTTTTGCTGTGCCTTGATAAGCACTTCAGGTTACTGAAGGGGAGAAGATCAGGGCATCTGAAGGATTTATTTTTTCATCCTTTATTTATTTTTTGTTTTTTTGTTTTTTAGTTATGCATGACAGTATAATCAATTTCATTTCTTCAATTCATTTAGCAACATTTTATCTGGATCACTGGGGTCCTGGGCTAGGTTGCTGCTCTACTCAGTCCTGATCATCCTACATGTATTACTGACCCTCATGAGCCTACTAAAATGTCCTTTAGCCATGACTCAATGGTGTTGCAATGAAGTCATACTAGTCAAGGTGCTGTATCAATCTAATGAGATAAAACCTCACAACCAAATCCAGGGAGGTTGATAGGTATATAAAATGGAAGAGCTTTGCTAAGTGGGAGGGCGGGTACTTGGGTTTGGGTGGTCTTCAGGAGGATATGCCACCAAATTACCTTGAATGACCCAGTTCTTTCCCCTATTGCTTAAAGACTAGGTGAAGTACAAAATCCTGAGATAGGAAATGTCTGGAGCAAACCAGTCTGTGTCCTTGTTCTTCCTAAGAAAAGATAATATTCTGTAATGCTTCAATTCAGTGTGCTGAATGGCACCCAAGGTACAAAATCCAGAATGGAGTGCTTCCAGTGTCCCTCTACCTGTGGTACAGGGTGATACAGATGAGAATCCATCCACCCTGGGCAGCTTTCTTGAGCCATGAGAGACTGGCCATGAGAGACTGGCCTGCCCTGGATCCCTTGCTTTTCTTTATCCTTGCTGCCTATCTGTTATTAATAAATTTGCTTTGCCTGGTTGTGTAAATTTTCAGTTTCACCAGACTCATATAAGTGGTACTCTGAGCTCCTGCTAGATTTAGGAGCCTCCATAGTTAGCATTCTAGTTTCCTCCTGGATCCTGGGTAACTGACTAGATGCCTTAAATGAGGTGATATATTTTGTGTCTCCCTTTCTTTAAACACATAGACAGATATTAAAATTATCATTATCATGTCTTGAGGAAAGGTTGATAAAAAAAACCTGGGAAACTTTGTTTATTTCAGCAAAAAAAAAAAAAAAAAAAAAAGGAAAGAAAATTTTGATTTTCTTTTGGATTGCTGAAATCTATTGATACCTAGATATTTTCTTATATCTACTCAAGGAATAAAAAACACAAAATGGAATGATTTAGGAGGCCCAGATAACACAAAATCTTTAACGTAATTCTTTGATGTTTTGCACAAGTTTCTTACTCATGTTTAATATAAAGTTCTCAATCTCACCATATTCTTTTTCCATGGTTTTGAGTATTTCCTGGAAAATAATTTTAAAGATATTTTAAAGATATCTAGCATAGCAGTTTTCAATCAGGGGCAATTTTGTTTCCTATGGGATACCTGGCAATGTCTAGAGGAATTTTTTTTTAATTGTTGAGGGATGGGGATAGTGTACTATTAGCATTTAGTGGATAGATACTGTGAATTCCATGAAACATCCTAGAGTGTACTGGTCAGCTTCCTGAGAATTATTTGGATGAAAATGTCAATAGTGCAATGGTTGAGAAACCATGATCCAGTAGATTATAAAGACAGGAGAATTGAAATAGATGAGCAGAGCTTAGGGGATGATTGCCTGACCTAAGTGTCAATTTAATGTGATATCTTAGAATCAAGTTTTCAAATGATACCTGGAACTGTTACTTTGTAGGGCATCAGCCCACCCCCTTCCTTTCAATTCTGTGTTCATACAAAAAATATGATCCATGTTCTCTGGTCATGGCTTTACACTTTTTTTTTTTTTTTGTATAAAACATTCTTCATTAGTCTAAGCTTGCAATGTCCTCAATTTCTCTTAAGATCTTATTTTGCCTTATTTAACTTGTTTGAAAAACTTGATCAAGTATCATCCTTCTGTATAAATGCATATTTATACAGTTCATATCAGCACTGCTGTTTGGCAAATGCTAGCTAATCTGATGTAAGCTAAACATCTTTCTAAAAAGTATCTAATTTCAGTTATGGAAAAATTTGGTTGCTCATATACTTGGAAACTTGTCTACATAAAAGAATAAAGTGGCACTGTACATTTCATATACCAGGCACTAATCTACCAACAATCAATAGTAATAAGTAATATTAATATTGTGTATTTCTGATAATCTGAAAATATTTAAAATTAGTTGAATAAAAATGGCTAGGAAGAAAGCCATTAAAATATTAGGTTGGAGAAATTTTGCAGTTATATACATATTTGAGGGCTGATGGAATTTTTCTAGTGTGTATAATATTAAAGGAGCAGTGTGCCGCCCTCAGGAAACGTTCAGGTGTCCAGCCAAGGGGAGACCAGAGACTGCTAGCCACCAGCCACAGGGGAGCCTAAACCCATGGTAAGAATCCCTGCAGAAAGCCCTGCCTGAGGAGGCCTCACCCAAGTGAGGCCTGGGCCACCCTAGTTCCACTCCAGCAGATAGGGAGACAGAGGGCCCAAAACCACCCTCAGTGAAGACCAGGGGTACCAAGCCAAAGACAGACCAGAGCCTGCTAGCCTCCAGCCCCAGAAGAGCCCACACCACGGTAAGGGTCATACACAGACTCTCCTGCTTGTGACCCTGCCTAAGTGAGTGCTGGGCCCGTCCCCAGTTATGCTCCAGAGTTGCTGCTCACCAGTAGGAGTGCAAGAGAGGGCCCAAAACAGCCCTCAGGGACTGACACAGGAGCCCAGCCAAGGCCACTCCCATTGCCCACTTGAGGTAAATCCACTACCTCTGCCACCAACTTTAGTGGACATAGTGTCCATCTGGGGGCACTGGGGGACCAGAAGTAGCTCCAAGGTGAGATACAGGTAATCTGGGGTGTCAAAACAAGATTATAGGATAGAAGCCACAATACCTCAGATCAGCATTGCAAGAAAGGAACATATACAATCAACATAAAAAAAACAATGGAAGAAAGTGCCCCAAATAAACCTTGATACCACAGTAACAGAATCCATTGACAACACAGTTGATGAAATGTCAGAGAAAGAATTTAGAATGTACAAAATTAAAATGATCTGTGAAATAAAGAATGACATAAGTGAGCAAATACAGGCAAAAATTGATCAATCCAATAAAGAAATAGGAGAGAAATAAAGGCAACCATTGATCATTCTAACAAAGAGATAAGAGAGCAATTACAAGTAGCAAAGAATTACGTTAAGAAAGAGTTAGAGATTGTGAAAAAAAACACAATTAGAAACTCTTGAAATGAAAGAAAAAATAAACCAAATAAAAAACTCAATAGAAAGCATTACCAGGAGACTAGATCACCTGGAAGACAGAACCTTGGATAAAGACGACAAAATATACAATCTTGAAAATGAACTTGACCATAAAGTGAAAATGGTAAGAAATCATGAACAGCACATACAAGAAATATGGGATAGCATCAAAAGATCAAATCTAATTTGATCTTTGGGATAGGAGAAGGTACACTGGAGAAAAGATAACCTGTTCAACAAATGGTGCTGGGTAAACTGGAAATCCATATGCAGCAAAATGAAACTAAACTCCTATCTCTCACCATGCACAAAATTAAACTCAAAGTGGATCAAGGACCTGGGAATAAGACCAGAGACCTAATGCCTAATAGAGGAAAAAATAGGCCCAAATCTTCGTCATGTAGGATTAGAACCATACTTCCTTAACAAGACTCCTATAGCACAAGAAGTAAATTCAGGAATCAACAAATGTGATGGATTCAAACTAAAAAGCTTCTCAGCAAAAGAAATAATCAATGAAGTGAACAGAGAGCCAACATTCTGGGAACAAATCTTTGCCACACACACATCTGATAGAGCACACATCTCCAGGATATATAAAGAACTCAGAAAGCTTAACACCAAAAAACTAACAACCCAATCAATAAATGCGCCAAAGAGCTGAACACAAACTTCACAGAAGAAGATATATAATCCATCAACAGACATATGAAAAAATGTTCAACATCTCTAGCAATCAGAGAAATGCAAATCAAAACTACCCTAAGATTTCATCTCACACCAATCAGAATGGCAATTATCAAGAATAAAAACAACAATGAGTGTTGGCGAGGTTGTGGGGGAAAAGGCATGCTCATACATTGCTGGTGGAACTGCAAATTGGTACAACCAATCTGGAAAGCAGTATGGAGATTCCTTAGAAAACTTGGAATGGAACCACCATTTGAGCCTGCTATCCCACTCCTCGGTCTATACCCAGAAGACTTAAAAACAGCATGCTACAGTGCTGCAGCCACTTCAATGTTTATAACAGCTCAATTCACAATAGCTAAATTGTGGAACCAACCTAGATGCCCTTCGATAGATGAATGGATAAAGAAACTGTGGTATATATACAGCAATAAGAGAAAATAAAATTATGGCATTTGCAGGTAAATGGATGAAGTTGGAGAATATCACTCCAAGTGAAGTAAGCCAATCTCAGAAAACCAAATGCCGAATGTACTTGTTGATAAGTGGATGCTGATCCATAATAGGGAGGAGGACACAAGAACAATGGAGAAACTCTGTTCATGGAGGTGGAAGGGGGAATGGGGCATGGGGACAGTAAATGTAGTGGAATACGATTGACATCATAGCCCTAACTTTATGTATGACTGCATGTATATTGTGATTCTACATCACATACAACCAGAGAAATGAAATGTTATCCTCCATCTGTGAACAATGAATCAAATTGCACTCTGCTATCATGTAAACCTAAATAGAACAAATAAATAATTTTAAAAAAAGAGATAGGCATGATTTCTTGGGAAAAGGCAATAAATTAAGTGTGTCCTCCCCCCAAAAAAGAAAAGAAAGGTGAAGTAAATGAAGGAATAGTCAGTTTTATGTAAACTTGGTGTTTATCATTTCTACCAGTAATTCTCATCTGCCTTAAAAATAACAAAATACTTGTTGCTAATGACTGTTACTCTGAAAAAACACAAAGATTATTTTTACCTTCTTTTTTCCTGAGTTATATGTTCAATAATCCAGTCATTATTTCTGTTGAAATATAATGGCAGGTACAAAACTTAATTCTCGAAGTGCCTACTATGTTCAGAGAATTGTTATGGAGGAATGAAGGAAGATAATTAATGCATCCAAACACTATATTTTGACCACAGGGAGGTTTATATTTAACATAGATGAGGAATACACAGAACTAACATCAATACACTCACTGTTTCTAGTCAGAAGGAAAGTAGTTTTTATTTGTTAAGAATTTGTGAATTCAGTTATTAAACTTATTTATTAATAATCATCATATTCACAAAGCATAAGTTAATATAGCTGATACAAAAATGTCTGTGAACTTGATTAGCCCATGTGTGATACGATAGAGTCCCAGTTCTCAATTATAAAAGAGTATAAAAAATCAGTCTATTTGCTCTTTAAAAAGCACTTTTATTCTTAGGGAAAATCATCTACTACAATGAATATATAATCACATAGAAAGTCAAATTGTGAATTTTTTTTTTTGAGACTGGGTCTCGCTAAGCTGCTTAAAGTCTCACTTAGTCAAATACTGAGTATTTTTCATTTTTCTTGGATGTAAGCAGAATGTATTTTAATAATATATGGAAACATTTTTGGTTTTGAGATTTATTTTAATATTTTATAAGTCATTCAATATCCTGTGGTTAAATGAACTATAGAATTGTAGCTACTTGTGTGGAGCCTCTATATTCAATGATTAGCAAATAAAGTGGAAAATACCTGGTATTTGCAGTAGTCAAAATGTTTCTATTTTCCCTACCCCTATGCCAATACCAGATTCTTGTGTTGAAATCCTAATGCACAAGGTGATGGTTTCAGAAGGTGGGACCTTCAGAAGTGGCAGAACCCTCATGAAGGGGATTAGTGTTTTTTTATAGAGGCCTGAAAAAGTCCCCTCACTACTTCTATCATGTTGGAAACATAGAGAGAAGGGCCATTCAGGATCCTTAAAGCAGGCCCTCATCAGGTACCGACTCTGCTGGTATTTCCATCTTCAATTTTCTAGCCTCCAGAAATGCGAGAAATAAACTTCATTGGTGTAGCCTGCCAGTTTATGGTATGTTCTTATATCAGCCCAAATGTACTAAGGCAGTATTATATGAGCCCTCTGTTTTATTAAATAGTCTATAAAATAGGCCTTTAATCTTACATACCATCTAAAAAAGATTTTTTTTTATGACCAATTCACAGAGAGTTCAATTTCAACCTCTATGGAACGTATTAATAAAAGAAATTGTCCTACAATCACTTTTAGTGCTTCCACAATTTATTGACCTTATGAAACTTTGTACACTTGACTTCCTTCTTCATCATTTCCTCCTTTTTAGTCTGTGGAAGCCACTATTCTACTCGCTGCTTCTGTAAATTTGACTATTTGGGTCCCTCAGATAAGTGGCATATATTTGTCTTCTATTTATAAAATAAGATTGAATTTTTAAATACCTTAATCCCTATATGATAATTTATCTGGGTGCCACATCTCCTATTAACATAACATTATTTTAGAAATTAAGTATAATTAACTGAAACAACATTTTTTAAAATTCATGAAGCAAAAATAGCCTCACACCAAAATGCCCCTTTCTTGTGTGTTCAATCATCTGCTCAATGATCAGTATAATATTTCAATGCACATAATATATGGCAAGATCACAGTACCATTCTCTAAATGAGAACAAATAACTTACTAACTTTGAGCCTGATAATTTTAATGAGAATACTCTGATTACTTTGTTATCACATGCATTTTTCTCTTCAATAGCTTCATAGCAGAAGCTTCATACATAAATTATGATGATGTCCTTTGTAAAGCATCCTGCATTTTCCCTGGGGATGTTTTTTTTTTTTTTTAAATGTAAGCTAATTTTTCTGGTGTTATTCAAAAAGGAAATAGTATTCATGCTACTTGTATAGAAGTAATAAGATATAGATAAAATAAATGAATTCACTCAGAAACATAGAATAATGTAGTATTTTTATTTAGAGATGAATGAGTCAGGTCTGGTGGTCAAGAAAAGGTGACATTTGGGGCCAGAGGCTGATGTTTCATATATATGTGAGATTTAAGTAATATAAACTAGATCCTCAAATTAGTAATTTGTAGTTTGAAATAGTACTATAACAATATGAAACTATTTGAGTAATTAAATTGCTAATTAAACTAAATTTCCAAATGAGCAATCAGATTATGTTTGATAATTTCTTCCCTCAATCAGAAATTAAGATTCAGTTTCTATAATATATTCAATAGAAAATTAAAACATAAAAGTTGAATTATAATTGAGAAACTATACTACAATGTTGTCTGCTGCCAGTATTTCTTGCTAGTTTGCCCTTTGCATATGCAATTATACCTCAGTTTTTCTTAAAATGGTTTTTGAATTTTCCTTGAAAATGTGCAGGAATAAAAATGACTAGGAGAAGCCGGGCGCGGTGGCTCAAGCCTGTAATCCCAGCACTTAGGGAGGCTGAGGCAGGAGAATCGCGCGTTCAAAGCCAGCCTCAGCAATGGCGAGGCGCTAAGCAACTCAGTGAGACCCTGTCTCTACATAAAACACAAAATAGGGCTGGGGATGTGGCTCAGTGGTCGAGTGCCCCTGAGTTCAATCCCCAGTTCCCCCCTCCAAAATAAAAATGACTAGGAGATGATGCACACAGACTTTAAGCTTTATTTAGCTTGGGTCTTAAACAGTGGCTTCTTGGGCATGGATTGGTACTTTTATTTCAGCTACCATTTTATTTAGAAATATGACTATACAAGTTATGGTTCCCACAACACAGAAATCTACATTTACCTTTTTCTCAAAAATTTGGGAGAGCATCGTTTTGGGAATTGGTCTTGAAAGCACAACAAAGACAAAACTGAAGTGTATCGACCTGGCTGTTTGTCCTTCTAGGGTGTGCTAGAGGAAATATTATGGTGTTGTCCTTGGGATCAGGTAAATACTGAGGAAGATAACTGAGCTCCAGGCACTTTGAAAGGGACCTATTTAAGAAAGGAGCCAGACAGGATGAAGAAACCTTTACAAAAAAGAATCTGTGTAAGGAGCAAATTCTGAGTGTAGGAAGGAAGGAGGCTTCTAGAATTTGTTAGCAGGGGAGAATAAGCAACCCCCAGGGAATGTGCAGTAGGAATGTCTCAGGGGAGGGGTAGATGTTGGGATGAGAGAAATTCTCTAGAAAACATTCCAAAACAACGATATACATGTAAACACACACGTGTGAACATACACACACACACACACACAGACTTAGGACTGGTATTTGGGCACTCAGAGGACAGATTACAACAGTATTTGAAGGTAATACCTTTTGGTTATAACCTATGCAAGAGCTTCGCCCCACCATTTATCTAGAATTTACATTTGTGTTCATGTTGTCTAATTCAGCATACAGGAATTCAGCTCTAAGTTCATCTTTGGACCTTCATTTCCTTATGAGGACTTCTGGGTATGTAAAATTTATAATAATTTTGTGTCATTTTTGGCTGATTTGTTATGTCAATTTAATTCTCAGTTCTCAGGCCCCACTGGATTAAAAATGTAAAGACTAGAGGTTCAAATTTTGCCTTTACTGAATTTTGAATTTCATGACATGTTATCATTTTATATTATATTTATTTCCAGACTTTTTAATCCAAAACTTAACTGCTGAAAAATTGAATTTGATGGCAAAGGAACAGAATCAGTTTGTGTTATCAAGGCTGTGTTGTCCCTGTTAAAGAGCGAGGAAGAAAGAGTTGACAGATGAGTATATGGAAATATAAGCATATTACCCAAGAAGAAAATCATGCATATGCATTCCTAAAGTATGTACTATGGTTTAAAATTTAGATTAATATGCCTTTGAAAAAAGGATACAGTGTGATGAATTTGTTTGTGAATCTGAGTGTGCATATATGAGTGTGCTTTGTTCTATCTATAATCTATGAGCTGAGTGGGAGTTAGCTGGAATTATTCTACCCTATAGAACCAGTTATTACCATTACTTGTTTAATATCTACAGTCAATGTCAATAGTTTGTAAATTAACATGATGAATATGTTAATATATGGTTAATAGTCAGATATGCATTTTTTGTTGTACACAGTGGTGTTCAAAGCATGTGGTTTTTCTACAAGTACAGAAATATTTGCACCTTCACATAACAGGGCAGACAAATAAGGAAGTTCTAATTAGAGTATTTTTGTTAGGCATTTCTATTAGCATGTATCCATTGTACATATCAATGGGGTTAACTGTGATATTTCTATACATGCATTTAGCATCCACTGATCAGATACAACATTTGTTTCCACTCTCTTCCCTGAACATCCTCACCAATCTCTAGTCATCACTGCTACACTTTCAGGTGGACTATTTTAGCTTCCACCTATGACAGAGAACATGTGGCAGTAACATGCTGGATTTTAAGTATGATTTCCTAGAATAAAATTCTGGAATCTGATTTACAGCTGTTGAGTCAGAGATTACTTGGGCCTCTGATTATGATTATGTGCCTCCTGCTTGTAGATTATTGTAATATTGTCTCACATGAGTCTTCCATATGAGGCACTACTGGATGGTGGAAAGGGGCTGGAACTAATACATCCATAAGTCTGTTAATGAGCTTATATATTACAGTGTGTTGATTTATTTTAAGCAAAATTGTTGGGGGAAATGCATCATTCACATCCACATCAAACTATTTGAAAGTTCCTTCTATTTATTAAAAAAAATTGTGTGTGACCAAATTAAGTTACTTTTATGAAGACAATTAGTCTTAGTTTTAAGGCTGCAGAAAATTTTTCTTCTTTTGGAACTCTCAGGAGCACAGCTAAAATCATTTCACTTCACTAATTGAACACGCATGTTGGCTTGTCTTTGCTAAAAGAATAAAGGCTAAACTGTTTGTTTTGATGTCCAAATCCCATTACAAATTGGCCCAGCTTGACTCTCTTGTTTTTTAATCTCTGCCTCCCACAATCCATGGTCTATCTACATTATTTTTCGTTTAATAGCTATCTGTGGAAAAACCACCATGCACCAGATATTGTGCTGTGTAAATCAGAAACAATCTCTGATTTGAAGCCTGTAGAATCATATGAAGGGAGTCAGCCTAAGAGACTCATTTACAAACTATTCTATTAAATATATGAAAAAATATAGAAACTCAGAATAATAATGGAATATCTCTAGTGTTTTCTGGATTGGATTTATAGGCTAATTTTTGTTACTATCCAGTGAAAAATAACTCAGAAGATAAAATCCATTGGTACTGTTCCCCAAAGTAAAATTAGAGAAGTATAGGATGTCATTAAGAGTGAGTACTTCCGTAACCGCAGTGTCTTTGAATGTTGAATCTTTGGCTCTGTTCCAAACAGATGGTTAAATATGACATCCCTCAGTAGTTATATAACTACAAATTTATGCTCAGGTCCTATCCCTACATGAAATGAAAGACAGAAATATGAATGACTGAAATACATCAGACAAGCTTGGCCAGTCTGAGACCAGGAAGGAGCTTCTGTGAACAGCCCAAGATTAGCCATGTCCTCCTCCCCTACAAGTCAAAGAAAATTTTCTCTTTAGTAGAAGGAAAAGAAATACTTGCTGTTGCCTTGGGGACCCATTAAATTTCTATACAAGGCTCAGCTTCCATGTATTTCAACTGCAAATGGATACGAAGACCGGAAACTAGAGAGCAGAGGTTAAGGCCAGAGTTTGTTAGATTTCATGAACTGAGAATGATTACTTGGCTGTGCGCCCAGCTGCATGTTACCAGGCCTTGACCAGACAAGCAGGAAAGCTAAAATGAGTCTCCCTCAAATACTAAAGCAACTATCACTGCTGCTGCCCAATGCCGTTAGAGTCATTCATCACCTAGAGCCATGATGAACAAAATAACATAAGATTACATCAAGTACAAGAGAAATTGCAATTTGGAAACATGTTGAACACAGGATCAGTGAGGCTGCTGTTGGCACAGCTTGGCATGCTACTTTACAGACAACTATTTTTTTTTAAGTAGAAGGGATATATTCAAGAATAATGGTAGAGGCTGGGATGTAGCTCAGTAATAGAGTGCTTGCCTCATATGCACAAAGCCTGGGGTCTATCCTCAGGGCTGAAAAACAGAAGATAAAAAGTAGTGACTAGTATATCCATAAGCCAGTAGCAAGAGTATTCATTTATTGTCATTGCCAAGTTTTACACACTGCACCTCATTGTAGGTGCTGTGCTTTCATAGGACCAGCAGTACAGTAGGTTATTGAAGTGGTCATGCTCCTGAATCACCGCATCCATGTGCACATTGTGCTGCACTGTGACATTACAACAGCTACATTGTTACTAGGGGATAGGAATTTTTCAGCTCTATTATAATCTTATAGAACCACTATTATACATGTGGTCCATTACTGACCAAAATATCTTTAGGTGGCACATGTTTTTCTATTCATACTTACTTTCCACTACTTTACAACATAAATTTTCTATACTAGCCAGGCAGGTATCATTGCTCTCCTACCAAACACTGGAAAATTTTTTACCACATCTATTATTGAGAACTCTTTCTCTTGCAAATAACAAATGAGTTGACTCAAACTAAGTATAATCAGTAAAGAATTTATTGGCCCAATAATTGACATATTTGAAGGCAGGCTGGCTCCACACAGTTTAAATTTGAGAAACAAACTATGTCATCAAAAAGTAGGAAAGGGACAATTCAAGGGAAAGCCAAAGTTTTCATACTGTAAGAAGAAGCTATGTGTGCATGGGTGACACAAAAGAGACAAGCAAACACATGCATACACAGACACACACATGAATATTTCAGGTCTCCATGTTCTATGTTAAGGCATATCATCCCCTTTCCCAAGAATCCATCATCCTTCCTTATAAAAATTCTATTGCTCTTTAAATTTCTTTCCCTTTCTATTTTCTTTGACCACATTTATCTCCTGAAAGCCCAGAACTAATACTTCATCAGGTATCTTTCCATCAGCATTCACCATAATGAATACCTCATTTGCCCCAAGTTACAAGCATCTTGCATGTCCTGCAAGAGTTACATTTTTTAGCCTGCTGCACTAAAGGTGGTGTTATATACAGTATAACACAGAGCGTTAGTTTTCCCAAATAGTTTAGCATACTTTAATTAATTCATTGTGGTCTGAGGTACATAATTATTTAAAATTATGATTTGACTTTCTAGAAACATGCTAAATTCCTTAGTCTTCCCTAACACCTATGACCTATATTGAAGAGGAGGGAATACTTCTCCCTCTTGCTTTGTTAGACTTGAAATGTAAAAGTTGAAGTCAAGCAGGAGGCATTGGGGCTCCAACAGATAGTTAGGCTTCAGTGGAATGCCATGGAAAAGAGGACATGGAAGAGAATATGATATCTGTGGGGGGAAAAGGAACCCCCCTGTAGGGATCAGGACTAAAATTGTGGCCCAGGTAGGAGCCAGGGGGTGTGTATGTGAGAGAGAAGCAGGAAGGTTGCCAAGAACAAATAGATATTAGAACATAGAAGTGGGGCAGTTAAACCTCAGAAGATAATTTTCTGTAGCTTCCTGGAAATGAAAATGCTTTCTAAGCATTGAAGGAATGAAGGAATGTCTCCTTTCATACTCAGAAAAGGAGAAGTCTTGCTTTATTATTTTTAAATCAATTCTTCTCTTTGAATAATTTCTTGCATTTTAGTAGGTCCCGCACTATATTGTTGACTCATGTACAATTAAAACATCATAGCTTGGAACCCCCACTAATTATATTCTCCTTACCTTTTCTCTGTGACAAAATGATCAATTTCAATTTCAAATCTGTGTACCCTAATATGTATTTTATGAAGCTGATGGAGCTCTACTTTGTTTTAATTAATCCCTTAAAAGATCCTTATAAAAATGAAGCAAATCTTTGAGAGTAGTTTTATTTATTTTCAAGGCTAAAAAAAAAAAGATTTTTAAAAATGACCACACTCTTTGTTTTTACTCTTGGGTTTATCAGAAATTATAAAATATGTAACATTTATTTATAGAATTCGGGTGATTTCCAGAAACTTCTGTCTGGAATCAGCTACAAATTCACTACTTTTACAAATGCTTTTGTCTTGAGAATTGTCTCCGTGTTGGCCTTAGCAGTGGGGCATAGATTGTGAAATTTCACTACTTGGCCCTAAATATTCAGTTACAAGGAAGAACTATGAAATGTTGGGTTGTGTTTATCTATTATGGAATCAGAAAAGAATGCTGAAGAAAACATCTTCAGGGCAGATAAAAGAGAAAGATAATTCTTTTCAATGTTAGTAGAAAATAAACCAACAAATGATGAGATAGGATAATTATATTACCAAAGATGGTTAGACCAAACTCCCAGATCTTTGTCTCTTTAGAATTAACTGTAAATCACTCTCAAGAGAGTTTTGTCTAGAAATCATGTAGTTTCAGAAATTAATTAGGAAATTCAAGTAATATGAGTGTCTGTTTATGAGTACTCACGAACATAGATACTTTTCAGTTTTCTGATTTGATATGTATTTTTTCTTTTCATACCATCTCATACAAATAGCTCAGAAATTTGGAGAGTGAGAAGTCAAAAAGTGTAACATACTGGAAAA
The DNA here is from genome assembly GCA_004024805.1 of Geosciurus inauris. Taxonomy (NCBI): domain Eukaryota; kingdom Metazoa; phylum Chordata; class Mammalia; order Rodentia; family Sciuridae; genus Geosciurus; species Geosciurus inauris. The sequence goes on along the minus strand of PVHX01000849.1, from coordinate 160,777 downwards.
ATGAATGGGGAGACATCTCACATCCCCTAAATATGTACTTCATGCCCTTTTCCTGAATAATGCATTTTTCACATATTTTCTTAATTCCATAGCCATTCTGAAAAGTAGATATCCAGTGAAAAAGAGCAGAAAAGTAGTAAATAAACTTGCACAAGTTCTAAAATCTGCACATCTGAGTTTTCGCCATAGCTTTCTTATGACAAGCTCTGTGCTATATCTTTTATACCATGATAACCAGTAAGGGTTAAATGCCAAAGGGTCCAATAATCCAGTGAATCATCGACTAACCTCTGTCCTTAGTTGTCTGATCTTAGACAACCATTTATGCTCTTATGTCTTTACTCTCACATCACATTCTTATATAAAAAAGCTTATATATCTAGCTCTGCTCATTTACAAGCTCAATTTAGTCAAACTGCTCTACATAATGCATGATTATCACTAATGTCTCTAATTCCTTTTTAATGCCTCATTCGAAATCTAGAGAAGGCATTTCATTTTTAAAGACTAGATCACCTCTTAGGAATGAACACAGGAAGACTGTTTTCATCCAGAGTGGGAATGAAATAGAAGATTAAGTTTTAGCACTGCGATAAGCTTAAGTTTTCCTTTTCTAAGTCCTGTTGAAGTAAAATAAAATTTCCAGCTGCTTTAAAAGTACACAAGATATTCTGGGAAGAGGGCATTCTTTTATGATATTGATGCTTAAAATAAACACAGCTTTGCTGAAGTCAAATCCAATCACTGACTCCCTTAAGAACATTTAGAACCCACTCTTAACATGGGCATTACCCAAACAGCTGACAGAAACAAAGCTTCTTGTGCAACTGACACCACTCTGTTAGGTTCTAGAGCATCACAAACTTCCTTTTGAATGTACATCCACTGGTACAGGAAAGTGAACACCTAAAGACATCCATAGGTTAAATAGGAGTTTTCTTTGAAGTCTGACATTTTATCATAAAAATATATTTATATATTTGCTTTAATACCTGACAAATTCTTCTTTATTTAAAAGTGCATAAAACTATTCATCAAGTAAAATAAATGTTTCTGAAGCTTTTGGTATGCATTCTATACACAGTTATCAGCTATTCCTAGGTATTATTGCATGTCACTTTTAAGCAGTTCAGTTTGCACTACATAGATTTTGTAATTTACCTCACATAGATTGTGCTCTCCACAGCATGGTCAATCACAATCTTTAGGAATGACATTATAGTGTGTAACTTCCGCTATATGTTGCATTTAGAATAATAACATATATAAGACTTCAGTTGTAGCCATTGGTGCTAATTCCCTTTTTTGTCATTATTTTATTTAATGTTTTTAAAAATTCCATAAGATAGGTATTTTTATACTTTTCATATATCACAATACATATAAAGAAATAGAAACAGACATGTATTAAATTCATACAAGCAATAATTAGCAGAACAAACTCTCAATGCTAGTGCTATGATTTAAGTATTAGATGTCCCTCAAAAGCTATGTGAGATAATGCAAGAAGGTTTAGAGGTGAAATAATTGGGGTATGAGAGCCTTACCCCAATCAATGAATTAATCTTCTGATAAGGATTAACTGGAAGCAGGTGGCATGTGGCTGAAGGAGGTGGGTTCTTGTGGGCATGCCTTTCGGGTATATTTTGTCCTTGTTGTGCATAGGTCTTTCTCTCTCTGATTCCTGGTGCAATGTCATCTACCACACTCTTCTGCCATGATGTTTGGCCTCACCTCCAGCTCCACGGAATGGAGCTAGCCTTATATGGGCTCACACCTCTAAAATCATGAGGCCCCAAATAAATTTTTCCTCCTCTAATTGTTTTTGTCAAGTCTTCTGGTCATAGTAATAAAAAAGCTGACTAAAACAGCTCTCCTGACTCTAGGATCTAAGGAACAACCTTTCTACTTCTCTTTAGGCAGAGTCATGATTTAATGTATATGGGAGTTATCTAATAATCTCCCTTCCTTGCTTAACAACTCCACTTTTATATGAATCAGTCCAGGTATAATTAAAATATGTAGCTCAGATAAATATGGACATAACATGTCATAGACTTTTGGATTCACTTATGAAAGGTAGAAAAAAGAACTTTAAATCTAGTATTATCATTGTAGTTTTTATTTTCTACTGATCAACTGGAATAAGAATCTTCTTAGAATGTTTAGAGAATACAAACAAGTATATTCAGCTTTTGAGAACTCAAAATTGTATAGAGGAAAAAGCAAAAGGCAAGCAAAATTAAAACTGAAATTTAAGAATGTGTAACTTAGATGCAAACATGGGAAAGGGAAATGTCTGTAATTCTTTGGTTATCTAATAGTATGCAAATACTACTACTGTCCATAATAGGAGACAATGACTCTAAGGACAAGGAAAGTTTTCTCCAACATTCTTGTGGAGATGAAATGTAGCTGCATGTCACACAGCAGAGTGAGCCTTGAAAAGACCCAGTAGTGATGGCAAGTGAGATCACTGTCACAGAAAGCTAAAGGATCAGAAGCCAGTAACTAGATTCTCCAGAAGTCAAATTTATATTAAGCAATAAGCACTCAAAAGTACAGGATTTTCAGGATTTCGTGGATTCTCCCAAAAAACAGGATTATTATTTTTAATCACATGCCTATGGAAATATTTAGACAGTCTTGAAAAGAGTTTCCAACGGAGGTGTCTTATCCATGTCCCCTGTTTTCAAATGCAGAATGGGATGCAGAGTGCCTTTTTCATGAAGGATCCTCCTATTGCCTACTCTCAGTCTGTGTTCTACATGGGATGTGTCCAACTGCAGCCTTGTGGTGAACCCATGAAGAAACCAAGCAGGGCACAGGACTGGACAGGAGAAGCACGACAGTGTCCGTTCCCCATTAAAAAAGAGTGATGATCAGTTGTCATTAGGGGGTCAAAATAGAGGTAGCAGCTTTGCAATATAAGCAAAAGCAACAGATCTCTAAAACTGTCTGTACCTTTGTCTGTCTTTGTATGCTGCATTATCAGCCTGTGCAATGATTATTCTCCTGAAAACAGCCTCAAACCTTTTTCTCAAGACAATGTAATGATTCTGAGTTGTAAAACAAACCTCAAACCTCTTAGATTTAAACAGACAGAGAGAGGTTGGCTGTCTTCAACTACTGACCTTGATTCATAAAAATTATTTCTCCATCATACAATTTTCTTCCTCCTGCTTTGGAAGCTTTTGTTATTGTTAAGATAGCTTTTCTACACATCTTTCTCTCTTCTTTTACTGCTAGATTCTTGATGCCCCTATGATTATCATAATTCACCTTCTTTTTTCTTTATGCTAACTCCAATCTTCAAAATGTGAATGGATTGTGCTGCCATAAACATTGATGTGGCTGCATCACTATAGTGTGCTGATTTTAAATCTTTTGGATATATACCAAGGAGTGGGATAGCTGGGTTATATAATGGTTTCGTTACTAGGTTTTGAGAAATCTCTATACTGCAATCTCCAGAGTGTTTGCATTAAATTGAAGTCCCACCAGCACTGTATGACTCTCCATTTTTTAACTTAGGTTTTTTATTTAATTTAATTTAATTTTTTTTTTTGATGCCAGGGATTGAACTCAGGGACACTTGACCACTGAGTCATATTCCAGCCCTATTTTGTATTTTATTTAGAGACAAGGTCTCACTGAGTTGCTTGGCGCCTCACTATTGTTGAGGCTGGCTTTGAACTTGTGATTTTCCTATTTCAGCCTCCTAAAGTGCTGAGATTACAGGCGTGCGCCACTGCGCCCCACTAAATTATTTTTTATTTGTTACTTTTTAAGTTGTTATTTATCCACATCTTTTCCGACATTTATTATTATTTGTTTTCATAGCAGAAAGATAAGTAGACTAGAAGGAAAGGAGGAATAGGAAGGAGTGAAGAGACAAAGCTTTGGAGACTGAATTGGAATAAATTATATTCTATGCTTTTATGATTATATCAAAAATGAATCCTATTGTATATAACTAAAAAGAAACAATGGGGAGGAAAAAAAGTAAGGAACACCTCAGTCTGCCTAGTGTTTTTGCCTTCCACAAATTGCTATTTCTGGAATGAAGTAAAATGACTTCCCTTATGAAAGGTATTTCAAATTAAAAATTTCACAAATGTGATACCCACAATTATTCTTGAATATAATATGTGGTCATGTATGTGTATGTACCAGTTTTTTGTAGATGTGGAATTCTTGGGGAGTGGATAGAGTTAGGAGTTTATAGGATTGAGGAAATCAAGAGCAGCAAAAAAGTAGTGCTTAAGATTTCTATCTTCAACACCCTGGACGTTTTTTATGCTGAGGACCTAATGTTTTCATATGGGCCTTTATACATTGACAGCCTCATTAGGAGACTAGAATAAAGAGAGTCCTCAAGATGCTGTGAGAGACAAATATAGGCCTGAAAATTCTCAGATGTTTAAAAAACCTGTATTTATTGAAGGATCGAGGCATGATTTATCTCCTTAATTTCAAATTTCATATAAGATGTTTTTCTTTTAAATGGGTAAAATGGTAGAATTTTTTATTTATTTTAATTTTTCTCATTATAAAAATAATATATGATTAATCAAAGAGATTTGGAAAACAGTAGAGAAAAAAGAAAAATGTTATTGTCATATTAGAGTAGTGGAGAAAAAAATGAATTTTATTGTCATCTTCTCCCTTAAGACTAACAGAATTTACTATTTTGGTACATGTATTTCTTTTATTGCTTTTGTACATGAAATTTCACAAAATCACAAACACCTCTACAAAAAATTGTGTTTATATGTATATAATTTCCTGCTTTGAATATCTAATATTATGACAAAAACATTTTCCAGTGTCAATAAAATTTTTGATAATATCTCTTTTATAAGTCTCTAAAACATACTTTCATGGGTATATTTTATAATTTAATAATTTGACAAATTCAATATTTACCTGTTTCCTCAATAGTTACTTATATTTCTCATATTTCCTAGCAAAAATAACTCTTCAATACACATTCTTTATTTCGTTATTTTTGTAATAATGGAATTCTTTTTGAAATGAATTTCTTGATATAGAATTCCTGAATCAAATGCTATGTGTGATTTGAAAGTCATTTGAAACATAATGTCAATTTTTTCATAAATATTCTCATTCATTAGCCTCTATTTTCTTGCCTATATAACTAATGAGAATGGTTTATTGTTTTGTTTCTACATTTCCATGGAAATACTGAGATGTTCTCATATATGAAGAGTCTGAATAACTTCCTCATTCCAACGATACTGCTGTAACCTATTATTTTATTTTTCACTCCAAAAAATAAAAAAACAAAACAAAACACACACACACATTGAAATCGAAGTGAACTTGATTAACTATAAAGACAAAGTTGAATCATTTTACTTTTAAGGAGAATAATACTTGCAAGTTTTGGGGTAGTGCATTTTCTATGATTGCTATTAAAAATTTAGCACACTGGTTTCCATACTTTAGTTGAGAGCACATCCTCTGTGATCCCTTATCAATGCTTCCTAGAAATAACTTTACAATATTGTGGCCACATTACATTACACTAACCTAAGAATATCATCATAAACCTTTTATCATAAAACTTTACTTGTTTTACAAAGTTATAGATAAATCAAGGTGCCAAGGTCTACTATATTTCACAGTAAAAATTGTTTATCTGGTATCAGGAAGACATAATACCAGGAAATCTACTTACTTCTGTTCCTGGATCTGTATCTATCGAGTTGGGTGAACTTCACCTAGGTAATATGCAGTAATTTAATGGCCATTTACCAATACTTCCATTAGTACTTCCTTGTATAGATCAGAAAGGAACACATTTTAATTCATCACTGTGAAGTATAATAAATGTTCTCAATTCCTAATAAATATTTTCTGTAGGCATTTAAGGAAATGATGATTGTTGAAAGTTATTTCATTTTATGACATCACATTAACATTTTATTTTACCTTGGCACCCCAAATATGCATATTATATGACCCTAGATTGCTCCTCTTAAGAGAGAATGAGTTGAAGGGCCTTAGGCAGAGCCATTAAGAGATCAGAGTTAGATTTAGAACTGCCACAGAAGAAGTGAAGCTTTTTATCAATTTGTCCATCTTTGTAAAGTCATTTTAGCAACAAATAATTCAACTCATTCTTTGCATACAGCTCTCTGCTGAATCTCTCTTTGTGGAAGGAAGGATAGCATATCTCTTATGGGAATTTATTTTTTCTCTGTTTGATGAAATGCATTGAAACTTAAACATAACATCCAAAAGCTAAAACATTTTAATTCAAGATTTGTGAGTTTTATCCACAGATTTCACATAAAAATGGTATAACAAGGGAATCTCTGTGTATTGAATGTATAACAACAGAATCTCTGTGTATTGAATGTACTCTGGTATTCCTAATGCAAATGGTCTATTTGCTACACTCTGGTTTTGGGAAAACCAAAGCAGACACTGAATCAATATAAAGAGTTGAGGGTGATGGCATTATAACTATCATTAACCATGTGGTGATTTGTCATAGTTACAATTATCTTATAAAGCTAGAACCTGCAATTCATTCTACCTTAACAAATTCCAAGCTGTGATTAGAAGTTTGGATCCTTCAGACCAAGCTCCAATCTCCAGAGAGAATACAGGGGCTGGAGATTGAGTTACAGCCATTCTTAGGTAATGAAATCTTTATAAAAGCTCCTAAATTTATGGGACTCACAGAACTTTTGAGGCAATGAAAGTATCCACAAGCTGTGAGAGTGAACCTTAACTCCATGGGGAATGAGGGTCGTAGTCTGGGAAGCTTCCAGATGTTGCCCCATATACATCAATCACTTCATCTGGTTGTTCATTTATAAAACTTATGATAAACTGTGATAAATATGGCAGTTTTCTGCCCTGAATTGTTCTAGCAAATTATTGAATTTGGGGAATAGGATTGTAGGAACACCCAACTTTTAGCCAAGTCATACAGAAGTGTGGGAAATTTGGGCACCCAGTATTTGTGAGTGTCATCTGAAGTGGGGAACTGAAGTTTTAAGCCGGAGAAGTCCTACACTAACCCTGGAGTGGAACTGAATTGTAGGATATTTAATTAATATGGGAGTATTGAAGAAGTGAAGTGCCTCTCAGAGGTCAGGCTCTTCATTTCCTGAGAAAGGAAGTCATTGCAAAGTCCACCTCATGAAATCCCAAGCCACTCTCAACAAATGGGTGAATTATTGACATAAAAATCAATATTTGAAATATAATAGATAATTATAATATTTAACCTAGCCGTGCTTTAAAACATTATTGAGAAAGTTAAATGAATGTAGTATGTCACATATCTGACTTTATTAGTACAATAGTACCAGAGATTTTTTCTTCTTTTCTTCATTATTGCTGTAATAGCATGTAAATTTGTAGTAGGAGTAGATGCACTCAAAGTAGTATAGCATCAAGAACTTTAAGAACTGGTTGTGATAATGAAATGTAAAAGGGCTATGCATATTATAAAATCTACACAAACATTTTTCTTTTCTTCCATATTTTTGTTGGTGCATCATAGTTGACATACTGATGGTATTTGTTGTTACATAGTTGTACATGCACACAATATAATAATATACTCAGTATCATTCCTCAGTATTTCCCCTTTCCCGTATTGTAAACTGAAATATATCTTTACTCATGGCGTTCAACATCAATCAATCTAATCTAGAGATATTATAGATGAGGAAAATGATTCAGGAGTGAGGTTGAAGTCTTGCCTAAGGTAATATAGCTTGTTGATGACTGAACAGGACCTTATACTGACTATTCATTAGAATTCTCCAAATACTTCATCAAAGTTACATAATTTATTTCTTTAAAATCAGTTACCAAACCATACCACAGTTTTATGACATGTTCAGTGTCAAAAGTTCTAGAATCTTAATTATGTGAAATTATAAATTAAATGAAATAAACAGACATACATAAAGTTGAACTACTTATGTTTTAAATACACTAGACCATATTGTGAAACAGTAGAGGGGAGTTATATACTATGGTAAAAAATCTTTTCAACACTAAATTTTTTAAAAGTATGCTATCAGATAAGTGATTTAAGGATAACATGTTAGTTAAAATATTGTTTTTGAACTCCAAGCCTTACTGATGATCAGACACCTTCTAAAGTGAAACATGTAGTGGTAGGGACACAAATATTTACTGGGAACACATCATGTGCCAAGCATTAGTCAAGGCACTGGGGATACCACGGCATACAAGAGTCCCTGCCCTCAAGCAGCCTGGACATACATCCTGAAGGGAAGAATCCTATCAGAAGAACCACAGGAAAGAGGGAGGGGCAGGCAGAGCCATGAACAGAGACTCTTCTTCAACTGATCATGTATACACAATCGATCACATAAAGGGATGGACAGAACCACATGCAAAGAACTGCCACTGCCTGTCAGAGCCAGAAAGGATCCTGGGCCTCAAGGGGCCACAAGCCGGTCCTCTGTTCTTTCCACTCCAAAGGCACTGGAGAGCCAAGTTGGAGGGAAGCACACTCGCATTTCCTCTGTTTGATTAAGCGTCACTGTTGACCTTACCAGCATTACTCCAGGCTGCAAGGCTGCCCGGAGCCCACAGACCCAAGAATGCAAGAGTTTGAGGTACTCAAGGCAGGGTCTGAGGACAGCCCAAGGCCTGAGATGCACATTAAGCCATCAGTGGATGGCTAAGGCCATGGTAAGGGCTGCAAGGCCTCCTGGGACAAGCTCCCTGGAGAGCAAAGACCTCTCTCTACTGCCCACCTTGGCGGCCCCTACTCTTTATGAGAGAATACAGGGACCTCCAAAGGCCTCAAACGGCCTGTATGTACATTTATACTTGTAGAAAGAAACCGCTCACGTGCATCCCAACTCCTAATTTTTTATCCAACTACAAATTCCAGAAAAATGGAAATCTTAAGTCAATTTGTTTTTTCACCGATTTCCTCATTACACCGGGGGAACAATCAACACGCTAGTGTGCTGTGCTATAAGCTATGATGTTCAGAAGGTTAGGTGTATAAAAAGTATTTTCAACTGATGGTGGGCTTATTGGGACACAGCCCACTGTAAGCCAAGGAGCATGCATACTCAACGGTGCCAAAATGAGAAAGCAAGTCACAGGTGAATGTCTAGGAGTCCAAGGGGGCTGTGTTCTGCAGGGTTGCTCAGAACTCAGAGTTGGCGTGAAGATTAAGCTGAAGGCATTTGAGATTCAACAGATGTGGAAAGAAGCCTTGTTGGAGCTCCCCTTATCTGACTAAAAGCTGAAACTTCTAAGAAATGAGGCTGCCATAAATTCCCACTTGGGCAAGTCTATTCCCAGGAGATAGATCAAGGGTAAATACTCTATAAATCCCTCTGGGGGAGTTTCATGCCTAGGAAGAAGACAGCGTAGCCACACATTATCACACACATTCTTATCTCCCATTTGTACTCCTAGAAACCCATCTGTCTTTCCTAAATATATCTAATTGTCCTCCCATAGAAGCCTTTTCTCCTTCCTTTTCCCTACTAAACTAGGTATTTAATTCCCCAATCCCAGCCAAACCTTTGAGTTACTCGTGACTGAGCACATGTTGCATGCCTAAATAAACATTTTCTTGTATAAAAAAAATATATTGTTTTTGTGTTAGAAGTTATATGAGTAACAGTGGGACACCCTTGTTTTAGAAAACAAAATAAATGAAAAGCCGAATCATCTTGAATTCTTTGGAATCAGTCTTACGTATTTCCCACCACTCTGCACTATTTATATGATTATTTATATAAGTAATATCTGTTTTGTCTAATTGTACATTACCTTACATCAAGTTGATGCGTATTGTCACAAGTTTATCTTCATATAATTGGGATAGGTTTGATCATACTTATTATCTTTTAAATTAAATGATTTTGAAGAAGGGGAGAGGACAACTTTTGAAATAATATCTGTGTCTGCTTCAGAAAATACTAGTCAAATCTTATTTCTATCATATTATATTGATCACAACATGAGCAGAGTATTGGTTTCCTAATTTTGAGACTTCTAGAATTCAGATGGTCAATCACCAGAAAGCTATGAAAGTCAAAGACATAATTATGTTCAAGGAAATTTGCACAAATTATTGGTGCATAATAGGTTATTTCAAGATATTAAAGATGTGTTAAGTTATAAATATCTCTGAATGAGTGGTAACCACTATTTGCATTTATGAACACATAATTCGCTTTTCATTGCTCAGATTAGACATAAAAAACAGATTGCTATACACGTGTCAAACATGTGTACCACTGATCTCACAGGGGTTAATAACCCATTGCTATACCACAGATTACTTACCATCCTTACTGTAAAACCATAGAAATAGCAGAAGACATAGAAGAATTAAATTCTAATCTAGACTGTATGACTTTGGAAAGATCTTTCAACATTTATTACAAGTGTGGTCTAGGAAAAATTAGTCTGTTGTGCTTCTACATTTTATCATGGGAATAATATTACTTAATCCTTCATAGTGAAATGCTATAATGCTGGGGTTAAATGAGTATATAATATATGATTATATATATATATGTTTATATAAAATGTATAGCACTCTGGCACATAAGAAATGCTATATATGTGTTGGTGATTGGGATTATCATCATGGTGATCATGATGAACTATTTATAGTTTTAAAACTTATTTGAATCACATTTCACAATTTTAAAGGGACATTTATATCTTACTACTGATTACTGATCAAATGCATTTCAGGAATACAAAGAAATTTTTCCCCATGGGGCTTTTTTATACTTTCCAAATAATGTGGGGTAGAAAATAACAGTGAATTTAGAGAAAGAAAACAGATAAAAGTTTTTTGACTACTTCCTACTGCACACCATGCACATATAGACATACACACAATCACACACACAATGTATGTGTGATATTTTTCAAATTCCACTATTTTTCTGAACTTTGAATTCTCCTTCTGCTGAATGGAGTTTAAGATAAATGAACACTACATCACAGACATTTTATGAGAACTTTTGAGAGTTGTCTATAAGCCATAATGTAAATGAAAATTGCAAATGCTGTTTTTGCTGAAAATGATGGATTTCTTTTTAGATATAATTGCTCAACTTTCTATGCTCTAACATTTATCTGTATATTTTATTTTTACATGCCAGGAATATGTGCACATGCAGGTTTAAAACATAATACATACCATGGAGATTAAAAGAACATGCTTCTTCCACTATCATCTTATTTTCGTTTATATATGGACACACCAGCAACTAACTTCTAATCCTGCGTCTTCAATAAATGAATTTTTAATGAGTAAGTAAAATTTGACTCTACAGGAATTAAGGATAAAAGATCTAGCATACAAAGTACATTCTGAAATGCTTAACACTCCAAAAACTTTTCAAATGATGGGCAATTTCCACATTGGTACTCTTTAGGACAATGGTATCATCAGGTAATGATTCATGATAATTTCCACATAGTATTTTTGCAAATGAAATACATGTATAACTTGATTTAAACAATATTCTCTGTGGCAGAAAGCTCTTTAAAAAGATACACTATCATGTACTTGTTGGTCATTTAGTCAATCATTTCTATTACATGAGCCACAAATAATTGAGAAATGGCACTTTGAAGAATAACAATCTAGGAGAGTAATTGTGAATAGTAATCATGGACATATGTAGTATAACAAAGATGGAACATAGACACTTTCATGTATAGGAAAAATATTTTGTTGATGCATATCAACAGAAAAAAACTTTTAGATGGAGATAACAGTAGACATTTAGGAAGACAACATTTGATATCAGTGAGATCTTAATAAATGGAGGCAGGGGTTGAGGGTTATTGGAAATAACCCTGAAGAAATAGTATGAACTGTGCTTAGAAAGCATAATTCATTTTTATAGAATATGTGTAGGCTAATAAGGCTTTAAAAGTTTTGTAAAAAGCATTCAATTTAGAGCCCAGAGCAGCAGGTGTATTACTTAGGTCACAGAGAGTGCAGAAATTGTGAACAGAGACGAAAATGGATCATACTTGTACGTCAGGGAAGATTTTCTGGCTATCAGTGGATAGGAGGCTTGTTATGTAATACCTAGAGAAGGTGAGTCAGTTATGATACTATATGCCTGGACCAGTCTTTCAATCTCTTGCCTACCGAGTTCAGGAGTCAAATTATATTTTAAGAACCTCTTATTGCCAGTCACCCTAGTGGTTACTAAACTTACCAAGATAGATAAAGAGGCAGAGAGGATTAATATTAAACTAATGTTCAGGCAAACAAACACTTAAGTGCTATTAAAATCATTGAGAAGGATTATTCCAGATAACTTAAGGGATCATTGAGAAAAACAAGAATGTAGTATTTTTAGAATTCAGCTGGGATGAGTTGAGTTAGAGGCACTGCCAGCAGAATGGAGTGGAAGTGTCTTTAGTCCTCTTTGCAGTGTGCAGAACTGGGGTAGCAATAATACCTGAGCTATGAATGTGTAAGTCATAAAGACAACTGTTAAAACTAGCAAAATGGAAGTGCCAACTCTGACAGAGTTGACCTTAAGATAAACATGGTGAAACCAACATGAATTTTCAAACTTCCATTAAACTGTCAAGTACTTTGTTCCTAAACCTTTTCTTCCAGTCCAAGTCTAATTTATAAAGCTATTGACATTTGTAAAGAATTGATTTCTCTACTTTTATGAAATTGCAGATCCAATATCCAATAAGACCCTTGGTTTAAGAAAAAAATAACAGCATAGAGATTTCTTGCAGTTGAAAGAAAAATTTTAAAAGGGTGGCTTATATCTTGATGACAAAACTGCCTGTATTATAAAACAACTCATCTAATACAAAGTATCTATCAATGACAATTAATTAGTCATGGAACACATAAAACATATTTTCCATCAACCCATAATAAAGAAATGTGGGTGAAATTCTCAACCGATTCCTCTGATTGTGAACCTGAATTCACTCTTCTTTCAAATATATTTTCAATGGGCAAAGATCAAACTTGGTGACAACCAGATCTATGAAAGCTTTGCTTACTTTTTACATCTGCACCTTCTTTTGTGAGGGAAGACAACTAAATCATCATAATGAAGTTTTATCTTACAGTATTTAAAATGTCTTTTATTACATAAATGTTTTCTATAAAACACATAAAGTATCATTTATTACATAAATGTTTTCTATAAAACACAATTGTTATTTCAGAGTTGTTCATTATAAAACAAGCCTGAGAATTTTTTTGATAAATACAATTAATAACATAGAATTGTCCCTTCAAAAGTTCAGACCAAGAATGAAAGCTATGATGTTCTTCATGAGTAACTCCTATATTTATAATTTTTTTCATACTGACTTTTATCAGCACCATCAACTCATATGTAATCTAAATGAGCTTACAAAATAGCATCCAGAAGGGATATTTTCTTGTAATGAAAATGTAAAGTACATTTATTATCCTTTATATAATTATGTAAAAGAAAACAGAAATAAAAGAGAGGAATGAAAGACAGCGGGACTTATTCTTTGCTTTCATGGATAAGAACCATGATTTTACCACTCATATAAACATCATTAAGCCTTGATAGGCCTGAACATCCAGAGAATAAAAGTCCATTTCACTGTTAGCATATTTCTAAATTCACTTAGTTTGTCTTCTGACATTTCACTGTATAAGAGACCCTCTCACCCCTCTGTAATTTTTTCAAATTATATGTACACATTTTGGAAAAAAATAACTGAATTAACTAAAATTGGCATCAACTGTACCACCACAAAGTAGATAGCATTAGCACTTATTTTTCACATATCTGGCATTAACAGAGTACAGTTATAAGTTAAGATACTCAAACATACCCATGTAAAGGTTAGCTTACCAGTGGGGACAGAAGTGGAGTGTTGAAGATCCAATCCACTGGAATCACCAGACAGTTCAGTTAAACAGGTTGAAGTAAAATCATAGCTGGAAGTCTGCTCATGTCTGAAGCCTTTGGGAGAAAGATTATCCAGTTCATAGTTTACAGTTGACATTGCAAAATTCTCAAGGAACTAGGTAAAGCAAATTTCACACTACCGAAGTTTTAAAAATCATAGGAAAGGGGAAGAATCGATGTACTTTAATCTATAGCAATGTCAGGCTCTCCTGTAATTATCTTCACTTGGAAATCTAAGGAAAATAAAACCCACAGAGCTGACTGCAAGTTTTCTGTGTTCACGTCTTTCCTAGACAAGCAACTTCAACAGGATATAGATGGATTTTAGAGTTGTTTTTCTTTAATACATCTTGTCCCTTTAAGTGATAGCAGCACTCATCCCCTTTCAGAGAGGCTGCAGTGAAAATAAAATGGGCTAAGTGGAGACATAGGCAACGCTGCAGAGAAATGCTTTTAGTAAGTTGGTACTGAAAGTTCTCATTCACATTCTCTATACAAGAGATCAGCTGGGTGGGGCCAAGGCTTGCCAAGAAATGCAACTGTACTCCACTGGGCAGCTCATCAGAGGAAAGCTTTAATTGGAAAGAAGTTATCCTAAATGCTGGTTCCTAGCTCGACTGTGAGACTTTAGTCCTGTTGCTTATTCAAAGATGACTATGATTGTGAAGGGTAAAGGTAGTTTTTTTAAAAACTTATGGTAGATTAAAATGGGCAGCTTGATAAATACAAAAGTATATTTGAAAATATTAGCAGGCAATGAATAAAAGATCAAAATGATTAAAAAGTAGCAACTGGTGGGGCTGGTATCATTTGTTATTTAGGAGGTAAAACATCGATTCCCTTTGTGTAACTTGGATAGAAAGCTGTATTGGTCAGCCTCAAAATTTTCTTTTTGGATCTCACTTTTATTCATCTTCTGTACTTTAGTTTATGAATCCAGTGATTAGCACAAGGATGTGCCAACTGATTGCTTTTCAAGTAGCAATTTAGCAAAAGTCGTCCTTCATTTTATAAAGCCAAACAAGATGAGATTCGAATCAATTTTTTGATGATCTGACTTAATCCATGATTTATTTATTAATCTATTTCTTCGTTTATCCACTCTGTATTAGACATTAACATAGGTATTAAAATACCTAGGCAAGGTCTCCGGAAATAATGCAAGCTGGATTCCTTCTTTGTAGGAAGGAGAGCTGTGACTGATTTTGTGATTTCACTGTGATTATGGCATTACATGTGGCAATGGATGTGCTAAGCACAAGGAGGACATATTTAATGCATTTTTTACTTTCTTGGATGAGTAATATTTAAGAAAGTCATATATAAATATATAAGAAGTGTATAAATCTTTATTGTTAAAAAGAAAATTTATCCTGGACAAAAAGTGATTAAAGTCTTACTCGTACTCATTCTAATTAAACAAGCAAGTAAATAAAACTGACCCTCTGTTTCACATGCCTTTATAAAGTCAGGGAAATGTCTATCATTCCAGCAGCATGAATGACCAACTAAATATGGTATATAAGTCACAATGTGGGGCAGGAATAAAAATCTTTGACTAAAACTTCTAAAATGGTCAAGGTCCACTGGTAATTATGTGATATTTAGATAAGAAGTTGAAAGCAGAATAAAACATTATAAAGGATGACTTAGCTTGAGGAAAAGATGATTGATAGGAGGAAAATGCAAATCTAGGGAAATGCATAAATAGTAAAAAGTGCAGTTCAGAGAATTAGAGAATTTTCTGGAAACATAAAACATTGGCTTTATAATTCTCGGTTGAAATATCTGTTATAGTGTGTGGTGCGGGGTACTTTCTGAAAGACAGTCAAAATTGTTTAACTTGCAAGTTGGTCAAGGAGGTTAAACTACCAGAAAATGTTAACGCTTTGGGTTAGTCATTTTGTCATTGCTGAGACCAACATTCCTGACAAGAGCAACTTAGAGGAGGAAAAGTTTACTTGGGTCTCGATTTCAGTGATGCGATCCATGGTCAATTACCTTCCACTGGGCCTGAGGCGATGCAGAATATTATAGCTAAAGGGTGTGGTGGAGGAAACCACTCATTTTAAGATAACTAGGGAGCAGAGAGAGAGAGAGAGAGGAAGGGGCCAGGCATATAGTGCCAGCCCATGTCCCAGTGACTGACTGACTTCCTCTGGCCATGTCCCACTTACCTATAGTCACCACCCAGTAGTCCATTCAGATTTCTAATCCATCAAATGGTGAATTTACTGCTCTCTCTCTCTCTTTCTCTCTCTGTCTCTCTCTTTTTTTTTTTGTACCAGGGATTGAACTCAGGGGTACTCAACTACTGAGCCACATCCCCAGCCCTATTTTGTGTTTTATGTAGAGACAGGGTCTCACTGAGTTGCTTAGCACCTCACCATTGCTGAGGCTGACTTTGAATTTGTGATTCTCCTGTTTCAGCCTCCCTAAGTGCTGGGATTACAAGCATGAACCACTGGGCCCAGCTGACTTTACTCTCTTAATTCAACTTTTCATCTCTGAATATTGCTACATTGCGAAACACATGAGTTCTCTGGAGAGAGGTGGTTTTAGATGCGAACTTTTACGTCCACTATACATCTCTACATTTGCCCTCCTTTTCAGGTGATGCTTCAACAAATGTGGTCAATGGGAAATGTGATATTTGACTTGAGTGTTATCATTAAAATTATCTGAGAAATTATGAGGTCTTAGGATAGTTTCATTCTGTTAACAGTGATTTGTAAATGTTTTAGGCCTGAGGATGTCTTGGATAAAAGAATATATATTCAGCCATTCCTTCCTCTGTACAAATGATATTATTATATTTTGAGTATAAATATATAAAAATTCAATGATGATATATAGCTAATTGAAATTATCATTTAAACATTTATATATATGTTTATATATATATGTGTGTGTGTGTGTTCTTTGAAATTTTGCTCATGTATTTGTGAGAAAAACCTACTAATTTCTCTTTGGCAACTAATTATATGCAGGTGGATTTATAAATCCCACACAATTATGTGATATGGCCTAAATATCCATAAATTAGGAATTACTATTCTATAGTATATAAGAAGTAAGATTTAACTGATAAGTATAACATAGATAAAAAAAATCTCTCAAAAAATTCAGCTCATTGTTTTTTTCAACTGGTCACCTAGGTAGAAATATCCACTGAGGCTTCTAGAGTATTGGTAACAAATTTGAATTAATACTTAAGAATAAGAATCCTTGTTGTTTCTCTATTTTTGTGTGTCTCCTCAGAACCTCTTAACTTCCACCCAGCCCCCAGAGTCTTCAAATCTTTAGAGAGATATTTTCCATGAAATTCTTTTCTACAAATCTTAGGAAATACCAATGTACATTTTTTACTTATGTTGTCTTCTTTTTTTAAAATATTTTTTAGTTGTCGATGTACCTTTATTTTTTTTCATTTATTTATATGTGGTGCTGAGAATCGAACACAGTGCCTCACGCATGCTAGGCAAGCGCTCTACCACTGAGCCACAACCCCAGCCCCTTATGTTGTCTTCTTGATACCCAGATTTTCTCCAATTTTTCCTTTTTAGAATATAAAGATGGTGTAAAATGTTACACAGAAATACCCTTCTTTTTTATTAGCATAGCTGCAAATATTTTTCTTTCAATCTGGATCAGTTTGTCTCTGTTACTTTAGTAACCATTCACTTGCTAGTGGTTACAGTAAATTCAGGCCTCTAGTTCTCCATTCCTTTCAAAACTTAAGCTAAATTTGTAAGCCCTTCTCCTTCTCAGACATGCTTCATTTTGATATCATCTATCTTGGGTTCTCTTAACAATTCAAACTTACTTTTTGTTATTTTAAACATAGTTAAACATTGAGAATAATGGCAACTTTAACGAAACCATAACAATGTATTTTAAAACAAGAATAATAAGTTTATTTCTCAGCTTTTGGTATATTTAAAGGTACTCAAATAAGCAATTTTTAGAAATGTAAGCTAGACAATATATTCTCATTATCCCAGTGCTTTGCTCTCCCAAGCATTACATGAAACAATTCGGTAGACGTGTTCATTATTCTTCTAGTTTCAGCATGACTTGGAATCACGTTTATCCCCAATGCTCTCCCACAGAATGCCATTAAAATAAGTGAAGAAAAAAATTAATCTATGAGTGGTAAAAGAGTAAAGTGTCCAAAAATTTGTTGAAATTCTGAAATATGTGGTGGAGGTGAGTGATGAATACATAGAATAGTGGTCAATTCCAAGAAGACCTTTGCTTAGAACAATTATAGCCCCCCTAACTCCACCCACTCATCAGTTCAGAGTAGGAAGGTAAGGGCAGGATGTTCTGCCTTGTTCTTCAGCATCATTTCATTATGCCTGTGCACCAGGAAACAAGATAGCAGCAAACAATAATTTCCTTAATTGGATGTCAGGGCCAGACAAAAAAGGAGACATTCCTTAGCTGACTGCAGCGTGCTCCAAGAAACTGAAAAACATTTGGGCATACACTCAGACTTTCTATTTCTCTTTTCCTTGTTTCTACTAACCTTTGCATCCCAATCTACACAGTTGCAGGATCTTGGCTGTTCTACAAATGTCTGGCAAACAGACTCTCTAGGAGTAGCACTGGCAATGATCATGTATTGAGCAAAATGCAGATCATCGTTTGCTAATCTAAGTCATCCATGCTTCTTTTGAAAATTGGAGTTCTGATAATATATTTTCCAGTTTAGGTATTCTCAAGGGAATTATGTGTTCCTACTCACCCTGATAGATTCACCAGTCCCTGTGTGAAGCCAGCCCATGGTCTTATAGTCAGACAAATAATGGGCAAAATAATAGCTCACACCTCACATTTGTATCCATACTGACAGAACCAGACTAACGTTGATCAATATGAGAGAGGTGGGGGAAGGGAGAGAGAGACATGAAGACAAGGAACAATTTATAAATCAAATTGAGAAATCAACTGATAACAAATAAAATCATAACAAATAAAAATAAAATCATAACAAATAAAAAATTGTTGAAAATAAGTAAAAGTAACACTTAAAAGCCCACTTAATAAAGTCATGAGATTAACAGGTGAATTCCTATTAAAATTAATCAGTTAATTATATTAATTAATTAGAAAATCAACTTGAAGAATTGTTTTGAATCCAGAGCAACAATATGTAAATTTGGAAATTAGAGTATAAAAAATGTAATGCATATAAAACACAATCTCAAATAATAGAAATGGAATTTATGACCAAAATTTAAGAAAATGGCAACAAAGTACATTGTTTTATGAAATACAGCATTCTTATTTTAAATTCAAAGTATTATATTAATGTCATGAAAAATCAGCAATATTTTAGGAAAATATATGCCTTGACACCAAACAAATCTTGATGTGATGTGAATTACAAGATTCAAGATGGAAATCTAACAGATTTCAAGATGACTTTGGGGTGATGGGAGGCATGCTGTGCAATCTTTAACACAGTGCCATTAATCATATGCACCATTAAATGGTATAGACTCTAGCCAGTGAGGTGGCACAGGCCTGTAATACCTACTGTGGAGGCTGAGGCAGGAGGATCACAAGTTCAAGGCCTTCTGTTGCTTTCTTTGGATTTAAAACAGAAATAATTCAAATCAACTGGGGGAAAATCAAACAAATGAATCAGAACAAGAGATTTGATTAAAAAAGAAGCATTATAGCAAGTAGTGAGCAAAAGTAACTGGGTAAAATACTTATGAATGACTAAGCAATGGCTGAAAAGAAACTTCTGAAACAATGCCAATAATTAGGAAAGGATTTTGTAATTTAGAAATCCAGATTATTTGAACAGACTTTAGGATAGACAATGAAAACTTTGTCAATCAAGAGAATGTAAGACCAAGTGATTAACTTACAGGAAACAAGAGTAATGGTAATAGATATAAATGGTAATAAGTAAGTAAAATATCAATAAAAGTGGGTTAAGTGACCATATCAAAAAGGAACACAGAATTTACCATATTTTCCTCCCTTTGGTACCCCCAGCCACAGCTCAAATGTGAATGTATAAAGAGTTTTTTCACATTGAACAAAGAGTCACAAACAATAAAGAAGTGACACAGTGATTAAGAACGTATATAATGGGATGTTAAATATGCCTGAGATCAGATTAGATCAAGACATCAGCATGATAGAAATCATTTACCTGAAAACTTCCTAATACTTGTATTTTTGTGCCTGCCTGCCTGCCTGGTCCATCCATCTTCCTTCTCTTCCTTCCCTCCCTCCCTCCCTCCCTCCCTTCCTCCCTTCCTTCCTTCCTTCCTTTCCTTCCCTTCCCTTCCCTTCTTTCTCTTCTTTCCCTCTTTCTTTCTTTCTTTTGGCTTTTCTTCATTAGCTTATGAATCTTTTACCATGTTAATTGAAACAGTAACATGAATGTCATATTTTATTCTGAATCTCAGGGTGAAATTTTCAATATTTCATTAGATATGTAGCTGTTTTTTGTCTTTTTTTTGGACATTTTTATCAGATTAAGGACATTCCTCTTTATATCTAACTTGATAAGAATTTTATTGCTTTTACAAATAACAGGTGTGAGTTGGCTATTTAAAAATACTTTTTATATTATTCTTGAAAGGATAAAAAATTTTTTTCCTTTTCTGATTAAATTGATTGGCAAATTTCAAACTAATCTTAATTCCTATAGTAAATCCAATTTGGACTTGATTCTTTTTATATATCACTGAATTCAGATGCAAACATTTCATCTATGATTATATGATAGATCAGCATGTTATTTTCATTTCACATTTTCTTGATGAGGTATGGTATTAAAAATATGCTATCATTTTATAAAATTTTCAAAGCTATTATTTTTCCTATTCTGAAAGTATTTAAAAATATTGTTATTTATTTCTTAAATGTTTAAATAACTTAACTTTGAAAACCACATAAATTTAGAATTTTTCTTTGAAAACTCTTCCCTACTGATTGAATTTTTTCTTTCTTTTATTTTTTCTAATTAGTTATACATGAAAGCAGAATGCATTTTGATTCATTTTACACAAATGGACCACAACTTTTTATTTCTCTGGTTGTACACCATGTAGAGTCACACCATATGTGCAGTTATACATGTACCTAGGGTAATGATGTCCATCTCATTCCACCATTTTTCCTATCCCTATACCTCCTCCCCTCCCCTTCTTCCCTTTGCGCAAAGTGCCTTCATTTTTCCCATGCCGCCCTCCATTATGGATTGGCATCTACTTATCAGAGAGAACATTTAGTCTTTGGCTTTTGAGAATTGGCTTACTTTGCTTAGCATGATATTCTCCAACTCCATCCATTTACCTACAAATGCCATAATTTTATTCTCTTTTAATGCTGAGTAATAGTCCATTGTGTATAAATACCACAGTTTCTTTATCTATCAATCTGTTGAAGGGCACCTAGGTATGTTCCATAGTTTAACTATTGTGGGTTGAGCTATTACAAACATTGATGTAGCCTCATCACTGTACTATGCTGCTTTTAAGTCCTTTGGGTATAATCTGAGGAGTGGGATAACTGGGTCAAATGGTTATTCCATTTCAAGTTTTCTGAGGAATCTCCATACTGCTTTCTAGAGTGGTTGCACCAATTTGCAGTTCACCAGCAGTATATGAGTATACTATTTTCCCCACATCCTTGTCAACATTTATTGTTGTTTGTATTCTTGATAACTGCCATTCTGACTGGAGTGAGATGAGATCTTAGAGTTGTTTTGATTTGTGTTTCTCTAATTACTAGAGAAGTTGACCTTTTTTATATATTTGTTGATTGATTGTGTATTTTCTTCTGAGAAGTGTCTATTCAGTTCTATAGACCATTTATTGATTGGATTGTTTATTTTTTGGGTATTAAGTTTTTAAGTTCTTCATATATCCCGGAAATTAGTGCTGTATCTGATGTTCATGTAGTAGAGCTGTTTTCTCACTCTGTGGGCTCTCTTTTCACATTATTGATTGTTTCCTTTGTTGAATATAGTTTGTATTTCCAGTCATTTTGGATTGTGTTCGTTTTTTACTTGACTTGGTTTCTACTTTGATTGTTTTTTCCTTTAGTGTCATTCCTCCCTTTGCTGATTTTCATTATTATTTTTTATTTCCTCCCCATGATATATTTTGCCGAGAATGTTCTGTAGTCCAGGCTCTCTCACTGCAAATTCTTTAAACTTTGATTATCATGGAAGTTTTTTATTTCATCATCAGACCTGAAGCTTAATTTTGCTGGATATAAGATTCTTATTTGGCATCTTTTTTTTTTTTTTTTCCCCAGAGCTTGATATACATTGTTCTAGGATCTCCTAGCTTTTAGAGTCTGGGTTGAGAAATTTGTTGAGATCTGAATTGGTCCCCCCTATATGTAATCTGAAACTTTCTCTTGTGGCTTTTAAAATTCTATCCTTATTGTCTATGCTAGCCATTTTCATTATAATATGCCTTGGTGTAGATCTGTTGTAATTTTGTATATATGGTGTTATGTAAGCCTCTTGTATTTGTTTTTTCAATTCATTCTTCATGTATGGGAAATTTTCTGACATTACTTCACTGAAGAGATTGTGTATTCCTTTGGTTTGTATCTCTGTGTCTTCCTCTATCCCGATAAATCTTAGGTTTGATCTTTTGATGTTATAAGTCTTGGACATTCTGTTCATGCTTTCTTACCATCTTTACTGTGTGGCCAACATTATTTTTGAGATTGTATATTTTGTCCTCATTCTGAGGTTCTGTTACAAGTGATCTAGTCTGTTTTTGATGGTTTCTATTGAGTTTTTTATTTGGCTCATCATTTCCTTCATTTCAAGGTTTTCTTTTTTTTTCCCTCTCAGAATCTCTCTCTCTTTTTTGAAGCAATTTTTTGCTACCTGTATTTGCTCTCCTATCTCTTTGTTGGAATGATCAATTGTTGCCTGAATTTTCTCTCTTATGTCACTGTTTGATTTGCAGATTATTTTAATTGTGTACATTCTGAACTCCTTCTCTAACATGTCATATACTATACTGTCATTGGATTGTATGTTTGTATCATCTTAGTTTGTTTGGGGCACTTTCTTGCCTTGTCTTTTCATGCTTTCCATGTGTCTTCCCCTCTAGCAGTATGGATCTGAGTTATTATAGTTTCTACCCTATAATCTTATATCATCCCTGCAGGTTTCTGATGTCTCACCCTTAAGAAAGAGATCAATATTAACAGCATCCAATGCTAATTATATACATCATTAAATTAATTAGTTCCTGTTTAGATGATTATTGTTTTGTCACAATAAACAGAAATGATGTGTACAATTATTATCCACAGTGTAAACAGTAGGTTTGCAGAAGGGTCTATAGTTTCTAATTGTGGACAAAAAGAGAAAAGGAGCATGTAGAGTGTGCTATTTATGAAGTAGGAGGTGAGAATATAGAGGTAATAGATCACAAGGAAGAATGAAAGGTAAATCAATAGAATTTGGCTATTAACAGGAGAAAAGAGAGTAACAGGCAACCCCGTGCAAAGATCTCTCCTGCCTATGCAACAAGATGGTGGATATTAGCACACCTAGCAAGTATATTTCTGGTGTAATCAAGCCTGCAGGGACTTGGTGATGGTCTTCTGGGTCCTGGCTATTGTCCCTAGATGGAAGTGGCCATGTCCCTAGTTGGTAGCATGGTATCATCAATCCTGTGAATACCTTGGTGCTGGGCTTCTAGTCTCTGGCTGGTTTCCCAAAATAGAAGCTGACACACCTAAAGATGGTGGTGGCAGCAGAAAAGGTAATCCACGATGGTGCTGAAGGTGTCCCAAGATGGAGGTGACCACTTTTAGGGATGAGGATGAAAGGGCAGGCCAAAGATGGCTTTGGGTAGCCTGTTTGGAGATGCAGCACTGTGGTGTGCAGTCATGGTCCTCAGTGCAGTGGGCAGTTCTGAGCCCAGGCCCAGGCTCCTTGTGGGCCAGTGGGGTGGTTCTGGGCCTGAGCCTGGACCCTGCTGAGGTTGGTGAGTCAGCGGGGGCAGTTCTGGACCTGGGCCTGGGCTTCACAATGGTTGGCCCTGATTAAACTTTTTAATAATTAGGGAGCTATTCAACATTTTTATTTATTTCCTGAGTCAATTGTGAAATGTTGTCTTTTGGATGGTTTTTCTATTTTTAAAAATATCCCTCAATCATTTTCATATCTTCTCAATATCTTTATAATGTCTGTAGTATCTGAGATTATATCCATTTTTAATCCCTATTATTGGTGGTATATGACTTTTCTCCTTTGATTAGCCTTTCTTAGGTTATTATCAATTTTATTCATGTTTTCAAATTGTCAGTAGTAGGCACTGTCGATTTTCTCTTTTATTCATTTATAAAAATACCTCATTAGTTTTTACATTTATTTTTAAAGATTATTTCTTTGCTTTCTTTGGATTTAATTGGCCAATGAAGCATATATAAGACTGGTTTTCAATTGTCTTTTCTAAAATATAATTTAAAGCTTCCGATTTTCCATTAAGCATGGCTTTGTCAGTGAAACTTACTATTTGGCTTACACAGTTTAATATGTATTATCGTAATTACTATACTATTATTTTTTATCATCAAATTACTTTCTATTTTGCCTCATAAACTACTAAGTACTCTCTTAATTCACAAACTTCAAAGAAATTTTTCCTTCCTTCTTCCTTTCTTCCTTCCTTGCTTTCTTTTTTCTTATTATTTTGTTTATATGTCAGATTTCATTATAGAGATCACACCTGGTATGCTTTCAATTCTTAGGCTTTTAAAAAATAAACAGATAAAAATTATATATGATAATGGTGTTCAACTTGTGCTTTGATATATGTATACATTATGAAATGAGCAAATCAAGCTAGTTAACATATCCATTATCTTGGTTACTTATTATTTCATGGGAGAACCTTTAAAATCTATATCTAAGCAATTTGCAAGTATACTATACAAGGATATGTTTTTAACCATCAATGTGACAGTTATAGTTATGTCTTTTGTTGAAATTTATTTTGCTGACCCAAAGTAAAATGTTGAGTATAATGTTCTGTGAAGGTCAATGAAGTCATTTGCTGATGTCATTCAAGCCTTCTATATGCTTTGTATTTTTTCTGTGCCTTTTTCATTAGTCAGAAAATTGTTACAATATTCTATGAATGTGAAATTACCTGTGTTTCCTTAAACTTATTTTACATTCATATAATTTGAGGTTATATTATCAGAGTGCATGAAAATTTATAATGGTTGCATATTCATAGTTAACTCTTCTTTACAAAACTAAAATCATCTTCCTTATGTCTAACATTGCTCATATATAGTCTACTTTGTCTGACATGTAGTTCAGCAACATTTGACTTATTTTTGTCAACATATATATAAAGTAAAATGTTTCATCTGTTTAATTTCATGCTTTTTGTATTATTTTAGCTCTGCTTCTTCTAAGGGAGCATGGAATTTTGAAAAAGAAATTTTGTGCTTTAATTTTAAGTAGTACATTTATATCAAATGCAGTCACTGATAAATTTGGTTTGAAACTTACATTGTTTTCAACTTGCTTCTGGGAATTTGGGAAGATAGAGGAAGAGGAGGTCATTTCACTGGCTGGCTGTTCCATGGTGTGAAACCAAGAAAGCAGACAGCTTCTCAGGAAGGTGGGTGAAAAAAAAACAGGGGTGGGGATTTTACTGGGAATTAATTCTGAACATTCAAAGCACATCAGGGACTCTGGAACATGGGTATAATAAAATAAGGAAGAAATACCCAGTGCCACTATGGTGCTAGAAGAAGTGGCCACAGGCAAATTGGAGGGATAAGGGAATTAAAGAAACACATTGTTTTAGGAGGCTGTGGTGTGTTTGGGTACAAAGAGATCAGAGATCAATGACACTGCCAGACGAAGCTGAAAGGCATGCTGTATACTATCCTTGTATGGGAGAGGGGCTATCTCTCTCTCACCTGCCTGTGGAAAGAGGAAGGAGCCATTTTGTAGCTGTGCCATGGTGCCCAGCAGCTGTGGGGGCCAATTCTTGGCAAACCAGAGTGTGGTGCAAAGTGTTGGCCTGGCAAACCCACATAGCAGGACATTCAAAGTAAACAGGAGAGGGTTGGGCATAGAAAGGGATTTACATAGGGGAAATATAGGTCATAGAAATCTACCCAGTTCCAACACTCTCCCCAACTTTTGAATCTGGCCACTCACCAGACTAGCTGGGACGGATGCACCAGCAAGATATTTGAAAGGGTGAGAGCAGGAAGGATTGAGTTTGTAGACTGTACCCAAGAGACCAGGAAACATGAGGTCCATAGATGATGAAGATGCAAAGGTTTGGCTCCTATGTTGTGTATGTGGAACACAGGAGTGATTCCTGGGGTGCAGTCTCCCTCACATGAACCAGCAACTGCTTGACCCTAGAGGTACACTGATTTAAAATCTTCAGACCAATTGCCACTCAAGGAAGAATGTGGAGCTACCTAGGCCTAAATCCACTTTCAAAATTCTGCCTACAGGATCTCTTCTCACAGAACAATCACCAGCCCATCCCACCTATCACTACTGAGAATACTGAGAAGAGACACCAAGAACTCCAATGGAAACAATTCTGTAAATTTTCATCTAAATTTTTTTTTAATTGTGAGCTCAATGATTCATGAAACTTATTTGTCTCTTTCTCATTTCAAGCCTTTCTCAAAGGCAGTTATTTTTCAAGGCAGTTATTTTTTCATGGCTCAGTCTTGAGGGCTAATTGTGCTTGATTATTCCATTTCTATTTTGTTTTATATTATTTTATTTTTAAATTATTATTTCATATATAACTTTTCTATCACTTATTCTTTTTTCTCTTGATTATCTCTCTTTTCTTCTGCTAACAGCCAAAACTCTGTTGCTCTATATTTCACTCTTCCTTTAATATTTTACTTTTATTTTTTCTACTCCTCCATCATAATCATCACATCCTAACTCTCTTCTGTTCTCTCCCTGTTTATCATTCAAAATTGTAAACCATTTTGTAAATGCAATGTTTTTACTGTGGGCAATAACTGATCACATCATTTCTGTTTATTGTGACAATTAACATTGTTAAATAAAATTATTTTTCCTTTTAATTTTACCTGATAATAGAATGCATTTTGACATATCATACATACATGGAGTATAATGTCCTATATTTAAAGTTGTACATTATGTGGAGTTACACTGGTCATATATTTGCATAGGAACATAGGAAAGTTATGTTCAATTCATTTTACTATCTTTCCTAATCTCATCTCCCCTCCCTTTCCTTCATTCACCTTTGTCTAATCCAGTGAACTTTTATTCCTCCATCTCCCTGTTTATTGTCAGTTAGCATCTGCATATCAGAGAAAAGATTCAGCCTTTGTTTTTTGGGGATTGGCTTATTTTATGTACCATGCTAGTCTCCAGTTCTATCCAATTGCAGCAAATGTCATATTTTCTGAGTAATTGTCTTAGTAATATTCCATCATGTATATGTACCACATTTTCTTTCTCCATTCATCTGTTGAAGGGCACCTAGGTTTGCTCCATAGCTTACCTATTGTTCATTGAGCTGCTATAAATATTGATGTGGTTGTATTACTATAGTATGCTGATTTTAAGACCTTTAGGTATATGCCAAGGAGTGGGATAACTGGGTCAAATGGTTACATTCCAAGCTGAGAAAGCTCCATACAGTTCTCCAGAGGGCTTACACAATTTTCAGTCCCACCAACAATGTGTGAGTGCACTATTTTCCCCACATCCTTGCCAACATTTATTGTTACTTGTATTCTTGATAACTGCCATTCTGATTATAATGAGATGAATTCTCAGTGTAGTTTTAGTTTGCTTTTCTCTAATTGCAAACAATGTTGAACATGTTTTTACATATTTGTTGAGCAATCATATTTCTTCTTCTGTGTCTGTTCAGTTCTTTGTACATTTATTGATTGGGTTATTTGTTTTTATGGTGTTAAGTTTATTGAATTATTTATATATCCTGGAGATTAATGCTCTATCTGAGGTACAGGTGGGAAATATTTTCTCCCATTCTGTAGGATCACTTTTCATGTTCTTGATTGTTTTCTTTGCTGTAAAGAATGTTTTAGTTTGATACTATACCATTTATTGATTCTTCATGTTATTTCTTGCACTTTGGAAGTCTTATTGAGAAATTTGATTCTTAAGCTGACATGATGGAGAGTTAGGCCTACTTTTTCATTTTTAGTAGGTACAGGGTCTCTGATCTAATGCCTAGGTCCTTGATCCACTTTGAGTTCAGTGTTGTGCAGGGTGAGAAATAGGGATCTAATTTCATTTTGTTACATTTGGATTTCATGTTTTCCCAGAATCAATTGTTGAAGATGCTATCTTTCCTCCAATGTATGTTTATAGCACCTTTGTCTAGTATGAGATTACTATATTTGTGTTGGTTTGTCTCTGTTTCTTCTATTCTGTACCGTTGGTTTTCATGTCTCTTTTGGTGCCAATACCGTGCCATTTTTGTTACCATAGCTCTTTATAGTTTGGTAGTTGATGTCTCCTGCCTCATTTTTCTTGCTGAGGATTGCACTGGCTATTCTGGACCTCTGAGTTTTTCAAATAACTTTTATGCTTGCCTTTTCTATTTCCATGAAGAACATCATCAGAACTTTAAAAGGAATTGCATTAAATTCGTATAGTGCCTTTGATAGTATGGCCATTTTGACAATATTAATTCTGTCTGTTTTTCCA
This sequence comes from Geosciurus inauris, assembly GCA_004024805.1. Taxonomy (NCBI): domain Eukaryota; kingdom Metazoa; phylum Chordata; class Mammalia; order Rodentia; family Sciuridae; genus Geosciurus; species Geosciurus inauris. Next base: position 132,097 of record PVHX01000849.1, on the reverse strand, counting down.
TCCTTCCATCATCTAAGATCTTCTTAAATTTCTTCATTTAGTGTTCTGTTAGTTTTCATTGTAGAGATCTTTTACCTATTTTCATAGATTGATTCCAATATTTTATTTTTTGGGGGGCTATTGTGAATGGGATCGTATTTGTAGTTTCAATTGCAGTTAACATCACTGATGTATAGAAATGCAATTAATTTATGGATGTTAATATTATGTCCTGATACTTTGCTAAATTCATTTATGAGTGTAGAAGTTTTCTGGTGGAATTTTTTGGGCCTTCTCAACACAGACTCATGTTGTTGGCAAATAGTGATAGTTTGAGTTCTTCTTTTCCTATTTGTATTCTTTTAATTTTTTTATTCTCTCTAATTACTCTGGTTAGTATTTCCAGGACTACATTGAATAGATGTGGTGAAAGAGGACATCCCTGACTTGTTTTAGTTTTTAAAGGGAATGCTTTCAATTTTTCTCCATTTAGAATGATGTTTGCCTTGGGATTTAGTTGTATTTTAACAAGTGATTTTTATGCATCTATTGAAATAATCATGTGATTTTCATCTTCAAGTCTATTAATGCGATAAATTATGTTTATTGATTTCTATATGTTGAACAAAATTTTCACCCATGGGATGAATTGCACTTGATCATAGTGCAGTATCTTTTTTCATAGGTTTTCGTATTCATTTTGTCAGTATTTTAAAAAATCTATTTTCATCAGGGATATTGGTCTGAAATTTTCTTCTTTGATGGTGACAATTAAGATTGTAGACGTCATAACAGAAACTATTTGGTTTAATTCTGTATATTGTTTGCATTGGTTGTTGTTATTACTTGTCTCTCCATGAACTGTAAGGTACTAGAATCCTTCAGGAACACTATAAGTCCACAGGGTAGAAACTCTACTGCCTTAGATTTATACTGTTAGATGGGTATACACACAAACAACACAAAAAAGCCAGGGAACAAACTTCCACAAACAAACCAAAATACTTCAATAACGGAACCCCTCAGCACCACAGCAGAAGAAATGTCAGAGAAGGAGTTTAGAATTTTCATCAATTGATCTGTGTGGTAAAGGACAATGAAGGATTGACATCAGAGAGAAAGTATTAGAAGTGAAAGATCACTTCAATAAAGTGAGAGAGAGAGATTCTGAAAAGAATTTGAAGCAGAAATTCACAAAATGAAGAAATCAAAAAACCAAATTAGAAACTCATTGAAAAGCATCAGCAGCAGACTAGAACACTTAGAAGACAGAGTTTCAGGCAATAAAGATAAAACTTATAATCTTGAAAATAAATTTGATCACAGAGAAAAGATATTAACAGACCATGAACAGAAATTCTAAGAAATACAAGATAATACGAAAAGATTAAATATAAGGTTTATGAGGATAGATGGAGGCTCAGAGATACAAACCAAAGGACAACACGATCTTTTCAATAACATAATATCAGAAAACTTCCTGAACCTTAAAAATGAAATAAAAAAGCAAATACAAGAGGCTTACAATGTACAAAATGACAACAGACCCACATCAAGGTATATTATTACAAAATGCCTAAGATAGAAAATCAGGATAAAATTTTAGAGGCTGCCAGAAAAAATAGCAGGCCAGATATAAAGGGAAACCAATTTGTCTGTCAGCTGATTTCTCAACTGAGGCCCTAAAAGCTTGGAGGTCTTGGAGTAATATATATCAATACTTGAAAGAAAAGGATGCCAACCAAAAATACTATATCATGCAAAATTAAGCTTCAGAATTGTTGATATAAAAACCTTTCATGATGAACAAAAGTAAAAAAAATTATATTGGAAACCTCACACTACAAAACATACTTGATGAAATATATTATGAAGAAAAAATGAAAAATAAAAGTGAAAACCAGCAAAGGGAAGAACTACACTAGAAGACTAGTCAATCAAAGGAGAAACTATTTCAAATTGAAAATGAGAAATACATCAAAATGACAAGGGATAAAAACCATTTCTCATTAAAAACATTGAATATAAATGGCCTAAAATCATTAAACAAAAGACATAGACATAGATGAGGGGAAATAAAAAAACAGACCCAGCAATATGCTGTGTCCTAGAGACTCATCATATAGGAAAAGATATCCACAGAATGAAGGTAAAAGGATGGGAAAAGACATATCATTCACATGGATCTCATAAACAAGCAGGGGTTTTTATCCTCATATCAGATAAAGTGGACTACAAGCCAAAATTAATCAAAAGGGGAAAATAAAATCATTTCATACTGTTTAAGGGAGTTATACATCAATAAGACATAATAGTTGTAAGTAGTTATTCCCCAATAAATGGATCATCTACATACATCAAGCAAACCTTTCTCAATTTCAAGAATCAAATAGACCACAAAACAATAATAGTGGATGTTTTAACATGCTTTTCTCATCACTGGATAAATGTTCTAGATGAAAAGTTAATAAGGAAGCTATAGAGGTAAAAAATAACAATCAATAATTTAGACTTAACAGACATACATAGAAAGTTTCATGAATCAATGACTCAATACACTTTCTTCTGAGAAGCACCTGGGTTCTTCTCTAAAACAGAACATATATTTGGCCATAAAGAAACTCTTAGCAAACACACACACACACACACACACACACACAAATAGAGATAATACATTGCATTCTATCTGATCATAATGGAATGAAATTAGAAATCTATCATAAAATAAAAGAACAGAAGATAATTAAACATATGGAGCCTAAATAATATGCCAATGAATGGCCAGTGCAGAGCAGAATAAATCAGGTGTGAAATTAAAAGAATTACTTAAAAGTAAGAGAGAATAGCACTACAGCATATCAAAATCTCTAGGACACTATGAAGGTAGTTCTAAGTGAAAGTTTTACAGCACTGAGCTTATTCATTGAAAGAACAGAAAGCTCCCAGATAAATAACCTTATATTACATCTCAAGGACAATGCAAAAGAACAAATCAATACCAAAATCAGTAGAAAACAGAAAAGAATTAAAATAAGAGCTAAAATAGATGAAATTAAAACTACAAAAACAAATTTAACAAAAAAACCAACAAAACAAAAAAGTTGGTTCTTTGAAAAAATAAAATTGATAAACCTTTAGTCAAGTTAATGAAGACAGAGAGAAAATTCAAATTAATAAAATTCATGATGAAAAAGGAAATATCACCACAGACAATACTGAAATAAATAAGATAATAAAATCTTTTAAAAATTCATACTCCAATAAAATAGAAAATTTTGAAGACACTGACAAATTTTCAGACACATATAACCTACCCAAATTGAACCAGGAAGACAGAAAATTTAAATAGAACATATTCAAGCAATTAAGTTGAAGATGCCACCAAAAGCCTACCAACAAGGAAAAGGCCAGGATCCTATGGCTTCTCAGCCGAGTTCTATCACACCCTTAAATAAGAACTGACACCAATCCGCCTCAAATTATTCAATGAAATAGAAAAGAAGGAAACCCTTCCAAACTCATTCTATGAAGCTAGTATCATCTTGATTACAAATCTAGACAAAGACACATCAAGGAAAGAAAATGTCAGATCAGTATCATTGATGAACATTGGTGCAGAAATTTTTAATAAAATACTGACAAAATGCATGCAAAAACATATTAAAAATAGTGCACATGATCAAGTGCGATTCATGCTAGGGATGCAAAGTTGGTTTAACATACAGAAATCATTAAAAGTAATTCATCAATAGACTTAAAGAATCACGTGCTTTTCTCAATAGATGCAAAAAAGCATTGACAAAATTTAGCACTGATTCATACTCAAAACACTAGAAAAACTAGGTATAGTAGGAACATACCTGAATATTGTAAAAGTTATCTATGCTAAACCCAGACCAACATCTTTCTAAATGGAGAAAAATTGAAAGCGTTCCCTCTAAAAACTAGAACAAGACAAGGATGCCTTCTTTTACCACTTCTATTCAACGTTGTCCCAGAAATACTAGCCAGAGCAATTAGAGAGAAGAAAGGGATACAAATAAGACCTAAAACTTCTAGATCTCATAAATGAATTCAGCAATGTAGTAGGTATAAAATTAATACACAAAAATCAGTTGTGTTCTTATACACCAATGATGAATCAGCTGAAAGAGAAATAAGAAATACTATCCCATTCATAATAGCCCCCCCAAAATAAAATGTTAGTAATCAGTCTAATACAAGAGACGAAAGACATCTATAATAAAAACTACAGAACACTAAGGAAAGAAGTTGAAGAAGACCTTAGAAGATGGAAAGATCTCCCATGTTCTTGGATAGGCAGAAATAATATTATCAAAATGGCCATACAGCCAAAAGTGCTATACAGATTAAATGCTATTCCTATTAAAACTCCAGTGACATTATTCAAAGAAATAGAAAAAGCAGTCATGAAATTCATTTGAAAAAATATAAGAGGCCCAGAATAGTCAAAGCAATCCTCAATGAGAAAAGTGAAGCTAGAGCATCAGAATACCAGATCTTAAATTATACTATAGAGCTATAGTAAAAAACCAAAACAAAAAACATAGTATTGGAAACAAAACAGACTTGAAGACCAATGGTACAGAATAGAAGTCACAGAGACAATCCCACATTAATACAGTTATTTTATACTAGACAAAGGCTCCCAAAACACACACTGGAGAAAAGATATCCTCTTCAACGAATGGTGCTGGGAAAATGAAATTAAACCTCTATCTCTTACCCTGCACAACACTCAACTCAAAGTGGATCAAGGACCTAGACATTAGACCAGAGACCCTGTGCCTACTAGAAGAGAATGTAGGCCCAACTTTCCATCATGTTGGCCTAGGAACCAACATCCTCAACAAGACTCCTAGCGTGCAAATAGTAAAATCTAGAATCAGTAAATGGGAAAGCATCAAACTACAAAACTTCTTCACAGCAAGGAAGAAATCAAGAGCATAGAAACTATACTTTTCGCACTTTGTCATAGATTGTGTTGTTGGTCTCCATTTGGCATATGTTTTTAATGGAGATTTCAGTTCTTCAATCCATTAAATAATTTTTAAAATGATAATCCCATGAATATTATCCAATTATGGAAAGTTTTTGTAGAAGCATGAGAAATTATTGATAAATAATGTGAGCTAATTTTCATTTCTCTTAATATATATAGGTTGCTTGATGTCTGGCAAATGTTAATTTCTTCATGAAGTTTTGGGAGCCATCTGTGGCAGCTATGACAGTATACCCTGCAGATCTCCCACTACAGAGAGACCAATTGGCTAAGACCCCCAGCTATTGTCCACTGAAATCCATTGCAGTGTTTTTGCCAGGTCTCACTTCCTGCCTTCTGCTCCTAACCAACAATAGTTCAGCAGGTTACTAAGACTCATTCCTAGAAGACATGGGACACCTTGAGGACTCTTACCTTCCCCAAGCTTCCTTTGAATGTAAGTTTTCAGACAGTTCTAACCAACTTTCCTACCCCTCTCCTTCTTATGGGGCTAGTTACTCTCCCAAGTTTCCTGTTAAGGGGAAACAGAACAATTTCTAGTGTAAGTAATATCCTAATCTTTCCTGGATCCTTTCTTTTTCTTCTCCAACATAAATTTCTCTAACAAAATTCTTGCACAATCATTTTGTTTACTGTAACTCAGAGGAAATAGAGTAACACAGAATTATGTCATCAAAATATAATATAAACAGAAATAACAATTAGGTGCTCAAAGGACAGGAATGCATGACACATGGAAGAATGGAAGGTGGTTAACTAGAAGAAGAGGCCTGTAATACCCTCTTTTAGTAAACTAGGCCAAAGTAATTCTTCCGAAAAGAAGAAAAAATTTGAATGTATTTTAAGAATCCCTAAAAGTTCCCAAAGTCTTCAGATGTATATTGTATAGGAATAAATTTTGAACTTCAAAGTCATAAAGACATCATTTTGAAAAAAAAAAAGTAGTTCTAATTATGGGCATATGCATGTAACATTACACACAGTACATAAATATTTCGGGTTTCACTTTATAAATTAGTAGGATGACAACTGCCCATGTAGATATCACCCAGTAGTCTTGCTTTGTTTATAACCCATATCATGAATCTATGCTTTGACACACTGTATTCTATCTGCAATTCATGGTTCATTGTCTCCTATGTTTGTATCTGTACTCTTGGACCTGATGCTTAATACTACTCCTCTTACTGTTTAAGCCATGATTTGAACTATACCTTATATTCTTCTGCTTCTGATTGATCTAGGTAAAAAACATTAAAATTTGTCCTTTCATACTGGTATCTAGTCATAGACTAAACTGAAGTTTTCTTCTCTCTCAGATTTGCCTTACTTTTTAAAATGGTGAAGAATAAAGATAAGGTATAATGCAAAAGTAGACTCATAACTAGGTTCCAACACTTGAAAGGATATGGTGTAATAGGATGAACATTCTACAAAGTTTTAGACAATACATTGGTGTCAAGGCAGATGCAGATTGTATTCCACAAGCCTGCAAGTACACTTGCCTTTCCTGAATACCTTGTGAGTTCAGGGAATAGTTTTCTAAATCTTTCTGCTTTCCTTCATAGATAATTAATGCCAACAATACTCTTATTATTTTTCGCATCCTGAAAATTTGTACTAATTATTAGTACTTGGTTTAAGCCTTCTATGTTTTAACTTTTTGTTACACATTGCCTCTCACAAAAAATGCATGAATTAATTTAGAGTGGTCATACATAGCAAGAGTTATTATGTACTATTGTCTTCATTTAGACAGTGTAAAGATTGTATCTATAAATATTATCACAAAAATATCTCTAATGACAAGAAGGAATCCCTCCAGCTGACTGTAATAGGAGGCATTGCATTATGCAGGGGGCTTCCACTGTACTACCGTGAGTGTGGGAACACAGTCTTCTTCCATAGTCACTGCCTTCACCAGAAAAACATACCTCTTACTCGGACTGTGTCTTCATCTCCTACCTGGTATCACTACCCTTATTTGCAGTTTAATTAACCCATCATTCAGCTTTCCAATTAAATTACCTCTCTCTGTGGTGTACAGGTGCTTATTTTAAAATATTTTAAAATTATAAAATATATTTCAAGGAAACACTTTTAAAATTTTTAATTCATTCATAGCAACTATGCATAACTGTTGGATCCATTGTGGCATATTTGTACACATATATTACATGATTTGGTCAATTTCATTATGCAGTTTCTGCCCTGGCCCTCCCCACATCCATTCTCCTGATCGTCTGAAGGAAGGAAACTTAAAAGTTCACGTTCTTGCCAGGCGCAGTGGTGCATACCTGTAATCCCAGCAGTTTGAGAGGCTGAGACAGGAGGATCGTGAGTTCAAAGCCAGCCTCAAGCAAAAGTGAGGCTCTAAGCAACTCAGTGAGACCCTGTCTCTATATAAAACACAAAATAGGGCTGGGGATGTGGCTCAGTGATCTTGTGCCCCTGAGGTCAATCCCCAGTACCAAAAAATAACTACTTTTCATGTTCTGACATAATTGCTTCCAGAGATCTTTTTTCATCATATTTATAACTTTACAAAATAGAGTAAACGACTAATGAACTATTTTTCATTGGATATAATAGACCATGAGGGATGAAACTGAAGATCTTTGACAATCACTGGTCCATTTATTGCTTCGTCTAAAACTTTCTAGGCAAAAAGTAGTAGAAGGAGGTTTTTCAAATCCCTCAGCCAGAATAAGTTCATACATCCATTCAGGATCCACAATTTCTATAGTAGTTCACTATAATCCCATGAAGCCTTAAACTCTTTATAGAGTATAACAGGATTTTGCATTTTTCCACTTAAGAACATACTTTTATCTAAATAATCCTGCCTTCATTCCTTGTTCAAATAAATCTGGCTCAATTCAAGGCCCTTTTCAAAAGTACTACATCTAAGTTCCCTTCCTTTACTTTTCAAGCAGAGATGATGTCATCCTATGATTTTATGTACATCATAGAACTTGCCACATTTCTCTGAAGTTACTAATTTTCTTGTAGCCTTCACAAAATAGGTTTCTTTGATAAAAAATTAATTTAATTTATGTTAGCAACAAATCTGTAATACTTCAAAGCAATCACATTTTTGGTATTGCCTTAATAAAAAAACAGAAAAAGAAACTCAAAATTAATAACAGTAATTTCTAAAGTTGTGTAAAATCTTTCTGTATAATAATGATTATGTATCAATGTATACAAAGCCCAGTGCTATTATTTAATTCAAAATGATAGCTGTGAGTTATTTGTTAGAAGGTGTTTATAGATCAATTAAGGTTAGATAATGAAAGATTAAATGGATTTTAAATAAGCCATTACAATAAGACATTTGACTTGAGTTGTAATTTTGTGTTGTGGTGCTGTTTCTTTTTAAATTTATGTAAGCTGTCTCACCAACAATAAATTTTACCAATAAGACATAAATTTACCAATCATATATGTCTTAAATTTCAATCAAACCAGAAGTAGCTTTACAGAATACTTAAGACTGTCTCCCATCCTTAGCTGACAGCACATAAAATGCCAAGAGGAATCTGAATTAGTGTCATGAGCCCTATTTGATGAAGTTTTTCTACATTTCAAAATGAGTTCCAACTTTGCCAGTGTTTTACATCACTAGTTATATATGGAATATAAATTACCAGCAGAAAGGACTAATTTCAGAGGAGACCCAGAAAAAATGTATTTCAGGGATGAAACTATCTGGGGGCTTTTAGGTAGCAAATAAACCAGAAAGGATAGGGAAAGCAGAAAAATATATCAGCTAGGTTTTCAGTGCATCAAACAGTTTTAAAGTTATAATGTTTATTTATTACTCCTGTGTCTGTGTGTGTCACAGAAATACAAATTAATCTTCACCAGTGAATAGATTCTTTTGAAGTTGTGGTAGTTAAAAATTATCTAATCTTCAAGAAGATCTCATTAAAGTGACTTATAATGTATTAAATACTTCACAAGAAGAAATCTCCAAAGAAAGAAAGAATATTTTATGTCTCAGATGGAATTTTTCATATTTGCTTCCAGTTTAATAAAAATCAGTTTATGATCCAAGTCATATTGAGTATGGTGGTGGGAAAAACATCTGTTTTCAGTTTTACTTTGAATTCATTTCTCTAATTATTCAAAATTAGAACAAAAGTATACTTTACTATGCTTAAAATGTTTCATGCCTCATTTTATATCTCTCTTCAGCTCTGTAACATTATGAATGTGGTTACTTATATTGTTAGGTCAACTTGCTAATTCTCAGTAAATGGAAGAACTGTTACACTAATTGTATAATTCTTCCTGGCTTATCCACCAAGATGTAGGAGCATCCATTTTATGTATGGCTCCATAATTAATCCATTAAGGAGTAATGATAAGGGCTAATATATGAGTGCTTAAATGTAACATGTTTTGGATAAGCACTTCAAATGTGTTATCTATTATAATCTTACAAAAGGAGTGTAGTAACTTTAATGTCTCCTTCACAAAGACAGAAATTCTGTGAGAGGGTAAGTTGCATGCTAAGCTTTCTTAGGCAGTAAAGGAGAAGCCAGGATAAAACACAACCTCCAATCCCACACCCCCAACCTACTTAACAACAAAGAAAAAGGTAAAGCAAGTATCCTCTCTTCTCCAAGGAATGGACTCTTAGTCACTCACTCTTAGCAATTTAATTCCTGGTTTTTTTTTGTTTTTTTTTTTTTCACTAGAACTTTGTTGCATGACTACAGAGACTGAAAGGAGGTAACTAAGACAGATATGTCCTTCAGTTGAGTTCAGTTTTTTTTTTTTGGACTGGAGATTGAACCCAGAGGGTCTTTAGCACTGAGATACATCCCCAGCTCATTTTTTTATTTTGAGGCAGGGTCTCACCATGTTGTTTGGGGCCTCGCTAAGTTGTTGAGGCTGGCCTCTAACTTGCAATCCTCTTATCTCAGCCTCCCAAATTACCGGAATTACAAATGTGTGCCACCATGCCTGGCTGAGTTCAGTTGTTAAGCAACATGGAGAAAGAGTCTCTTAGAAGTCTCTTTGCCCCAAATTGGAATGTGTATTTGTTTTACACTCTGTTTGCCTTATGGGAAATAAGTCTTTTATTAGCCTATTCACACATCACAATTATACCACATGTGAGAGGCAAATGATATTAACACAAGAGAGTTATATTTCCTTTGAAGATATTCCATTTTGAGTGATATTAGCAAATACTAAGGGGATAATTATGACAAAATGCAAAATATTCTTGTGTAGAGAAGGTGAGAAAATAAGTGCAAGGAAGAATGGGGTAATTTGAGGCAATCATGAAGGGTTATCTAATGCCAGTGGACAGATAACATTAGTGAAGGAAAAATGAAAGTTTCACCTTTTCTTTAAACTCCAAAATGTTTTGAGAAGTAAGAAATTTCTTTCTGTGAATGTTAAAGGTGTGTACTTTTTCTGCTATTGCAGAGTAATCCCCTAGCTACAGTTAAATGGAAGGATCAATGGATGTTTGACAGTTTATTGGGTGATACTTGCTTATACCCCACAGTACTGCAGGTGCCAGTGGCTTTATTAACTTCAGAGTTATTAAAATAATTCAAATTTGGAGGAGGTCACTTAGATTAAATCTTTTATGGATTGACTATTTCACTTTTTCAAATTGTTGCTATTTCTTATTAGAGTAGCAACATTTAGCCAGGAGCACAAATGCTCATTCTTTCACCTTTAAATATTTATAATACATTATCTAGGGTATTGTTTAGTTAAAGGCATAAGGATGCTTATTGTGGTCAGGTAAGACAGATCTATTCCAAAAACACATTCTTGCCTTCAAGAGTCTTAGAACTTACATGCTGTCTCATAAACTTCTGCCTCCCCCTAAACTTTAGGTCATCCAACAAATATTATTTGATGACAGTCTGAATAGGATAAAGACTTCTGGTTCAATATCAATGGAAAAAAGAATTTTAAAGAGCATTTACTGAGAAAGTTTCATTTATTTACACAGGCACATGGAGTAAATGAGATTTCTTCAGTTGTCCGAAATGTAATGAATCTATAATCACATCATACAGGTGTAAAAATAGATTGCAAATGTTATTTAGAAGAGACATAAAGAAGGAGGAAGGAGGGAGAAAAGAGACAGAAAAGAATGTGGGCAGGGAGAGTATTATGACATGTCCAGCGATGGTTCATTTATTGTATAATTCTCTTTAAAATGCGTAAATTCCAAACCCTCTTCCTTAGAATACTAATTTCCTTAAATGTTAGAGGCATTTTCGTAAATTTGGAAAATATGTCCCTTGAGGATAATAAAATACACACTAGAATCTTTGAACCAATATGTTTTGTTCAATGTTAATTTGGCATTTTCCAATTTATGTATTTAAAAGCAGATTCACTTATTTTTCAGTATTTTTTCCATTTATGTACTTGAAAATAGAACCAGGTCTATTTCTTGTTTTCTTTTCCTTTTTAAATTATTCTTTTTATTTTTTACTTTATGTATAATTGTTGTTACTAGCATTTTGAGAAACACTAGAACACTGCGTGGGAATGCTGAATTCATTAAACCAGGTCATCATTAATATTATGACAAATAACTAGAGTGAAGAAATGACATAAACAATTTCTATTACTAAAATGATTTTCAAAAGTTCAGCCTGGTTGACATTAATATGAATTATAAAAGCAGCCTCCAGCTTTTATGGAATGTAGATTCCAGGATCCAGACACATTATTCCCTGGCCAGTCTATGACCTTTGTTTATAGAAGAATTAAATAACATAGAAATGTCTTCGTCTTTACAAGGTACTTGTCAAATGCATGAGGACAAAGGTAATGTTGTTACCAACTTTTGCACTACAGAATCCTAAATGGAATTTTAATTTAATCTTTCCTCTGTTTCTCACAACATATTATTTCTATTACTATTTTATATCTGATGCTATTACATGCTTTAACATGTGCTATTTTTCCATAAGAATCTTCCTTTCTCTTCTAAAATTATACCATATTATCTTTTTCAAATGTCCGAAAATAATCCAAGCCAAGCAGGAAACTGATCTGGCATTTGCTTGGCACAACTATCTCGTGTCATGATACATTCTTGCATATTCTCTCTTAAGAAAACAGATAAATAGAAATCTGTTGCACTTATTCATGTATTTATCTGACTTTCTTATTTCTATACAGTTTCCAAGTTTTTCTTATGCCATTATTTTTTTAAAGTCAGATGGATTTATGTGTGTTTTTAAGTATCAGTCTCCTATATCACAACCAAGACATCAATTTAGTGTGTGATGACAATCACACTTCAAAGATAGCAAAATCTTTTAGAGGTCCTTGAGTAATCCGAAATATATGAAAGCAAACAGAGAAATAATAAAGTGTAAAAGCAACTTCAGTAAAAAGTCAACTACTAAAATGATACCCTAATCCTTAAATGCTTTCAAAAAGTGTAGCATTAATACGAATTCAGGTTGTTCATTCTTATTTTAAATGTTATGTATGTTGTGAATGATATATTGATTGAGAAATTAGTTGTGATTAAGAGGTAATTTTATTAACTGACATGTAATGTGAACATACTGTTTTTGCAAGTTATAAAAATTCTAGTGACTGTGGCACTAGTAGGTTAAAGATGTAACAGAAATTGCAGAAGGGAGGATTGGTTTTCGCTGTAGGGAGGTTCAAAGGGTCGTGAGGTTTTTGCTGTCTTTCTGTCTTTGTCTCATATCCTTTTCTTGTCACTGATCACAGCCTCCCAGCCAATGTCTGCCTCATGGAAAATAGGGAGATAGTGGATTTTTCTCACGCAGCAATCAAAAATTATAAAATAACGAGTAAAGTCTTATGTGTGTTTTCAATACACAAGCACACAATTAACTATAACAGTGATGCATACATATGTTGATTGTGGCAATCACATCACGACCTATATGCATATAAAAGCATCGTGTTGTATGTTTTAAATATATGTGATTTTTCATTTGTTAATTATAATTCAAATGTTGGGAAAATACCTTTAGACGGATACATAGATATTATCTATGTAATAATACATAGATATTATTACATGAACAATATAAAATTATTAGAAATTCTTTAAAAATTAAGTCGTGGCTTTGTGCTGACCTCCAAAGTTCAAACCTGTGATTTTTCACAATTGTCAATGAGTAAAGTGGTTTTCAGATCCTCTATGAGTTCACAATGCTTATGAAACCAGAGGAGGAAAGTGGCAATGAGGTTGTGTTTTTTCATTCACCACTCATTTATTCATGCAGGAAGTATTTATGAAGAGTTTATGTGTGTCGTAAAAGCTGTTTAGATAAAACAAGCAGAGACAGGAGAGAAAGATTCAAGTATGCTTTTTCAGTAGAACATTCAGGTAGGATCTTTCTGAAGTGACCTACATGATAAAAGGTGCAGCACTAGGCAGAAAACCATGACCTGAAGGCAAGTGCCAGCTTTGACTGCTTTGAGTTTTAGCAGGATCAGGCTGGCTACTGCACTGTACAGGAGGGACAGGAAAAGCGGCAAGGAATGAGGCCTGTGAAGGAGCCATGAGTCAGAACAAAGGTTAGCAGGATTCTGAGCAGGTTATAATATGATATGATTTAATTTACATTTTAAAAACCTCCCCTTACTTCCCTTGGGCAATTGAGTGCAGAGTGCCGTGAGTGGAATATAAGGGGCTATTCAAGAAACATTTGTAGTGTTAGAGTGAGGACATGATTGCTCAGACTGGTAGGTCATTAGTGAGGGTAGTAAGGATGCTCTTGGAGTTAGTATAGCCAATTAATTTTAGGAAGTCATAGAATTAATATTATTCAGTGGACGGATTATCTTGAATAGTGCTATACTATTTCATCTACCTTTTAGCAGAGTCACAAAGTCACAAACTCTTTTTTTCTATGGCAATGTTGAACTCTAAAATTCCACCTTGGAATATGTTCAATAAAGATTGATTTCTAAACTGAGTTCCTAAAGAAGCATTCATGCTATCAAATCCAACTGACAGAAATGCAAATATTTTGCCTCGCTTAAGTCTTATAACTTTGTGCAAATTTCATATTCCCTGCAATTCAATTCCCTTGTGTATAGTCAGGATAGTAACATATAGCTGGATGGTTTGTCTTAAGTCCTGAGTGATATCATGAATATGAATCACTGTGCACACTCCATAGCATACATTAGCAACTCAAGAAGTATTTATTTTTTTCTATATTCTGAATAGCTGTTTCCAGGCTTTAGATTTCATGAAGAATTTTACTGTGTATGTACAATAAGAATCACTATCAAGGCTTTTATATGCAATTATTTTTATGAGAGAAGGTGGTCTTATTGACATATATCGAGTGGTCAGGAAACAATTTTCTAGTGGCTTCCAGAGGCTTTTAGAATAAGACGTGACTATGCCATGGAGATGAAGAGAAAAAGTTTTCCTATGCTGGGAATTTGTCCATTCTAGGCATAGATAATTTTCCTTTGGCAGAAGGCCTGAATGTTTACTGGCTTTACTTTTTTTTTTCCTCTGAAAGGGAGAAAAATAAATTTTCCCAGGAAAATTCTAAGTTCCCAGAGCTATCCACCAAGAAGATTTTGAGTAGACAAACTTTATTATAATTTAACAAGGCTTTCTATGTCCATCAGCTATCACTAAATAAAATCAGTTTTGTTACCCTCCCTCAAAGTTGCTCATTTTATCTAAATTCATGTATGATGATATAATATATGTTCATTTGAAGAAAAATTGTTGACTGCTGTTTTATTTATGGATGTGGCCTGCCAAGCCCTTGATGTCTATTACTTATAATCCTTGTATCTGTGAGCTGCATCATAGTTAAAATGTGGAAACAAGCCAACTTCCCCCCTCCAATTATTCCTAGATGAATAGAATTAAAGCACAGCTTAAGTTTGATAAATAGAGTGCACACATACCACACGAATATGGAAGTGATTTGTTATTTCACTCAAATAACTTCAGCTCTTACCTGCTCAATCCAGTACCTATTTATTAATCTTTTTCTGGTGAAAATCAGCCTAATATCTCTTGGAAACACACTTTTCCCATATTTCCTTTTGATATTGCCCTTTGATATGCTCCTCTTTGGAGTTGGACTTCTGTCTCACAACTGGTCCTGTTCCTTCCCCCCTCTCTAGAGTCTCTGACTCAGAATGAACTTCCTGATTGGCAGACCTGATTATGTCTGTTCTCTACTCAGCAGCTTTCTGTGCCTGCTTTTTGCCTATCATGTAAACTTTTTTTAGTTTCATGTTCAAAACCTTGGTTACCCGGCTGCCATTTTTCCTTCTTCTATTGTCACCCCTACCTTAGGAGTAAGTGCAACTTCCATTACCACATGTCTCTGCAACAATTGGTAGATTATTTTTTCCCTCCACTCAAACTTTATTTGGAACTCTTTCAGGCTACCCACCTCACTTCATCTTCTCTACATTAGTGGGATACTTTGAAAATTACTCTTGCTGAAGTTTTCAAGCACCTTAGTTTATTGTCCATTACCTTCTCCCAACTGAAATGCTTTCCTAGAGGGAGGAAATGGCAGCCCAAGGACTTCCTCCTGTGGGGCAACCAAACAAATCACCTAAATTGTGTCCTTCTACCATGTCAAAGTAAACCATCATCCTGTTTTGGAATGAGAAATTTATCATTAGAGGTCAAGCTGTTCAGCATAGCAAAAGGGTTTGTGTCTTTTACTGGCTGAGATGTTAGGCTAGAGGTGTGAAGATGGAGGTGCTAGTCAAGATGATGACCTTGAGGCTCAGATTTGTTTAGATGTCAGAGCCTGCACTTGAAGTCTGGGCATGCATTCAGGGATATTTATATTTCAAGAAGGAAAAATGGCCCTGAAGTTCATCAGTAGGTGGCAGTGGACAAAATAGAAGAGCAGGAGGGGATAACTCACCTCTGGAGGATCATGTCATACCGATTCTAGAACAGTGGCTCTGACATCCAAATTTAGATCTTTTTTTCTGCATTTTAGCTTATTAATTCAATCATTTAACAGCTAAGTTTTTCAGTTTACTATGTGGCAGGCATTCATTTAGGTTTGAGGCCTACAATCAGGGGAAAACCTACCAGGAAGCTGATAGATTAAAGAGTTAGGTACCATCACTTACGTGGACCCTCTTCTAAGTAGCTTTAGGTAATGTAGTTACATGTTATTTTAAGTGAAGACATTTTAATCATAATAAGCAAAAGCTGTTTTGTCTTTTTCCTTTTACTTTTATATTTCTTATCCTTCCAGTAGCTTTAAGGTATCAAGAGACATTATGGGATCTGACTAAAGGAAAGCTATGATGAGACTGTGCATTTACTTTTAGCTTGCAGAATATTTTTCATTGAACAATCATGTCAATATTGAGTTAAATCACATTTTTACTAGTCATCTGTGTACACAAGGTGCCCCATGATGCCTTGATCACTGATAATGATGAGCTTCCACTTGGTTGATATAGTTATTGACAGATCCAAGCAACTGTCCATCAGGGCAAGAGAAGTGTTGAAATCAAAGTGAGACTGTAAGAGAATTTGTTGACAAGGACATAGTGATAAAGGTGGGGGTTGTGAAGAAGATCATTTTGAGAAAGTGTCTGTGATTAATGTGGTTGAAATAGAGACTTTTTAAAATGAATTAGTAGGGCACTCACAACTGGCTGGGTAATATTTTGTTGTATCTGACCAGGTGATTTCATATATCACAGGTTAAGTTGCTGTCATATAATAACACATGCATCATTTTCTTTGGTAACATGTACTTTCCTTCAATGCCAGGTTTTGGAAGGTTGTACTTATCTAAATGTACCTAAGGGATACTCTATATTTTATGGAGATATCTTTCAGCCCTCATAAGCCCTTTGGTGTGGTAAATATTAATTCAAATAAGGTAAGTTGAAAATATAGAGACAAACTTCCTATAAACTGCTATGGGGCTCGATCTGGGCATATGTAACATGGGATTAGAAGGTAAAATTTTCAAATCCATGTACAGGTTTTTAGGAAATACTTTTGTATCAGAAACCGAGGTTGATTATTCCAGAGCCTTTACTTAATTGTGTTATCTGATGTAAAGGAGGTATGTCTTGCCAAAAAAGTAGCATAATTCATATTTGACCTGTTTAGTCAAATAAAATTGAGGATGACAAATTCAGATTTTATGAGATAAGGACTTTGAACTGTCTTTCTTCCTCAATACTCCATAGTTCTGTAAGTGGTAATAAAATTTAATGAATTTCTTCTGCTTTGGTTTTCTGTGTTCTCTTGCTTGGAAAACTTTTAAATTCATCCAACAACATTTACAGTTGAACTCTTCTCCAAAACATCTCTTTTCCATATATCTTAGAAAATTTACTCTTCATGAAGGTATTGTTTTGAAAAAAAAAATTTCAATTGGTACTCAGCATTTTCTTCAGTGATGATCTTCAGTATTCAAACAATGGCTGAATATTCTGGTCCCCAGAAGTCTTCTCAAAAATCTGTATGCTTATTTTCAGACTCATCATGCAAAATATTCTGTTTCCTTTCATACTCAAAAAGAAAATAAAATCCTGAGATATGTCTAGGTATCTAAGAAACTTCAGGGACGAAAGCACCATAAATATAAATCATGTTGTATTATAAGCAGTTAACACTAATTGGAAATTCAAAATACTGTGTTGGCTAAAAGAGAATTTAACAACAGAAAGCATCACCCCAAACCATCCAGTTAATAGTTCTTCCATAGGGGTAAATTTTCATTTCCATGATATGCTTTTGATTTATTGCTGGGAATTGTTCTCCTTCAGTGAGTTGTCTCTCATCCTTTAATTTTTCTTACTGGATCCTACTTCTCCCATAACTATGTAAAATCTAATTCCTGTAACACATCCCTCAATTCACAATGCTCTTTCCCCCTAGTTCTGCTTCTCTGGTTAAGTCATAGGACTATCCTGAGAGTCTTTGGGAGGCTGAAAAATTTATAGGCTTGATGAACTAGGAGAAGAAACCTGATCAGATAAGGAACTCATCAGCAGACAGGCCTATTGAGAGAGATTATCTGGACCAAAGAGATGGTGTTTCTGCACCTTACAATTGAGACACAGGGATTATGTCATTTAGCTAGTGGACTTAAAATAAATGACTTCCTGTAGAAAGGGGCTAGAACTAGTCATGAAACATTGTTCAATTGAGGGATCCTATGAAAGATCAGTGAAGAGAGCAAAACACAAAGAGGACACAGTTTCTGGCCCTGAGTAGTATAAATCTTGGTCTGTGTCCTGATGACTCTGAGGTTGTCAAGAAGTCTAATCCTGTGCCACTTTCTGTATTTTAATTCTGGGAAGCTCCTCAAAGCTCCTTGAAATAGATGCTTTTATCTTTTTTGATATTTTTTCCTTGGGACAAACAAACAAACTACAGTATTTTAAATAGAATCAGACATTTAAACTATGTAGAGATGAATGCAAAGACATGAAAATTGAGTATCCTCAGGTAACACTCTGTTTTTTATTCAGTGTTTAATTCTATCTAGTGCAGAATTCAAGGACCAGAGAGCGATCATAGTTG
This sequence comes from Geosciurus inauris, assembly GCA_004024805.1. Lineage (NCBI taxonomy): Eukaryota > Metazoa > Chordata > Mammalia > Rodentia > Sciuridae > Geosciurus > Geosciurus inauris. The sequence goes on along the minus strand of PVHX01000849.1, from coordinate 113,549 downwards.
TGTCAATAATTCCTATGATCAAGGACATCATTAAAGTATACAGGGAAATTTTTTATTTTGACACAAGATGGTGATTTTGTTCCAAAACTGTCAAAGTACTTCCTATAAGACTGATACATTAGTATATATGAAGATTTATGCATGGCACTGGAAAAAAGAGATTTTCATCTTGTAGAAATTCTCAGTGTCGCTGCAAAGACAAACACAGGTAATTGTGAAATAATACTGTGGTGCTAGTGATAGAGATCTGCACAGTAATGTGATGAAGATAAGCCAGTCTGTCTGTTACAAAACGCAGGCCATGCTTTTGTCCTGTTGGAAATGGAAGCATTTCAGGAGCATCTGCACTAGTAAGTGTGAGGCAATAAAAAAACAACAGCCTATTTTTCTTTATCAGTGTTTATTAGGTTTATAACTTACAAAAGTTTATATTCTCACAACCATTATAACTTCCTTGCAAACATTCTCAACTGTCTTTTCCATTTTTACTTTTTTATACATCCTTGAATAGAGCACAATCCAAGTTAAATCAAACTTTCTCTCCAGTTTAGCCTGCACCTTTGCAGAAGAATATAACTGAAAAATCACGGTAACTTCTCTTTAAATGTATGACATCTACTCTCACATGGGTCCCTAATGTCAGCATCTCAGTGTAGCCTTCCAATCCTTTCTCTCTCCTGTTCTAAAAGGCTAGCTCTAGTTACTTCTTTCTTTCTCTCCAAAACCCTCACCCACCCTCTGTCTCAGCAGATTTTAGTTCCTATTTTAGTTATTAAACAACAACAACAACAAACTCTCTGTACTCTACATACTCTTTCCATAGTAACCCCTCATTTTTCAAATCCCTATTTTCTCTTCACTGATTTGGTTTTCTGCATAATATCAATCTTAAAAATTCACTATTTGGAGCACTCTGTAGCTTTCCTATTTGTTTCATCAGACGGAGAATAGGTCTGATAAGCATCTCACAGGAGTGATGGAGGATGATGAGCAGCCCCATTTTATCTGTTTATAGTCATAGTTTCCATATCACATCTCATTTTGTGGAATGAGACATTAAATAAATAGAAAATATTTGAAAATTGTTAATTTATTGCATCATGGGTTTTAATAAATAAAAATAGTTTGCTATTTGATTTTGTCTGGACATTATTTAGAGACACCCTGAAATGCACAGAAAGTGGGAAGAATAGTAAAAATATCTTTTTTTAAATGAACTATTCTCAATAATTTAGGAACACAATACTTCATCTTTTTGAAATACATTGCTATTTTAGAGTTCTTACAAAATGACAAAACACTGCAATCAGTAAATGAACATTGAGTTATTACCAATCTAATCTTCAGAACACAGCCAATATGGATATTTTCCAAAAAATGTTCTTTAGAGTCCAAAAATACATTTCAGTATCATACTTAGAATGATTGTTCTGTTTCTTTAGTCATTTTCTAGATGGAACAGTTCCAATGTCTTTTCTCAACTTTTACGACCTTGATACTTTTGAAGTTTATGAGCTATTTTTTTATAATTTAAATTAAATTTATTTTTTGGCTGACACATGTACACATAAAAAATTGTACATGTGATTCAATTTTTTTAAAAAAATACTTTTAATTTTTTAAAAATTTTTAAATATTTTTTTAGTTGTCAGTGGACCTTTATTTTTATTTATGTATATGTGATGCTGAGAATCAAATTCAATGCTAGCCAACTGTTCTACCACTGAGCCACAGCCCCAGACCCTCTGTGATGTTTTGATACATGTATATATTATATGTTTAAATCAAGTTAAACATATTTATCTCTTTTACACACTTATTTCTTTATGAAGAAATCATTCAAAATATTTCCTTTTAGCTTTGTGAAATATATAGTATAATTTTTATTATCTATAGTCACATTACTGTGCTATAGCACATGAGAATTTTCTTCTCTTTACTGTATTTTAGTATGCACCCTTCCCCTTGTCCCTTACTTCCTACTTTCCCAAATCATTGGTAACCACCATTCTATTCTCAGCTTTGATGAGACCAACTTTTTGATTCCATATATGAGTGAGATCATGTGGTATTTGTATTTCTGTGCCTGTTTTATGCCACTGAACATAATCCAGTTCCATTCATCTTGTTGCAAATGACAATATTTTATTTTACTGTAGTCTGAATAATATTCCATTATGTGTAATCAGCATATTTCTTTATGCATTCATCAGTAGATGGACACAAGTTGATTCTATATCTTGGCTACTATGAATAGAGATACAAGAAACAAGGGAATGTAAATGTGTTTTTGATATATTGACTTCTGGATTTTTACCCAGTAGTAGGATTGCTGAAACATATGGTTGTTCTTCTTTTCACTTTTTGAGTTAGTAAGTTATACTAGTTTACAATTCCAACCAAAAGTGTGCAGGAATTTCCTTTTCTTTATATCCTTGCTAGTACTTGTTATTCTTCAGCCTTTTTGATAGAATTCATTCCTATTGGGATGAGATGATATCTCATTTGCTTGTCTTTGATAATTAGTAATATTCAACATATTTTCGACATACCTCTTGATCATTTGTATATCTTCTTTTGAGAAGTTTCAATTTACATCTACGGTTTATTATTATTAATTATCTTACTATTATTATTTTTGGTGGTGTTAGAGATTGAACCTATGGTGGCGTGCACATTAAACAAGTGTTCTACCACTGAGGTACATCCCCAGCCCTGTTCCCCATTTTTTAACCAAGTAATATATTTATTTATTTATTTTGCTATTTAATTTTGAGAGTTCATTATATTATATATTCTGGAAATCAACCCCTCGCACAATTTTGCATAGTTTTCAAGTTGTTTCTTCCATTTTTGTAGGTTGTCTTCTCACTGTTTCCCTTGCCATGCAGAAGCATTTTAGTTTAATGCAATTCTGTTTTGTCTATTTCTTTTAGTTCCTGTGCTTTTAGGATACAGTTAGTTGAAAAAACTTTTCCCTTTGCAGTGTCCTAAGCTCTTCCCTTATACTTTCTCCTATTAGTTTCATAAGACCAACCGTTTTATAGAATGTTCTTTAATTGATTTTATCTGATGATTCTAGAAAAGTAGATTCATGTTATGTATCTTTGGTTGGATAGTGCAGAAATTATACTGAGACTTTTCATTGCAGTCTAGCAGAGGCACAAGATTTCAAATTGTCCCAATGATGTTTGGAAACTTGGTATGGGTGATGATTGCCAGAGAATAGTTCTCATAATTAAAATTAAAACTAATTTGCATTTTGTAATCAATAAGTATTTGGTGGAGAGAAAATTGGAGACAATTCAAATATTCTGTTTCTTATCAAACTTTTAATTTATTAATGTATTTTTTAAATATTGGACCTGATAATTTCCATTTTTTAGTAGAGCATAATTTATTACTTTCATGTTTATTTTTGTACTCAAATTGTCTTAGAACATGCTTGATTCATTTCCATTAGGAGTTATTCTTGGAGTACTTCTTTATTTTTGTTATCAGCAGTTCCAGGTTTATCCTCAAGTTTGGTTACCCTATCTTTAGACCTAGTTATGTCTCTAAGAGTTCTTAGTGTGTTGGGAAAGAAAATAACATTATGAAAGCTAAGACATGACGGGTAGGTATATATGTAACTAGGTCTATATGTAACTATGAATTTCCAATACAATTTCCAAGTTCAACACCTTCATATCTCTTCTCTTTCCCATGTTTTGCAACTCAATTGTCTTTCATTGCTCCTGATTTATCTATTTAAGTAATATCCTTATAGTCACATGACTCAATTTCCTGTGTAAATTTGGTCCTCACCCTACTTTAGCTCTAGGAGCCTGCACTCAGACTCAGCTGCACATTTGTACAGTCCCTCCTAACTAAACTCATGATCCATAATGCTGTTCCCCAAGTCATCACAGAGCAGAAGTCCTCCTCACTCATCCTAAGCCCTGTAGCCTGCAAAGGGCTGCCTGCCCCACTCCACATGGACACCAGTCTTTCCTCACTAGGCTCAGTATCCCTTGTTGGACTACTCTCCTTACACTTCTGGGTTTCCATTCCTCACTTCCATTTTTCCCCTGGGTGAGCATCTTCTTCATCCCTCTGGGCTCTAACACCCTGTTTTGGCTGCCCTGGCTTATTATCCTCAGTGGGGATTATTATTTTACTTAGCTCTAGTTAATAGCTTCAGGACTGGATTACTCAGCAAGAGAAAAAGGAGAGGTTAAAATAGAAGAATGTGATAGGGTAATAAGAAAAGAAAGGGTAATTCTTCTGATTTTAACACATATTGAGTTGATTTATTGGATGTTTTGTTTTTTTGATCCTCTTCTCTATTTTACATCTCCCTTCAATCAATCCTTCTTGAATGACTGTTGTAAATAAAAAATTAAGAACAATTACAGAGAAAATTCTGGAGCAGAACTGGCAATGACACTATTAATTATGAAATTAAATTACTGGAACATTGAATGTATTTTACTCTTTAAAGAAAGTCCTTCCAATTTTTACTCCTTGATTCCTTAATTACTAATTCCTGGGTGTCACTTTTTTGTGAGCAAATAACAATTCCTGCACAACAAGGAAAAATCCTTAAAGTATAGGTAGCAAAACAAATCTATAATTGATATTTCTGTTTGTTTAGTGTCTATGTTAAAATGTGAAGTATGTGAAAATCTATAATTTCAATTTTTCTGTCCACCATCCCCACCATACCTATGTATTCTTTTTGTTACCTCATATCTGCTAGTTCCTCCTCCCCCACAAAGCTCTGTTTCTTTCATTAACAGGTATGGATGGTTCTGGTAACACTCAGTGATACCTTCATCTTCACTTCATGTGAGACAGTGTAAGCTCTTTAATAGAAATATAGTTAGAGCTGTAAATGCAATTTAAGAATTTTTCTAGTAGCCACATTAGAAACATAAAAAGAACAAGTAAAGCTGAGTTTAGAACTATATCTCAGGAGAGGCCTGACCCACACCATGCAACCTGCAGTGACAGAGAGGCCCCTTGATAGGCCCGACCCACACTTTGTGATACCCTGCCCCAGAGAGGCCCGACCCACACTGCGTGGCCCACCATGCCAAGAGGAACCCTGCATCTGCGTGGAGATGAACCCCGTGGTATGATACTCTATTCACCAATGTGTGGCTCCACCCAAACCATCTCCATTTTAGAATGTTGCAGCCACGGCCATAGCCCTCTTCACATGGTAATCTCCACTGTGGGATGTCAGGAATGGGCAAGGAGCCAGCTGCCTGTTGCAACACAGCATGCCACATTGCAGGATCACCAAATAGGCCACCCAATGCCATCATACATCCTATTCTTCCAAACTTATATCTGAAAGCAGTTACTTCCATCTTAAGACACATCCACCACCATCTTGGATTACTTTCTGCTGCTGCCTCTGCCATCTTTAGCTAGGGGAGCTTCCACCTTGGGACACTGATTGAAGCCTGGAAGCCGAACATCAATTTACCTATAGGCTTGACATTACTACCCCTACCAACTAGGGGCATGACTGCTTCGATTCTGGGACAACAACCAGGACCTGGAAAACCATCACCAAGGTCCCTGTGGGCCCATTTGCATCAGAAGTATCTCAACTATGTGTGCTAACAGATACCATACTGTTGTAGAGGAAACAGGGAACCTTGCATGGGATTGACACTCTCTCTTTTTTCTCCTGCTAATAGCCAACTTCTTTTATTACCTTTTCACTAGTCTTATAATCTAAACCCTCTATATTCTCACATCCTACCTCATAAATATCAGAGCCTACCCCCACATCCACCATTAGAACTGGTAAACCCTTATGCAAACTTATTGGCTATATGGTAGAAGATAACCAAACTCATCACTTCTGTTTATAGTGGTAAAACTATATCAATATAGAAGCTAATCAATTTATGGCTGCATATTGGTTGCATTGAGTGTTGTAAATATTGGCATCCCCCTTAAAGGAGAGGTATTAGTAACCTGCAGAGACACTACAAGAATATAAGGTAGAAGTTGCAATACCTCAGATCTACACTGCAATAGAGGAAGACATAGACAACATGAAAAAACAAGGGAAGACAGTGCCCCAAACAAACGAGGACACTATAGCTATAGAATCCATTGACAGCCTGGTAGATGAAATGTCAGAGAAAGAGATCAGTATGTAATTAAAATGATCTTTAATTAAAGAATGAACTGAGTGAGCAAATATAGGTAACAATTGATCACTCCAACAGAGATAAGATAGCAAAAATAGGCAAACATTGATCACACCAACAAAGAGATAAGAAAGCAAATGCAGATAGCAAAAGATTACTTCAAGAAAGAGAGAGATATTCTGAAGAAAAATCTAATAGAAATCCTTGAAAGGAAGTAAACAATAAACTAAATAAAAAACTCAATAGAAAGCATCACCAACAGACTAGATCAATTGGAAGACAGAACCTCAGACAATGAAGACAAAATGTACAATCTCAAAAATAAAGTTGACCACACAGTGAAGATGGTAAGAAACCATGAACTGAACATCCAAGAATTATGGTTATAATATTAAAAGACCAAACCTAAGATTTATTGAGATAGAGGAAGGCAGAGAGATTCAAACCAAAGGAATGTACAATCTCTTCAATGAAATAATATCAGAAAATTTCCCAAACATGAAGAATGAATTGAAAAAAAAATACAAGAGGCTTACAGAACACCAAATGTACAAAATTACAACGGATCTACAGCAAGGCAAATTATAATAAAAATGCCTAGCATACAGAATAAGGATAGAATGTTAAAGGCCACAAGGTAGAGGAATCAGATAACATATAGGGGAAGACCAATTCAGATCTCAGCAAATTTTTCAAACCAGGCCCTCAAAGACAGGAGATCCTTGAATAACATATACCAAGCTCTGTAAGAAAATTCATGCCAACCAAGAATTTTATATCCAGCAAAATTAAGTTTTAGATTTGATGATAAAATAAAAAACCTTCCATGATAAACAAAAGTTAAAGAAATTTACAGCAAGAAAGCCTGCACTGCAGAATACTCTCGGCAAACTATTCCATGTGAAGGAAATAAAAAACAATAATGAAAATGTGCAAACAGAGGAACTACATTAAAGGAAAGGCCAATCAAAGAAGAAGCTAGGTCAAGTCAAAAGCCAAAAACAAACCAAAATAACCAGGAATACAAACCAAGTCTCAATAATATCCATGAATGTCAATGACCTAATGCCATAAAACATATAGATTGGCAGACTAGGTTTAAAGAAAAAAAGACCCAACAATATGCCAGGTTCAAGAGATTCATCTCAAGGGAAAAGACATTCACAGACTGAAGGTTAAAGGATGGGAAAAATGTATCACTCACATGAACAACGTGCAGGGGTTTTCACCCTCATAACAGATAAAATAGACTTCAAAGTTAGTAAAAGGATATAAAGAAGGTCGTTTCATACTCCTTAAGGAAATCACACATCAACAAGACATAACAATCATAAATAACTATGCCCCAGACAATGGGGCATCTATGTATATCATACAAACCATTCTCAACTTCAAGAATAAAATAGATTGTAACACAGTAATACCGGGTGACATTAATACACCTCTATCACCACTAGATAGATCTTCAAAACAAAAACTAAACAAAGAAACTATAGAACTCAATGAAACAATTAATAATTTAGACTTAACAGACATATATAGAGTATTCCATCCATCTGCAAGTGAATACACATTTTTCTCTGCAGCACATTGATCCTTCCCCAAAATAGACCATATGTTATGCCACAAAGTAAGTCTTAGCAAATACAAAAAAATAGAGATACTACCCTGCATTCTATCTGACCATAATGGAATGAAATTAGAAATCAATGATAAAATAAAAAAATAGAATCTATTCCAACACCTGGAGGTTAAATAATAAGCTATTGAATGATGCATGCAAAACAGAAGACATCAGGGAGGAGATAAATTAATTCTTAGAAGTAAATGAGAACTCCAATACAAAATAGCAAAATCTCAGGGACACTATGAAGGCAGTGATAAAAGGAAAGTTCATTGCATTGAGCTCATTCATTAAAAGAAAAGAAAGTCAACAAATAAACAACCTGACATTACAACTCAAAGGCCTAGAAAAAGAGGAACAAATCAACACCAAAAGAAACAGAATACAGGAAGTAATTAAAATTAGGGCTAAAATCAATAAAATTGAAACAAAAGAAACAATTGAAAAAATTGACAAAACAAAAAGCAGGTTCTTTGAAAAAAATAAATAAAATTGACAAACACTTAGCCACCCTAAAGAAGGAGAGAGGAAATTTAAACTACTAAAATTCATGATGAAAAAGGAAATATTATGAGAGACACTATTGAAATACAGAAGATAATTAGAAACTATTTTGAAAATTTATACTCCAGTAAAATAGAAAACCTCAAATACACCAGTAAATTTTAAGAGGCATATGAACTATCCAAACTTAGCCAGGAGGACATACATAACTTAAACAGATGAATTTCAAGCAAAGGAAATAGAAGATGTCATCAAAAGCCTACAAACCAAGAAAACCCTGGGACCAGATGGATTCTCAGCTGAGTTCTACAAGATCTACAAAGAATAATTAATAGCAATCCTCCTCAAATTATTCCATGAAATAGAAAAGGAGGGAACCCTTCCAAAATCATTGTATGAGGCTAGTATCACTCTGATAACAAAACCAGGCAGAGACACATCAAGGAAAGAAAATTTCAGAACAATATCCCTAATGACCATTGATGCAAAAATTGTCAATAAAATTTTGGCAAATCGCATACAAAAACATATTTAAAAAATAGTACACCATAATCAAGTGGGATTCATTCCAAGGATACAAGGTTGGCTTAACATAAGGAAATCAATAAACATAATCTATCAAATCATACATTTAAGGCAAGAATCAGGATTATATTGATTGATGCAGAGAAAGCATTTGACAAAATACAGCAGGCTTTCATGTTCAAAACACTAGAAAAACTAGGGATAGTAGGAATGTACCTTAACATTGTAAAAGCTGTCTATGCTAGACCCAAGGCCAACATCACCCTAAATGGAGAAAAACTGGAAAAATTCCCTCTAAATTGGGAACAAGACAGGGACGTCCTCTTTCAACACTCTTATTCAACATAGTTCTTGACACTCTAGCCAGAGGAATTAGACAAATGAAAGAAATTAAAGGGATACAAATGGGAAGAGAAGAATCAAAGAATCATTATTTGCCAATAACATGATTCTATACTTAGAAGATCCAAAAAATTCCACCAGAAAACTTCTAGAATTAATAAATGAATTCAGCAAAGTAGCAGGATATAAAATCAACACCCATAAATCAAGAGCATTTCTATACCTTGGTGATGAATCCTCTGAAAGAGTAATTAGAATAACTACCTAATTCACAATAGCCTCAAAAAAAAAATACTTAGGAATCAATCTAACAAAAGAGGTAAAAGATCTACACAATTAAAACTACAGAACACTAAAGAAAGAAATAGAAGAAGATCTTAGATGATGGAAAGATCTCTCATGCTCTCGAATAGGAAGAATCAATATTGTCAAAATGGCCATACTAAGCACTATACAGATTCAATGTGATTCCAATTAAAATCTCAACAGCATTCCTTATAGAAATAGAAAAAGCAATCATGAAATTTGTTTGGAAAAATAAGAGACCCAGAATAGCCAAAGCAATCCTTAGCAAGAAGAGTTGAAACAGGAGGCATAATACCAGACCTTAAACTATACTACAAAGCTATAGTAACAAAACAAAATGATATTGGCACCAAAATAGACATGTAGACCAATGGTACAGAACAGAAGGCACATAGACAAACCCACAAAAATATAGTTATCTCAAACTAGACAACGGTGTCAAAAACATACATTGGCAAAAGTTAGCCTCTTCAACAAATGGTGTTGGGAAAACTGGAAATCCACATGCAGCAAAATGAAACTAAACCCCTATCTCTCACCATGCACAAAACTCAAAGTGGATCAAGGACCTAGCAATTAGACCAGAGACCCTATGCTTAAGAGAAGAAAAAGTAAGCCCATATCTTCATCATGTCAGATTAGGTCCAAACTTCCTTAACAAAACTCCTAAAGTACAAGAAATAAAATGAAGAATAAATTCTTATAAATAAATAAAATGAAGAATAAATGAAGATGGATTCCAACTAAAAAGCTTTTTCTCAGCAAAAGAAACAATCAATGAGGTGAAGAGTCTACATTCTGGGAGTAAATTTCTGCCACACACACATCAATCAGACAGAGCACTGATCTCCAGGATATATAAAGAATTCAAAAAACACTAAACAAACAATCCAATCAATACATGAGCTAAGGAGATGAACAAACACTACTCTGAAGAAGAAATACAGTCAATCAACAAATACGTGAAAAAATGTTAAATCTCTAGTAATTAGAGAAATGCAAATCAAAAGTACTCTAAGATTTCATCTCACTCTAATCAGAATGGCGGTTATCAAGAATACAAGCAACAATAAGTGCTGGCGAGGATGTTGGGGGAAAGGCACACTCATGCATTGCAATGGGACTGCAAATTGGTGCAACCAATCTGGAAAACATTATGGTGATCCCTTAGAAAACTTAGAATGGACCCACCATTTGACCCTGCTATCCCACTCCTCTGTCTATACCCTAGACTTAAAAACAGTATACTAAAGTAACACAGCCACCTCTATGTTTATTGCAGCACAATTCATAATTGCTAAACTATGGAAGCAACCTAGATGCTTTTCAGTAGATGAATGGATAAAGAAACGGTGGTATATACCCACAATGGAATATTACTCAGCAATCAATTTGATTTAGTGATAGATTAGATCAGAGATTATGAGGGTCTAAGAGGAAATTCTAGAATAACTGGTATTACTCTCCTAATAATTCTGAGTATGGTTTCTTAAGGCTTAGTGTGAAGAAATTTTCTTGAAAAACTAATTACTTAAGATAAACTACTTGATGTTGAAACTACTTGAACTATTAAAAATACATATTCTTAGTACTGTTGCTTCAAAAATCCTGGTTTAGAATCTTTACAGTGGGGCTTAGAAAACTGCATTTATTTGACAGGTCTTCAGATCATTTTGGACTAAAGTTTTAGAAATACTGCCCTCCAGAGCTGAACTGCAGAACTAATTTTCATTGTGAAAATCTTTAGTGAGAGCTAATGTTTTTCTGCACTGATTGGACAATATTGAGCCAGTGTGTTTGCCCCATTCCATTGATGACCTATACCTGCACTCACAATTCAATTTTAAACAGAGTGCTGGTGTACACCAATAATCCTAACTACTGGAGAGGCTTAGGTGGGATTATAGTCCAATTGTACTAAGAATTATAGTCCGATTTAGCAACATAGTGAGGTCCTGTGTCAAAAAAAAAAAAAAAAAAAAGAGTTTACACTTTTTCCAACTTGAATCAATAAATAACAAATGTCTTAGATCTTATAAACACAGTGAATAATACAGTGTCTTAGAAATCAGTTCTAAACAGTGACTCTCTGGCTAACCTCCCTCAGACTGCAAATATTCTAATAGTGGCTATGTGCCTATCCAAAAACATTTTGCAGGCCTACGTTTACAGAAAGTTAAGAAAAATAGTGTTTTTAACTGTACTTAGAGATTATTCATGTGTTTAAATGATTAAACTAGATTTAAAATGTAGATTTCCATTTTCCAGTATCTACTGGTTTTTATGATTCGTCATCTAGTCTTTAATGCTATTAAATACTTTAAAAGAAAACAATAAACACAAAAGATAAAATGAGCTCTGTTCAGATTACTGCCTTAGCCTCATTTTTAAATCTATGCGTGCCAAAGTTGCTTGATTGCTGCTTCAAGGGGAAAATAAAACATATGAGAAAAAAATGAATTTAAAATTGTGATATGAATTGTGCTGGAAGTCTGAATGACATTCACAGAATGACTTTTCTGGGACTCTCTAGATGTACTAATGGGCACCTTAGCGTCAAAGAGACATTTTTATGGCATCAACAGAACCTCTCATCAGTGTGATGTTCTCTCATGGGCTCTGGGACAACAAACTCTTACCTGCTATCAAAATAAAGTGGCAGCACTGAGGAAGAATCTGCCTTGTTCCAGACTGGTCCTTTCTGAAAAGTCAAAAATTGTATGACAAAACCTCTGTTGGTTACAGTAAAATTGGACTATAGGCTTTATGAATCTCTGAATTGTACAAATCATTGCTACAAGAGACGTGCCACAGATATGCTAAGTTTTAGAAAACTTCCTTAACTCACCAGTGAATGTAATATAAGTAGGTCCTTAAAGATAATTTTTCTGTGATAAGCAGTGCCTTCTTTCTTGCAGGTAAGGAAATCCACTCCCCCAACCATACACATCCATCAAAGACTTATCTCAGACCCGCCTCACCCTTTTATTTGCCAATTTTGTCTAGATAGTCACTGTAGATTACCTCTTGTTTGACACTCTTAAACAAGAACAAGCATCTATCAGTTTTCATTGCTTTAAACATACTTATTAGTTGATCTATTTCTAGGCAATCATCCTGAGGAGATTAACATCCAGAAAGCTTTTGGTTAAGATCACATTAATGTGTTGTTGTTTTTTTTTTTTTCCTTTTTTTTCAGTGTACTAAAGTCAGAGAAAGTAGGGAGTATAATGAGGTTAACTTCTGTTGGTGTTTAGATATATGAAAATATATACAATCATGCATTGAATAATGATGTTTCCATCGCTGATGGACTGCATGTATTTTGGTGGTGCCATAAGATTACAATGGAAACAAAAAATTCCTATTGCTTTATGACATATGACATTGTAGCCATTATAAATTATAGTGCAAAACATCAATCACATGTTTGTGATGATGCTAGTGTCAATCTACTATGTGCTCTCAGTTGTATAAAATCATAGCATATATAATTGTATATAACAATACCTATAATGATAATAAACAATTAGACATTTGCTGTATTTTTATAATTATTTTGTAGAGTACTCCTTCAAATTATAAGCAAAACCAAAGCAAAATACATATCAGAGTGAATGATTGTAGTATAACTAATAAAATTTTGAGCAGAAGTATATATTATTTTAAGCACAAGTATATATTATTTCTCTGAACTTCAAGACAAGTCAGAACAAATGTTAACAAATGTTAAATACACAGTGGATCCTGAGTAAACAATAATGGATTAACATGCGCTGAAGTTACTAGAACATGCAATCATTCTTGAGATTTCCTTATGTATGATACACTAAGTAATCATGATCTGTCTTATATAGTTTTGCCAAGGTACTTTTCCTCCAAACCTCTTCTATTTTATTTTTATTGTACAAATAAATATGAACAGATTCTTGTATAATAAGAGCCTGTGGAGCACTACTCTGACAGTTCATTTCAAATGACTGTCAGGAGAGTTTCTGTGAATTTATTTTACTCATGGCCCAATTTGCCATACTTCTTGTTGTGCTATTGTTGTTGTTGCTATTGTTATAACATGAAAGGAAGTAAAAAAGGTATCCCTGACAAATGATGCCCAAGTCTGAAAATCAGCTTCATGGAGATGCATATAAAACTTTGGACCTGTCAAACTGTTCAAAGTTGGAGATTCTTAAACTGTAATTTTCAGAATGTAAAAATGATCAAGGACAGGTTCCATGGTTTTCTATAAACCTAAAATGTTAGCACACTCAATTCATAGGTTAACATATAATTTTTAATATTTTGAGTGGGGTGCTGAGTACACACTGGTATACATATACAGACATGCAAGTGAAACATAACTTCTATCTAATATCTTTTTAGTTTATCATTTCCATTTTTCAACTCTCTTTATGATGTTCTGAGACTGTGAAACATGCTCTTTATGAACTCTATCATTTGGAGTGCTTTAGTTGGCAAATGGGAGGCATCAGCAGGAAAATCAGTAGGTGGGAGAAGAGGAATAGAAAGTTATTTTACCAACTTCCATTATCCTGTTTTGTGGTGGGCAGAGGCTGAATTCTTCTAGCAGAGACTTTGGTGTCTATCTGGTTGTTCTACAACTACAGTTTTTTCTCTGATAAGATCTCCCAGGGTCTGTCTTTGAAGAATTAAACATGGTACTATTTTCCATCTCTCTTAATTCCAGGGCACTTAAATCTCTCTTGTTATTTTTCATCAACTTTGCCAACAACTTTGTAAATAATCTTTTCTTGGAATAAATTTAATCTCTGCTATTGAGTAGATAGTCTATTTTCTTTCTGAGACCCTAATATAGTAATTAGATCAGGAGTAGCTCCAGCAAACAAATCCTCAAAAATGGGAATTTACAATTGGATCGCTAATCTATTACATGAGTGCTGACTGTATCTTTCTTGTGAAAAAGCAATGAAAAAATGGCAATTCATGGTTTTCAGTGGCAGCATAGCTACTCAAATTATCATTGGTTTTGGTACGACAAGATGATTATAGTCAATATCAAGCCCATTGACTTATACTGGTGCAATCACAAAGACCCTGGGCTTGCAGTTTATCACTCTGTGGTCACTGCCTTGAAGTCATTGATAAATGCACCTTTTAATTTGTGGTATGTGAGCAAAGTTCCCTGAGACAAGGTAGCATATGCTAGAGGTTTGAAACTTTGGAAACTCACACCCAGTCCCAGTGTACTGGCTCTCCACATTTTGTGATGGGTTTTTAGCCACCAACTGCCAGTCCTTGCCAGTTACTTATACCAATTTTGCCTTTAGTAGACAACTAGGAACTGGCACTTGTGAGAATATATATACATGTACAACTTTCCTCAAGTACAATAAAATGAAATAATTAATGACACATGAATGCTCCATTATAGTAGAAAAACTACAAGAAAGCTAAAATATTTTTTAAAGCTTTTTGAATCAAGGCCTCCATTTTTAATTTGCACTAGGCCCCAGAAATTATATAACCAGTCCCAAAAATAATACAAGCCAAGCTTTTGAAAAACAAAGTCTGTAGCATGCATTGTTGTTGTGGTTAATAATGATGATTAAGAAAAATGAAAGCATGTGCTGCAGTTTCTGACCAAGTTAGAGAATGTGCACAAAGAAAAGGAAAACAAATTTGTGCACAAATTGAAAACTTTGAATGTCTGACTGAGAGCACAAGAGGAAAACTGGATGGCTTCTATGACAATTGTTTTAAGTGCTTTGTCTTTAGTATTAGATATGGCTGAACATCAAACCCAAGGGCTGCAGGTAAATTTTTAGATAAAATGCCTAGCTGTCATGTGTGTTACACTAAAGAAGAAACAAGCATGTTTCTACTCATATTTGGCCCACCTCCAGTCTTTGAAAAGAAAGTTTTTGTAAAAAAGTTTTTCTGTCATTCATTTGCATATTATCAGTTCTGCTCTAATGGCTGAGTTGAGAAGTTGCAATAGGTAACATAGGCCTCAAAAATCTAGTATTTACCATGTGGCATAATTTTAAAAATTATTCTAATTAGTTTTCCATGATAGCAGAATGCATTTAAACTCATTGAACACAAATGGAGCACAACTTCTCATTTCTCTGGCTTTACATGATGCAGAGTCACACTGTTCGTGCAATCATACGTGTACATATGGTAACAATGTCTATCTCCGTCCACCCTACTCCCTCCCCATTCCTCACTCCCCTCTGCCCAATCCAAAGTTCCTCTATTCTTCCCTAGCCTCCCCATCCCCTCAATAGTGGATCAGCATCTGCTTATCAGAGAAAACATTTGGCCTTTTGTACTTGGCTTATTTCACTTAGTATGATGTTCTTCAACTCCACCCACTTACCTGCAAATGTCATAATTTCATTTTCTTTAAGGCTGAGTAATATTCTATTGTGTTTATACACTACATTTTCTTTATTCATTCATCTGTTACAGGGCATCTAGGTTGGGTCCATGGTTTAGCTATTGTGAATTGAGCTGCTATAAACATTGATGTAGCTGTATCACTATAGTATGCTGATTTTAAGTCCTTTGGGTATAAACCAAGGAGTGGGTTCACTGGGTCAAATAGTGGTTCCATTAATGTTTTCTAAGGAATCTCCATATTGCTTTGGGTATTTTATAGATAGAGTTTGCTTACGCTTACACTTAAGGAGTGACACTGGTAGGATGGCATGAGATTCCAAGACAGGAAATGAGGATATTTGATCAAGATACACAAAGCTTCAAATTTTGCATCTTTAATTCCATGTGAAACTGTTTTCCTATTAAGAACATATTCCTATAACAAGTCTAGGCTCATGATGGGAGTTAGATGCCATCATAACTCAGACCAGAAATACAAGGCCCGGACCAATAGTAGTTATCACACAAAAGGGGTATGTACTTAGTCATTTCAAATCAGACTATGAAGAAAAATGTATATTTATAAAGTTTTAAGATGAAAGTACAAAGTATAAGCAAGATCCTTGATGAATGTATTACACTCTAAATTTGTCATCTGAGATGGAATGTGTTACTTGAAGCTTTGAAATCACAATAACTGTCTTACTTCAACTCCATCTCCCTGAAAGACCTAATTTGGTAGATGTGTGTGATGGACTGCTTAAGACTCAGATGGATGGCTAGGGATATAGCTCAGTTGGTAGAGTGCTTGACTAGCATGCACAAGGTCCTGGGTTCAATCCCCATCACTCCCCTCCCCCCCAAAAAAGACTCAGCTGTTGGACCATTCAGGAGGGAACTTCCACAGATGACAAGACCTTTAGCTTTCCTTGCATTTCCTTCCCCTTGACAACCTTAAGGGACCAGAAACATTTCTGTCTTGATTGCATGTAGCCTGGCACTAAACTCTCCAGCCATTTCTCATATCCTTTTCTTGTATGTTCAAAATATGTGATGGATCCTGGCTACTGCTACCATCTTCATGTGTGATATTCATTGACCTGGACACCTGCCATTCAATAAAGAAAGCATTTCCTATTTTGTCAATATTTTGTGTCTTGCAATTTGTATTTTGTATATAGTTAATTTGAGTGCTACTTTTAACTTGCTTCAAAATAGAAAAAAACACAGTTAATTTGTGATCCTCTGTGATTTCCTTACTCTTTAGAAAATCTGGATGATAAGCTGCTATTTTAGCTTACATGATATGCAAACTAAGAGTAGTGTGATTGACTTTATCAATTGGAAACTTGCTCTTGCTATCTGTATTTATGAAATGATGCTACTTTTTTAACTTTTCCATTTTGAGAGGACTCTGCTTTTCCTTTCTTTTTTGGTTTCACTATTTTTTTAAATGTAGAGAAATAATGTCTGCGATTCCTTATTGACATAACATTCATTTATTGTGATTAAGAGAAATATTAAGGCATAAATTTGTAAGAAACTTTATAGTACACAAAGCAAATTATCAAATATGATCTTGTTATATTATTTCTCTTATGAAATGTGGTACCTTCCCAGGAAGGTAGTTTCAATATTTTTTTAATTCTCTTTTCTGTTCATAATATTTGTATTCACATTTTATATTCAACTTACTGGGAATTTATGGCATAAATTATGTGTCCATACCAATTTTTTCTATGTAGAGGTATACTAGACAAAAGTCATTTTTAGGAGAGTTCATCCCTGCACTGCTTAAAGAGTTTACAAAATAGATTTGAGAGTGGTTTGAGAATATTATAAGGTAAAATTTAGAGTAATAGTTAGAATCCATTCAATCCATGTGCAATCAATATTTTGAATTACAATTTGGATGCTTCACTGTGAGGCAAAACAATATAAAATTAGGTCAAGAATTTATTGAAACTTCAGTATATAAAAAAAAAATTAAGACTTCTGCAAAGTAGAGAATTGCATAACAAATCCACCACATACCTATTATCCAATTTTAATAAGGATCTATTATGGACACTTTATCCTCACTATTTTCTTTTACATCTCTCTAATTATTGAAGCAAATCTAACATACCTATAACTTCAACCATGAACATTTCAGTGTTCATGAAGATTTTAAAGGTACTGTTCCTAATTTTTGCTATTTCTTTGTTCAAGAGGTGGAGCGTGTGACCCTTTCCTATGAACCTGTGACTACTTTACCAATGAATTATAACGGAAATTATGTTTGTGATTTTCCAGTCTCGGACTTTACAAAATTGGCAGCTTCCACTGTCCATCTCTTAAAACATTCGTGAGTGAAAGTATATCCTGTTTTCTTCTTGTCATATATGATGACATGTGAGAAGAAAAAAATGAACTAAAGAACCTGTTGGTAAATAAAATTAATTCAGGATGTTCTAGGTACAAAAATTAACGTTTCTTATTCCCAGCATCTTCTGAGAGCAGAGGGCTTGAGGCCAATTGTTAAAACTCAGGTTAGAATATTATGATTTAAAGAATAAGATATCAGAAATATGCAATTGCTCATAAAATATGTCTCAAAGATTCACTCTGTTAAATAATAAAGCTTCTGATGGTCAGAGAAATGTGGTTCAACAGAAACTTCATAGGGAACTAAACATAAAGAAGTATCTATCTTAAAAAAAAATGGACTTGAACCTAGGACTGTAGCTCAGTGGTAGAGTGCTTTCCTTGAAAACATAAAGCCCCAGGTTCCATCTACAGCACAAGGTGAAGGGGAAAAAAAAGAAAAAAAAAAGGTTCATGTTTGCAGTTTTTGTCTTCCAGTAACCCAAAGTAGATTTCTATACCTCTTAGAAAAAATTTAACCTTTTTTTTTTTCCTGTTGTTAGATTCTGGTACAATTACTACAGTTTGTACTAAAAGTAGAGAAATAATAAAAATGATAAGAGTCTTTTAGACTCTTGATATGATAAAGGAAAACTACCTAATAGAAAGCACCAGCAATTTCTTCCAAAAATGGAAGATGAATCAGAAGAGGGAAGCAAAAGCCAGAGAGAAGAATCAAAAGCCCTGCAGAATCATTCCCAGGCAATAGGACTGAATTCTAATCAAGAGCTGGCAATTTATGCCTAGCTATACCTCAACATTTCTATGGACTAGCAACTGCTATGTGAATCCTGTTTATCCTTCTTTTGAATGTATGAAAGTTTTTCTCTTTCTCTGCATATTATATTGGTTGCATTGGTTGGTGCAAATAATTGTATTTGGGTTTAAAGTTCTTTATACTGAGAGAAATTACACTCAAAATTTTTATTCTAGGAGTCATATTCCCAGCATTTATCTGGATCTGTGCCTGAAAAAGTCAGCTTTTTCATTGCTGTGATGAAAAGACCAGAATAATTACAGAGGAGGAAAAATTTATTTAAGGGCTCACAGTTTCAGAAGTTTCAATCTATAGACAGCTGGCTCCATTCTCTTGGGCTCGAGTTGAGGCAGAACATCTCAAGAGTGTGGCAGAGGGAAACAATTCACAAAATGATCAGAGAGCACAGAGAGAAAGAGAGAGACTCCACTCTCCAGATACAAAATATATACCCCATGGCCACGCCCCCAGTGAACACTTCCTTCAATCACATCTCCAGTCACCATTCAGTTAATCCAGTCAAGGATTAATTGACTGACTAGGTTAAAGCTGTCACCCAATCATTTGTCCTTCAAACCTTCTTGCATTTTCTCACATGTGATAGTTTTGGGGGACATCACATCTAAACCATAACATTCTGACATAGAAAACAATATCTAAGACTCCATACAGAAATACTACTTTGGAGTAAGGGTTCTTGCAAGTGGGTGTTTTTGACATGGGATTGCTATGTAAGTATTTTCTGATTAAACAAATAATCTTTGGCAGTTTCAAAACATGGTCACCAGATTTATTGATATTAGTACCATTGGGAGGTAGAATTTGTTTCTCCTCCCGTTGAACCTAAAATTCCTTTGTTTGAAAAGAGTGGATGTGGTGGAATTGATTTGTGGGACAGACAACATCAGGCCCAGGGCTCAAGACTGACAGCCCCCATTTCCTCTCTCTTGGATCATGACTCTTTGAGCTCAGCCACTGTGCTTTAATGGAGGCCAGGCTACATGTACAGGGCATGTGTGGGTGTTCTGACTAACAACCTCAACTTTGGTTTCTGCTGCCAGTCAGCAATGTAAGACCATAAGTTTACTTAAAGTTGAGCCCCGCCTTACTGCCACCTCACAAGAGATGTCATACTCCTTAGCTGAGCCCAGTCAACTTCTAGAATAAAACATAACAATGGCTTTATTCTTGGTATTTTAGCCATTAAGGTTTAGGCTAATTTGTTATATAGCAATAGGGAACCAGAGAGATATTTATCTCTAAAAATAAATTTTCTTTTAAAACACCTATGGTTTTATTATTACACATAAAATTAACAATAATAAAATGGATTTATTTCTAATGAAGCATTACATGTATACTCTATGAAAAATATACCTTCATTCTATATTTTATACTTCAAACTAAATCTACTATATAGGGGGAAAGTATATATAAGTCAGTAACAAGTAACTGAAAGAGAATTCACCATCTGTAATTGTTAAATAATAAATTGTTTTAAGTAGACTCTAACACTAAGGCAACTGTGGAGTTCAAATAAAACAAAACAAGAAAAGTTTAAACTTAACCTGATCATAATCTAAAATTATATATGGTATGCATCATTATATATCTATAAATATATATTTTATAAATATATATACATTTAAACATATATATATATGAATGTATGTATTTGCATTTCTTTTTTTAGACAAGTGTTCCAATGGAGCTCTTTCAGGTATCTCTGATTGGAATGAGTAAGTATTTACTATCAATGAAGTATTTGGGATGTGAAAGGATAGTGACTAGTTTTTGTAAATCTTATTTTCTATTTACTAACTCAATTTTAATTAATCTTATTGGGTATTGATAACCAATTTACATTAAATCCTATCAAACAAATTATCTGGTTCATGTCAAATTTTGTGAGCATGATAATTTTAAGAGAAACATCACTAATACTTTTGTCATCTACAGAAAAGTAGAATTGAAGTGATTTATTCATATATTCTTTTAATATGTTATTCTTCATTTTAAAAATGCTTTTCAGTCTTTGGTTTTGGAATAAACTCAAAATTCCATATCTTATATGTGTCCATGTTTTTATATTTTTGAAATAGACATATGAACCAAAGTAATTTGTTCTAAGGAAGGAAGAAGGCATATTTTTTGTTGGTAGAATTTACTTTTTTAAAAGTATTTCTTCTTCTTCTTCTTCTTCTTCTTCTTCTTCTTCTTCTTCTTCTTAATTGTAGATGGACTCAGTACCTTTATTTTTTATTTTATTTTATTTTTATTTTTATGTGCTGCTGAGGATCAAACCCAGTGCCTCACACATGCTAGGCAAGCACTCTACCACTGACTGAGCTATAACCTCAGTCCTAGAATTTATTTTTGACCTTAAATATATGTGACTGTTGTCTCAGTTATGAAATGGAAAAAGCTTACTTAGCATGAAAGTTAAAAGTATCTCAGAGATTAGCCATGTGAACATACTTTGCAATAAATATTCATGAAGTACGTGTTCTGTACCATACACTATGCTGAGAATGAAATCTCCCACAAAATTGAGAGATTAAAAAATGTCTGTGAAAGGCTTTGAATATACTCTCAATCTTATCATTTTACAGATAAATGGAATCTAGTGATTTCTTAAAGTTAAAAATAAACTATCATCTGTAGCTGGTAACTCTGAAGAGAACACCCATGAAATCATCAACAAGGAAGTAAATTTTACATTGAATAATGAGGTATACTTTTATTTCAATTGCTTTGTTCCCAATGCAATATCCCTAAGATAGATTTTGATTACCATCGAACCTTTCCCATCAGAGAAATGAGTCAGAAGATGCACTGAGTTTCAGGTAAAAGTAAAACATAACATCATCTTTAACATCAGCATCTGCAGGTTTAGCTCAAATTCCTCCTCCATAACAAGAAGCTCAAATAAGTGACAGTTGATCCCAGTAGCAAACATAGATCATGTCAGAAGATGGCAGTAAAGGAACAGAAGCAAAGGCTATCAGGGGCTTAAGATCGCAGGTTATGTGTATTCCACTTTCTCTGATCTGTCAGTAAAACAGAATTTGATGTATGGTCACTTTAGTTTCCCCAAAATTACTATATTAATTTATAGGTAGAATTTAAAACAGTATTGGAGATAGTATATGTTGCATATGAAAAAGAAGAGTTCTTATACCTGGCAATGAGGATAATAAGATGAAAAGTTTAGTAAGAAGTAATTAACTACCCAAAAGTGCTTTTAGTTTTATGTATGAAGGAAGAGAATGATATAGCTGTGATTAATGGATAAACAGAAGTAGTAAGCAGAACATACTATAGGGCAGCAGGCAAGGCATATGTTAACAAATTTAAGAGTAATAGGAATTTTTCTGAACACCAAATAACAAAAAGGAGTGACCCAGGAAACAAAGAATGTGGAAGGATGTATGAGAGAAAGAACTGTGTACCTTCATATTAGAGAGGAAATTATTAGGTTATTCCTTTAGATAGCACTGGGAATATTAATTATGGAGCAGAAAAATTCCATACAGTAAGCAGGAACCTCATTTACTTAGCACAAAAGGAACACATGTAACAGATACTAATTCATCCAGTTTTCACTATTTCCTAATTTGCTACATTTTCATTATCTCTACTTTTTTACTGAGAGAAAATTGAAGCTAAGAAAAGTCAATGAATTCACCAAAGGTCATATTTGTAACAAACAGTAGTAACATTGACATTTGACTGTCTTCCTGACTCTACAATCTATACTATTCATCAACCATTGATGCTAGAATAAATATTGATAAGATCAATTCATGAAACAAGAGATTTTCAAATGTCAAGCTCTTTGCCATAGAAACCAAGTAGTTCGGTTGCCAGTTATGTGTGTGCCCTCTATGCAGAAATACAACCTCAGATATTTTTCCTACCATATTGTCAAGACTTTAAAATAATATATGTGGTAAACATAAATAAATTTGGGAAATTTAGGCAATGTTTTGTGACTCTAGTTGGTTTCCATGTTAACTTCATTTATTTTGATTTGAATTGCTTTATATCAATACTCTTTCCATTGTTTTTTGTACCCATAATAAAACAGGGACTGTACATTGACTACAACAGTGTACATTTGGAAACATACTAAACATGTAGATGATATTCTATTCAGAGACTTTTTTGTGCTTTTATTGGTACATTATTATTGTACATAATAGTTGGGTTTATTCTAACAAAATCATACATGCATGGAATGTGATTTCGTCAATTCAGTCTCTGGTACTCATCTTTCCTTCCCTGTTACTTTCCCTATTCTCATTTTTCTACTTTATGGTATTCCACTTATTTATATGTTTTTAATTGGTGATTTATAGATATACGTAAAGGTAGAATTCTGTGATATGTATATATATACACACATATATGCATACACACATATATATATGCATGAACACAGCATAATTTTGTTAAATTTATTCTGCATTTTCTTCCTCTTTCTGTCCTTCCTTCTTCCTTCTCATTCTCCTTCTTCTATTCTAATATTCCCTATATCTGTGTGATATCTACCCACCCATTTTCCCCTTACTTTTCTGTATCTTTTACATAAGAGAGAGAACATTTGACCCTTGATTTTCTGAGTCTGATTTATTTCCCCAATTTCCCTTAACATAATGTTCTCTAGTTGCACCCATTCACCAGTAAATGCTATAATGATCTTTGTGGCTTTAAAACTCCATTGTGTGGGCTGTGGCTGTGGCTCAGGGGTAGAGCGCTTGCCTAGCATGTGTGAGATACTGGGTTTAATCCTCAGTACTACATTAAAATAAATAAAATTAAGGTATTGTGTCCATCTACAACAAAAAATTAAAAATTCTCCATTGTGTATATATATTACACTTTCTTAATCCATTCATTTATCAATGGGCACCATTATTATTCCATAATTTGGCTATTGTGAATTGTGCTGCTATAAATTGAAGTTGTTGTGTCTCTATAGTAAGCTGATTTTTGTCATTTTGAACAAATACCAAACATTGGGATAGCTGGCTTATATGATTGTTCCTTTCTGGAGGAATCTCTACACTGCTTTCTTGAGTGGTTGTAATAATTATACGTCTCATCAACAATGTTTGAGTGTACCTTTGGCCCCACATACTCACCAGCATTTATTATTTGTATTTTTAATATATTATTTGTATTTTTGATAATTGCCATTTCGACTTAATTAAGATGAAATCTCAGTATAGTTGATTTACATTTCCCTGATTGCTAGGAATGTAGAATATATTTTTCATATATTTGTAGACCATTTGTGTTTCTCTTTTGATAAATGTTTGTTAAGTTCTTTTGCTCATTTATTGAATGGGTTATTTGTTTGTTTTGGTGTTAAGTTATATATATTATGGATCTCAATCCCCTGCAGACGAGCAGCGGGCAAAGATTTCCCCTACTGTATAGGTTTTCTCTTTATGCTTTTAATCATTTCCTATGCTTTGCAGGAGATTTTTAATTTTATAGCATCCCACTTACTGATTCTTAGTTTTATTTATTGCACTTTGAGAGTCTTGTTAAGAAAATCAGTGCCTATGCCAATATGTTAGATTGTTAACCCAATATTTTCTTCTAGAAGTTGCAAAGTTTCTGATCTAATTCTTAAAGTCTTTGATCCACTTTGATTTGATTAGTGTGCAGGGTGAGAGACAGGAATCTACTTTCATTATTCTACATATGGTTATTCAGTTTTCTCAACACCATTTGTTAAAAAGGCTACTAAGGATAGTAGGATCATACCTCAACATAGTAAAAGTTACCTGTGCTAATCCCAAGGCCAACATCATTCTAAATGGAAATAAATTAAAAACATTCCCACCAAAACCTGGAACTAGAGAGGGATGCTCTCTTTTACCACCTCTATTAAACATAGTCCTGGAAACTCCAGCCAGAGCAATTAGACAAAAGAAATTAAAGGGCTATAAATAGGAAAAGAAAAACTCAAACTGTTACTATTTGCCAATAACAAGATTCTATACTTAGATGTTCCAAAAAATTCCACCAGAAAACTTCTAGAACTAATGAATGAATTCAGCAAAATAGCAGGATATAAAATCAATACCCATAAATCAAATGTGTTTCTATACATCAGTGATGAATTCATTGAAAGAGAAAGTAGGAAAACTACCCCATTCACAATAGCTTAAAAAATTGGGAATCAATCTAACAAATGAGTTGAAAAACCTCTATAATGAAAACTACAGAACACCAAATTGAAGAAGACCTTAGAAGATAGAAAGACTTTCCATGGTCCTGGATAAGCAGAATTAAAATTGTCAAAATGGCCATACTACCAAACATGTCATACAGATTTAATGCAATTTCAACTAAAATTTCAATGACGTTCATCATAGAATTAGAAAAAAAAATCATGAAATTCATTTGGAAAAATAAGAGACCCAGAATAGTCAAAGGAATTCTTAGCAAGAATAGTGAAGCAGTTGCATCACAATACCAGGCCTTAAACTATACTACAGAGCAATAAGAACAAAAACAGCATGCTATTGGCACCAAAGTAGACATGTAAACCAATGGTACAGACTAGAAGACAAAGACACAAACCCACATAAATTACAATTTTATTTAAATACAGTTTTATCATACTAAACAAAGGCATCAAAACTGTACATTGGAGAAAAGATAGCATCTTCCACAGATGCTGCTGGGAAAACTGAAAATCCTTATGTAGCAAAATGATATTAAACTCCCATTTCTCATCCTGTACAAAATTCAAAGTGGACCAAAGACTTAGGCACTAGAACAGAGATGTTGTGACTAATAGAAGGAAAAATAGGCCCAAATATCCGCCATGTTGACTTAGGACCTGACTTCCTTAACAAGACTCTTAAAGTACAAGAAGTAAAATCAAGAATCAATAAATGGGATGGATTCAAAAACTAAAAAGCTTTTTCTTAGTAAAGGAAACAAGCAATAATATGAAGAGGGAGTCCAGAGAATGGGAGAAAATCTTTACCAAATATACCTCATATAGAGCACTAATCTCCAGGATATAAAAAGAACTAAAACAACAACAACAACAACAAAGAAAGAAAAGAAAAAGAAAAAGAAAAAACAAACAAAACAAATAACCCAATCAATAAATAGACTAAGAAACTAAACAGACACTTCACAGAAGAAGAAATATAATTGGTCGCAAATATATAAAAGCATGTCCAATATCTTTAGCAATTAGAGAAAGACTGGTTTAGTATGTGAATCTTTCTGCCTACATCTGTTAGGTCCATTTAATTTATAGCATTATTTCTTTCAGAAATCTTCAGTGAGTTTATATTTGGATAATCTGTCTGTGGTGATTGGGATATGTTGAAATCATCCAGTATTATTACATTGGGGCCACTTTGGAATTTAACGTCAACACATTTTTTTAATGTAATTAGGTGCACTGACATTTGGGGCATAAATATTTACTATTTTTGTATTATTCCCTTTTTCAGCATATAGTGGCCTTCTTAATCTCTTCTGATCAATTGTTGTTTTAAACCTGCTTTGTCAGATATGAATTCTTTTTTTTGATGCATTCTCCTGATGTCTGTCTTCTAATTGGGGAGTTGAGACCATTTACACTCAGTATTATTATTGACAGATGATTACTGTTTTCTGCCATTTTGGTTTGTATGCTAACATTTAATTGTTTCATTTTTATTTAATTTGTTGCTATTATAATGAGCTCCATCTATTAGAAAATTAGGGGATCCTCTGAGTGCAGTATATATTTCAGTAATCTTTATACTGCTGGCTTAGTGGTTATAGATTTTTCTATTTTATTCTTTTCATGAAAAGATTTTATTTCCTATCTACTTCGAATGATAGCTTTGCAGGATGTAGCAATCTTGGTTGGCAATTGTTTTCTTTTAGAGCTTGTGATATCATTTCGAGTTTCCTTGATTTTAGAGTCTGAGTTGAGAAGTCAGAAGTGAAACTTACTGGTTTTTCTCTAAATTTAATCTGATGCTTTTATCTTTTGACTTCTGATAGTCTTTTTTTATTTTCTGTTGCACATTTGGATTATGATGTGTCTTGGAGAGCTTCTGTTTTGATTTTGTCTTTTTGGGTTTCTATATGCATCCAAGATGTGGATATCTATCTCATTTCTAAGGTGAGGAAAAACTGTTGCTACTATCTCACTCAAGAGAATTTTAATGCCTATAGCCTCTATCTGTATGTACTATTCTATCTCAATGACTCAGGTTTATTCTCTTGATTGATGACCCAGAGTTCTTATATATTTTGATAAAAGTATTTTTCCCTTTATTGCATACTGTGTATTCAAGTTAATATACCCAGTCTTCAAGGCCTGAAGTTCTATCTTTGAGCTTGCAGTTATATTTTCTCTGCAATCTAATCTGTTGGTGATATTTTCAACTGAATTTTAAATTTGGTTCATTATGTCTTTTATTTTCAGGAGTTTTGATTGGTTTATTTTAATTATAACTATTTCTTTATAGAAATGTTTGTTCATTTCCTATACTTACTCTCAATTTATTTCTTAGATCTTCTTTTAGTTCATTGACCATTTTAATAATCAGTTTTTATAGTCTTTCTCTGGAATTTCATGCATTTCCATATCTATGAGTTTCTTTGTTGGGGGTCTAAGCATTTTGGTGTAGGTGGTTATTTGCCTGTTTCCTCATTTTGTTTTTAGAGGTCTTGAACTTGCACATCCATTGTTTGTATTTCTTTTCCTCTTTTACATTTGCATCCTTTTGTGTGTGGTTATCTTCTTTGTTCTAAGGGACTTCTATTTGTTTTTGTTGTATGAGTAGTTGTGTAGGAGTAAAAACTGAAGTCCCCTGTAGATTTTCCTTCCTGGAGCCTGGTTGTTGACTCGTTTTTTCCCCCTATTCTATATGTTGAAATATTGTTGAGCTTGAATGCGGCTAGTCTGTTTGTAGAGCAAGGTTTACTGTTACTTGACTGAATTGTAAGTGTTGCTACTCATCAGGATCTCTACTTTGTTACCTTGAAGTGTCCCAATGACTTCCCAGCCCCTCTTAGAGAAAGGTGGGAGCAAGAACTACTAATAATTTTAATCACTAATGTTTAACGTTAAAATAAATGCCTAATGTTTACTTGGACATCTATAAAATTTATTACTTCCTGTACAGGAATGGTGGTGTCAGCATTTAACATCAGCACCAAAAATACACAAACATGATTTAGATCAGACATTAACCAACAGGTGTCTGCTATGTTGTACACTGTATTAACAACCACAACAGAGTGACTGGAGTAGCAATTACATTAACTATATAATTCTATCATATTAAAATTATATAGTTTCTTAAGTGAAAAGAAAATAGAGTAGGAAGGCAAGAGAAAGTTTGAAATATTTAAAAAGTGAACAAAGGAAAAGCTGAAGATAGGTAGCAGATGACGGTTATAAAGATGGAGGAGTAAACAATAACTAAAAGTAATAAGATAAAGAGAGAGGAAGAGGGAACAGAAAAATTTGGATATTCCTGGGGGAATTGAGTAAAAAAAAAGTGATAAGAGGAACAAAAACTGAAGTAGAAACAATCAGATAAATAAAAGATCAAAACAAAACAAACCTTGTAATAGTTTACCCCACCAAAGACAAACCAAGGCTAAATAATAAATATATCAAGAAAAGAGCAATTAATTAAAGAAAGATTATACAGATATATACACATATATAGACATACAGATATAGATTTTTCAAACCTATCTGCATATCAGGAACTCACACATACACATACCCATACATACACAAGCATGCAGAATGTGAAACACTAAAAAAACTAAAAAGGATAAAAAAAAATAATACAATATAAAAACAAAATAAATAAAATTTTAAAAAGAGAGAAAAGGATGGAATATGAATAAAAATTTCTTAATGAGAAAAATGAGCTCATTTCCTCTGAGGTGGTCACAACTGTGGGCATGAATGGATGTTCATTGCTTACACTGTTTTGCTGTTCTTTGCTCTGTAATCCTTGGATCAAGGGCTGAGAGTTGATAAGTCCCAAGTCTTTGTGTTTTTCTCTAAGGAGCCAAAACTGGTTGTAGTAACTCTCAGCTTTCCATCTCCGAGTATAAGATGGAAGGGACCAGGGAGTGTTGACAATCAGTGTATTCCCATAGCATAGTTAGTGCAGAATTCTAAATTGTAAGTTCCGGGGGCTGGAATTTGGTCTTGACTGACCCTTGGAACCCTCTTGATGACTATTTGAAATTTGGTCCATTTCCCCTTGTTGCTGGGGAGATACTTACTCTGCTGGATATCTTGGTCTCAGGGGCTTCCCCAAATTTCCATATTTAGAGTGAAGAGTCTTACTATTGACAAGCTTGGCATATTCCATCTGCATGGTTGTGGATTACCCAGGATCAGATATGGAGTACAGCTGTGTCTTGCTGACAGGTCAGTGGCATCTTCACAGATACTCATATAGGACACCAGCAACAAAGGGAACCTTCTCTCTTCATTATCTCAGGCTATATCACCCTGGGCATAGTTTTCTCTGTGCCAATTTCAATCATGCTGGTTCAGACATATTCTGGACACTACAACAGGCAAGTTGTCTGTCAGGCTGGCAAGTTACTTTAAGAACCCCGGCGTCTAAACTCAAATATGGTTTCCACAACCACATCACTGATTCTGGCTGGACTTTCTTTCCCTTGGCCCAGTAATTTTAATCACTTTTCACTCAATGACTTCTCCTACCTTCTCTGGGTCACTTAACGTCAGCCTCCATCTCTGTTCCACAGGTTCTCGCAAGCCAATTGCATTTGCTATACTTCCCCCCTCCTCCTGTTCTCCTCCTCACCTCTACATTGAGCTGGTGGCACTGCCAACAGAGAAGCTGGCATGTCTCTAATGTATTGTTTCATGATTAAATGTGAAAAAAACAACTAACATACAATTTACAGATATTCTCTTCTGTGTCTGTGTACAGTATCATTAATCACTCTCCCAATTCTTTTGGTTTCTAAGTGTAAATGTAACTTCTGAAATCTTTTTCAATTTTAGATAACACAATAAATTAATAAGAAAATTAGGACTTATAAAAGTTTTGCTTCTTTGGGCTAATAGTCCTAAAGATGTCTTTGTACTTGAGAAAACCATTATTTTATTATTCTGTATTGAGTTCCAGGGTAAAAATTGTTAGTAAGTTAATCATTAATAGAGAGTGATTATGATATCGATTAATCAGCATAAGTGTATAAAAGAATTCTTCATTGCTGTAATCCACCCACATAGCACCTCCTCTTATTCATATCCTAAAGAATGCTTCAGTTATCATCGGAATCACTGAAGACTGATGAAAGAACAAAGTGTTTTGACCTCCCCATTTTAAACACAAAATATTATATTATATAACATTGCAGTGAATCTAAATCCATTTATTGAAAACAGGGACTACAATTTTTATGAGTACTGATAGGTTAAAATTCTAGAGCACCAAGGATACTAGGTCATCACTCTAAAGCCTAGTTGCACAAATGAAATGAAGGCATCAATTGCAGCAGTATTTGTTGAGAAAGTAAAGATGCTTTGTTCACAGGTTTCCTCACCTACACTGTAGGTGACACTTCTATGTCTGCCAAAATATTTAAAGTGATAGTTGTGAGCATATTGGCTCTCAGTTACAAATCCATACTCCATTTCCTTTGCTTGTATTATTAAGCTTAGACCTTTCAAATGTTCCTTATTTGCATGTTGCCTTGATGTTTAGCCTTGTCAACGGAGAGCACTGCAGGAACTGTAGCCCTAACAAGAGAAAGAGTCTTTCCTTTCTGATTCTAGTGAACTGTTTGGGTCATTACTGCCAACAAAACAGTAACCTTTAGGGATAGCTGGAGCTTTCCTGCACTTTCTATCAAGTTCTTGCTTCACCTATCAGAACTTCCTTAGGCACGAGCTCCAGGTTGCAACCACCAGGCTGGTCATTATCATGCACTGACTCTAGCCCAACCACAGGTGCAGCATACTTGACTATGTTACCAATGAAATTTCTTAAATAGCATGTTAAATATTTGAATTAAAAGCAAGCACTTCTTTATAGAACAATGAAGAGGATAACAATGTGTAGGGTTGATATAATACAAGTTTGGAAAGCTTTACAGTTTACTAATTAAAATAAATAGAATTTATAGAACATCTTCTAAGTATGAACATTGTACATGATTCTGTATTAATTTAAAGGGGAAGGAAACCTGACCTCTGCTCCCAGGAGAAGTGGAAAAGGAGGTCTTCATTCCTGCTACTAATGGTCACTGAATTATTATGCAGTGCACTATGCAGTAGAAGCATGGAAAAAGAGAAAAGACTCTTGACTTTAGTAGCCCCACTAATAATATGTAGCAAGGAATACAGATGTGAAATGATGACGAATGTGATGTCCTTTCCAGAAAGTTTAATTGAATAGAGAGGACTTTGGTTCATGATTTGCTCCAGAGCCTGGTATAATTCCTGTAAGGCAACAGGAATTTGACCAGATGTATTTATTAGATGTAGGAATGAATACATAAGGAGTCATAAAGCCTTACCTAAGTACCAAGTGTACACTCTCCTGATGCAATTCAAAAAGTATTGAATAATTTACCAAACATCATCAGGAAACGCATTTCTACTTTCCTTCAGCAGTGTTACATTTTTCTTCATATGTTTATTTATTTTGAGGAGCAAATATTTAGAATTTTTAAGATAGACCTCTGTATATTAGGAAATTCCCATTATCATAAATACTGAAATAGCTGCAAATACTCATAAATTTCCTCTGAAGTATATGAATCACTTTAAGTCACATATCTAATGCTGATTAATTGTTGACATTTTAACTGTCACCCATAATTTAACTCTCATTTTTGAGAATTCTTTGCATTGATTTAAGGACTCTTGAAACTGTTGAACAATTATTTTTTTATTTGAATATCAGGCATGTGATGTATTGTTAAGATGTTAGATTCACTCTGAATTGATAATTCAGTTTTATCTCAAGTAAGGGATCCTTTTCATCTTTGTTTCTTTTTAATTTCAAATCAAACTTTGGAAGGTGAATTTTAATTTTTCCAATTTTCTATGAGCATTCTCACATTATAAGTACATACCCATTGATGAGCAGATAAAAGTTGAGTAGAAAAGACCATTATTTGGAAATAGTTATTGGCCTTAGGCACAAGGTTAGTGATAGATGTTATCAAATGCTGTGCATTATTAAATCACAAATGATTAAAAATACATTGAAACTTTAGAGTGTTCAAGTTTATTAACACAGAGAAAAATAAAGTGAATAAATGCCATGAACATGCAGTAATAGTACTTTTTTCCACTGGATTTTAAATCTCTTCATAGGGCAAGATTTAGATAGTCAGACTAGAGCTAGAAAATATGTATGATATTAGAGAAGTAGCAATAGAGTGGGAGACACATTGAGGTATGCATCATTTTAAACAGTCACTCAAGTATTATGTAGATAAATTAGTTCTTCATGTTCCCAATTCCTTGTCTAACTGGTTTAATGAACAGTATTTTCAGCCACTCTTATCATTGATTTGATTCAAGTAAGAGAAAGCAAAAAGAACTTCTTGAAAATATGTAACCAGTTTTCCATTGACCTTAAATAATCTTCTAAATAATAATTATTTTTTGAGTAACTTCTTTGTCTTAACAAACATGTTGCAAGAATTCTATATGCTAGGCAACATTCTAGAGATCTAAACCTTCAAAATCTAGGAGAAAGGATAGCTCTGTTTATAGAAAATTACAATGAAACACACAGTTACTGAACTGTACCCATCAATAATCTTCTGCAGGGCTAGAGAAGAGGTAAGTAATATAGAAGATAAGCAAGAAAGCTGTATTAGCTGGGCATGGTGGTGCATGCCTGTAATCCCAGAAGCAAAGAAGGCTGAGGCAGGAGATCACAAGTACAAAGCCAGCCTCAGCAAGGGTGAGGCACTAATCTACTCAGTGAGACTTTGTCTTTAAAAAAAGAAAAAAAAAAAAAAAACCAACTATAAAATAGGGCTGAGGATGTGGCACAATTGTTGAGTGCCCCTGAGTTCAATCCACAGTATCCCCACCACCACCCCTCCAAAAAAAAAAGAAGAAAAGAAAAAAGAAAAAGAGGTATCATAAACCTGACAAACAGAAATGGAAGAATAAAAAGAGATGTGTGCCAGAAGGATGTAATAGTTATATGGAACAACATAGACATCTTTAGGAGGTCAACAAAAAAAGAACAATAACTTGTAGGTGTAAATTTATGAATTTATGTGTGAAACATTATTGGAACACTGAGTTAATCATTCATCTCAATTTCAACAGGAGCTCATTGGCCTATCAATTGTACCAACTATACCAACTGTAGCTCATTGGCTTATCAACTCGTCCTTTAAGAATAAAATTCTTATGCAGCTAAGAATTTCTTGCCAAGAGCAGCTGCTCAAAAGATTGTGGTTCCATTGGTGTCTAGAGAAGTGGTGATGTAACTGAGCTGTGGACTATGTGAGACACAGCCTGAAAAATCAGGTGAGGAGGTTAAACTGGGTCAATGTTTGATGGGATTTAAATGACAAAATAAGCAGTTTATCCTTTTCTGTATCAATAAAACAAGCTACAAAGGACATTTAGTTTGATGAGAGATATAACTTAAAAAGACACTTCTTTCCATTGCTGTTAAAGATTTGAGTGCTAAAAAGGTATTTACTTATCATCAAAACAAGGCTGAATAACTCCAATAAAATAAAAGAGGTTTCTCCTTTGTAGTAAACTGATGTAAATTATTTTGGTCAAGTCTAACTATTAGGTTCTATAGTGAATAAAATAACACTAATAATTCAAGTGTGGTAAGGACTATAGGCCCCCTCCCAATATCCTTACTACCTACAACTTTACCACAAAATCAAGTCTTAGAGTAAATTTAGGACAAACAGATACATATCGATGTTTATCAACAAGTTGTCACAGATCATTTTTTCTGTTCTGTAAACTTGATATCAACACTTCATTCTTGTAGGTCTTTACCAGTATCTTCCCTGGAAGGCTAACTATGGGTAAATGCAATAATACTCTAACACCAGATTAGCTAAACAGCAATTAATCCAATAATGAACTACAGAAGCCTGTGAGTGAAAAATTGAACAAAGTAGATTTTAGGAATCTCTACTGTTTATACAATAGGCTATAAGTTCCTGGATTTGTGTACTGTGTTGATATAAGGGTAGCAATGTCCATATGCTGTCTGAGGACAAGCCAGATATTTTAAGCAATCATGTCTAAATTCATTGGCCTCATTAACAAAATTTTTGTTATTTGCTGATAAAGGTAGATCAATTTCCTTGCCCAGTTTCATCCAATAAGGCTGCAGTGAGATTAAATTTAATAAACATCTGCTAGTCAAATATTAGGTGTCAAAATTTGAGCTAGATTGACCAGGAAAGAAAAATATGGAGAGTAAATAGTCAGAAATTTTGTTAATATTACACTTCACTGCTGCTATAATTGAAAGTGACTTCACCTGATTTGTGTAGGCATTGATAATTTTATATTTTCTTAGATATTCAAATTTTTCAAATATTTGATTGCATTTACAGAAGATATTTTCTTAGCTTTGTTTTAGAAAATATAGTCATGGGAGCATCAAAACATATTGTTATGAAAAGTCAGGAAAGACTTTCCAGAGAATGTTATATTAGAGTTGAATCTTGAAGAATAAATTACAGCTCCATCAATAAATAAAAACACGATGGGAAATAATATTTGGGGAAGACAAAGCAGTATGTACAAAGAAAGAAAGACACAAAATCAAATAATAAGTCAATGTTGAGATATAGTTGTTCCTTCATTAAGGAAGTTGGTAGAGGATCTGACATGATTAATTCTAATATTGAAGGTAGACAAAGCCAAGAAAATATGTGAAGAGCACTGAGCTTATAAGGGATTTTTAAAGTTAATATACGTTCAGTGGGTTGAAAGTGATCACAGTTGTCCAGCAAAGGGGTTAGAAAGGAGGAGTATGAAAATTCATAGTTGTTTATTATCCTCTTCTCTTTTGACTCACATTTATGTACTTGATCATTGTTTTCAGTTCTTTTTGTTTGTTTGTTTGTTTTAGGAAAAAAATAGGCATTCAGAATGTCAAATTCACCAACCAAGGTAAATTTTAATGATAATTTTTCCATATATGAACATACAATACATTGACCCCTACTGATTAATTATAAATAAATCATTGATATATTTGTAAGACTTTTGGAACAGCCTGTTTATTTGCATTATTACCCAGAGTACACAAGGTGACATAATTATAAACCTTTGGACAGATGTGTATTTGAATCCTAACTCCATATCTCATTTTACACAACTTCTCTATGCTTAGTTATTCCTTAAAAATTAAACACCTTAATCTTGCTTATTAAACAGGAATATTATAAGAACAATATGACATAAATAATTCTGTACCAGTAAGACAATCAGCAGGTGTTCAATAAATATAACTGTATGACATATACTTCATTTTAATAGTTTACTTATATCTAAATTTAATAGTTAATAATAGTTAATTTCCAAAAAGATTTCATTTAGCTAATATAAAATATAGAAAATGCCTTAGAGTTGGTTAGAGAACGGAGTTTGTGGGGACAGTAGAGAAGCTTGCATTTTGTTAAATAGTAAATATGAAGATCCCTTCAATGAGGTATGTCATCAAAAATTGGTCTGTGAGACTTTTCATTGGCACATATGCACGTATCTCATTGTATAAATGTTCATGTGATCACCTGTTTGCATTTATGAAGGTCTAGGCTTCCCTAGTGTTAATTACCCAAGTGGTAAATAGGTTCTCAAACAATAGCACAAAACCTTGGGCCTTAACAGAAGAGATAGAGGTAGGAGAAAGAATTCAATCTCTCTCTGTCTCTCTCAATAATGTTTATCAGATATATTTATGAATGCAGAAACTTTATATTTTGACTAAGTTTCTGAAAATTATGCAGCTAAAGGGTTTCTGTAATATGTCTATCTGCTGAGAGAAAAATTGTATGTGTAGCTTTATATCTTTCAGTTCTTCTTTAGAAAATATTTGGATATTAATAAATTAGCCCTATTTGTAGAAAATAATTACTCATTGATTCATGTCTGTGGTTTATGTGCAGATGGATTCTTGCTAGTAATTTGTGAGAGCTCTTGTTATCTAGTTATTCATTCTACAATCTAAAAATCATCAGTCATAAATATTTGATTCACATACCCCTTCAGCAGACATCTCCATAAATGGTTCCAATTATGTTTCACATACCCCTTCAGCAGACATCTCCATAAACAATTTGTGCTCTAAGACCTTAGACAATTCTTCAGGGTAGCAAATTCTCCAGCTTGCCAATCTTAATTGAGTTTGATCAAGGAATATAAATCTTTTTTGCTTCCATTTATAAAGTACTGAATGCTTTTAAAATTATGTTCATTCATTAAACCTACTGTTTACTAAGGTAGATTTTATGTCAGAGCTAATAAGAATTCAGAAGTAGAACAACTAAGGAATGAGAGCTTAAAAAGACGCAAGGTTATAAAATCTAATTATTTACCTGTGTTCAGCACAGTAAGGGCTTTGTAGCTAAAAACATAATTTGTCATTGAAGTAAGTCAAACCCAATGCAATCTAAGCACCTATGATTACTAATATGTAGGCCTTACCACAAGTCTGAGATTTTGTAGTTCACAAAATTCATTGTTTCCAAGTCTACACATTTCACACAGCTCTAAACCATTCACAGTTAGAAATCTCTGGTTTAAACTACTTATTTCTATTTTATAATCCTAATGGCATTATTAAGTACGATGCAAAAATAAAAACTGGAGAAATGTTCAACATTTTTCTCTCATTATAAGAAATTTTTTGGACATGGATATCTCATTTTTTGGACATGGATATTCTAATGAGTAAACTTTATTCATAGAGTTTAGAAGAAAATCTCTTCAGGGAAGTAGGAGGAAAGGATGTTATCATTACCATCAACATCATCATTGTCATTATTATCATCAGTCAATATTTACTACCTGCATTTTATGTCCAAATATTTTTCCAAGGATCTCAAAGGTTATTGCATCTAATACAATAATGCATGCAATAAGCAGTGTAATAAATAAGTATTAACTATCTTTACAGAAAAGGAAACTGTGCCTCATGCCCCCTGTCAAAAAAAAATAAGTGATGCTGCTGTAGGTTGACTTCAGGTAGTGTGGCTCTAGAGACTGACAAAGAGAGGAATTCCTTAAACACAGTTTTAGTCTTTTTTACGATACTAGTGATTTATGATTTTGCCAATCATGTCAATACATAGTCCCTCTTTAGGAACTAATATTTTTCCAGAGTATATACAAACTTTCATATAATTTTCACATTTGCCCTTTGTAATAATCCTATGAGAAAATGATAATGGTATTCTAAACCTTGAATACAGGGAAACTAATATTCAAAGAGTTCTAGTGATTTACACGATGGTTCCAAGCTAGTAACTCAAACTGTAAAGCCTAAACTTGAACCCAGGTCTTCAAATCATAAATCCTATACTTAACCCTTGCTTTGAATTTTGTTATCAGACGCTCACATGGTCAACAATGCAATCTTTGCTTGACAACTGATATATCAGGTGATGACTAATATAGTGAATAAACTCTTATGTTCTCTTGTGACAAGTAATGACACTGAATGGCAATTGGATATGGAGAGCCAACTGTTGGAAGCCATATATGAGTTATGGGTTTGTTTGTGCCATCATAAGGCAGGGAGCTTGGTTTTCTGGGAACTCCTGGGTGAAATTCCCTGGTTTGAGAAAGCCCCCATCATGCTGGCCTGCCTTAGCTCACAGCCGTAGTCCAAATGCAGCTGCCTGGAGATGGGCGCAACCTGCCAAGCCCCAAACAACTTGTTGTCTCCATTTGATCCTGCTTTCCTGAAGAAGCTCCTTACTGAATCCCTTTGATTTGTTTCACTATAAATAAAATATTTGCAAGTTTTTCCCTTTGTTAGGATCAGACCCATCAGGTCTCTTCCACCCATCAATTCCCCTGTCTTTTGTGTTTGTGTCTTAATATTGCTTTTCTAGCTTTTATTTCCAGCTGGCCCACACCTCCAATGGTTACCTACTCCCTCCCTATGCAGGCCATGGCCCAGAGTCAAGCTTTGTGATTTGCATTCACAAGGTTTAACAAATAAACTTACATTGATTAACTACAAGGCGTTAGACTAGAATGGAGATGTTTTGGTAGAAAACCTTCCTCTCTTCATGTGCTACCAACACATTGGCAAAACTCTAGGTGGATGCCTTCATGGTAGGTCTAGGGAGGTAAGGCATATCATTCCATATATTACTTCTACTGGCTTGTTTTTGATGCTCTGAGATCAATTCTAGGAAACCATTTCTTCCAGCTAAAATATGCCCTTTACAATTACCTGCGGACATGCATCCTTTTGTTTACTGTCACAAGTAAACAAAGCTGGTCATTAGTTACAATGGTAAATACATATTTCAATCAGTGCTAGTTATTGCAATAGGAAGAAGAGCTCAGGGTGAACAGCGCTCAACTTCAATCCTTTAAAAGGGAACTGGGAGTTTAATAAGGAGAGGGATCTAGTGGTTAGGGAAGTGGAAATTTACAAAAAGCAGGAAGGAGGATTGGTTCATGTGACAAAGCCAACTGTGTAAGCTTCTACATTCCTACTCTCCCATAGAAACTGGAAGACAGAAACCATATCATCAGGAGATTGTTTAAACAAACAGTCAATTCTTCTGGTAACCTCGACATTTCCCAAGTAGATACTTTAGGTGGGCTGGAGTGATCATTCCAGGGACACAGATTGCATTGTTAGAAGCTGCGCTACTCTTTTTCTTCTGCATTTCTAAATTACTAGCTATAGATACTTGTTTACTAAACATTTCTAATTTTCTTCAACAAAATTGTTAGACCAGAATAAGCTACAGTACATTTTCTTGTCTTCCTCAAATTATTTTATTATGTCTGACCTCAGTTGATATGTGTCCTGCTATTTTTCAGTAAAATTCAGATAACACTTTTTCACTAATTGACTATTAATTCATTTGTTTTCTTGTGTTCGTAGACTAATAGACTTGTCATTACACAAGATTTATATAGTGTTATCTCAACACTCTGCAGTTAAAATAAGCCTGGAAACAATAACAACAAATAGATTTTAAGAAGTTATTATTTTTAAAATCTTTAGTAAAATAGATTAAGAATTTTGAAGAATTTTTTTTCTTTAAAACTGCATGAGCCACTGAGGTATTCTTGAAAAAGATGATGTTTATTCCTGGCTCTTATTTTGAGGAGATTCTTTTATTCCTAATCTCTTTAAGTGTTGTGTAAAATTATTTAAAAATGTCATTTTTAATAAATAGACTAAAATAAGAAAAGAAAAAAAAACATGCCAAAATGTATGAGATAAATTTAAAGTGTAAGTCTCTGCTTTTAAAATAACATCCATTTGGTTGTATAATTTTTAAGGATTTATGAAAGTAAAACATCTATTTT
Organism: Geosciurus inauris; assembly: GCA_004024805.1. Lineage (NCBI taxonomy): Eukaryota > Metazoa > Chordata > Mammalia > Rodentia > Sciuridae > Geosciurus > Geosciurus inauris. The sequence goes on along the minus strand of PVHX01000849.1, from coordinate 73,998 downwards.
AATGCTATAAATTAAGTAAATATTTACACAATACAACATTTTTTAAGTATTAAATGTTAGATCTTCACTCAAATCATCCACATGAGAGGCTGGAAATAACTTGAGATAATTTGCTAATCCTAAACTATTAAAAAAATGTGGATAATGATCAAATAGAAGCTTTTTTTAACTTTAATTTTCATTCACAGGATATAATTACATATTTATTTATTCATTTGTGTATTCTTTTACTACTTTATGTCAAGTATGAGAACTTAAACATCATTCAGGTTCTACATTACTGAACATGGTTGGCCATGTCCTTGGTAATTGTGAAGTCTATATACCATGAGAGGAATCAATCTATAAAGAATAAATATTGCAGGCATGTTAATTGCATAGCATATTACAAAGTGGTGGATGAGAAAAAAAAGTCAAGCATAGCAAGAAAGACTAGCCAATATAGTTATTTAAGATTAGTGTGTTTTTATACTCCATAATGCATGGAGATATTATTTACTTGAAAATGAGTTGCTTTGATAAACACAAAATACACATTGTCATTGCTAAAGTATCGTATTTTATAATTCAGAGGTTACTCTGAAGATAAACAGATGATCTGAGATTTCACTGCACATCCTAAATTATAACCCAATATGCTTGTTAAAAGCTGCTTCATGCTTGAGTATAGAAGCCAGGATACCCGTGTCCTTGTAAAGACATAACCTCTTGGAAATTGTTCTGCAACTGCTTTAGTGCTGGGCTTCCCTGTATCTATGCTATCAATAAACAACTTCCAGTTGATGAGGGTGGTAGCTTGGTGATAAGAGCATGGGCTTAGCATTCATGAAATCCTTGATTTAAAGTTCAGCACCAAAACCAACAACAACAAAACACAAAAACCACATTTTTAACCTTCTCTCCTGTGTGCTTGCAAATTAGTTGCCTCTACCTGAAGCAGTTTTCAACCAGGTTAGCTCCTGTCTGGCTTCTTTTCATCAACAAAATTTCAGGTTATATGTCACCTTCTCAAAGAGATTTCTTTTACATATATTTGAATCATCTGCTGTACTCTGGCATTTTCTGTCATAATATTATAATATTTTGGTTTCTTTGCAATACATAAGTTAAATTATTTCTTTATATTTCTTTTTTTATTGTGCTTATCTTACAATTTAATCTCCTTTGAGAGTCTGTCTCCAGTGTGTCCCACTGAGCTGTAACAACAGCCCCACGAAATGGATATGTAATAAATATTTGTTAATGAATGAAGAGTGGCCGTAAATAACCATAGTTAAAATACTGAAGAGCAGAGTATTTCTCCTTAGTTTAGTATTTTCACTTTAGTAGTTGTATTAGTCCTGAAGAGTATAATATTTTAAAATTTTTCTCAAGGCAGAAATAAAGCATTTAGATTATAACATTATTTATTCTACCAGTTAAGCTAGTGGGCTCTAGGGCCCAAATTCAATTATTTGATATGGCAAATTTATTTAATTCTTCTGTGATTGTGGGAAATTACATTTAAATTTCAGTGCCTCGATTTCTTCTGTAATATGAAGACAATAATAAAGCTGTCATGAATATGACTGTACAAGAGTAGCAGTCTTAGAAAAATACTTGATATAAATTACAACTCCATATTTTTTTTAAATATTTTTATAGAGTGACTATAATACTAAATATTGTGATTGTACTTATGATTTAATTTTATAAAAGCACAAAATAGCTATTAAAAACACACTAAGTCCTTGGTAAAGATGTAGGTGAGGGGCTAGGATTGTGGCTCAGTGGTGGAGCACTTGCCTCACATGCATGAGGCCCTGGGTTCAATCCTCAGCACCACATACAAATAAAAATAAATAAAATAAAGATATTGTGTCCATCTACAAATAAAAACAATCTTAAAAAAAAGATGTGGGTGATAACATTTAGCAATAAACTATTGCTTCTCTTGCTTGGATAACTGCTTTCACAGAAGCCTGTTTAGGTTGTTGAGTGGTAGAAAACAAAATTCTGTGTAGAGAGGGAGCCATCTCAAAGCTGCTGGATACGTGTCGGCTAAAATCTGCCTTTGATGGAAATTATCTATGGTTCCTGCAATGCATTTTCTTGAAATTCCTCAGTCCTATAATAATCTGTAGGAATTTTTCTTTTCAAAGAAATGGATCCTTTGGGATACTAAATGTCAGAATGAGGTTTTGCTGAAATGCAGTTCTGCCAGTGTACTTTCCCTTTCTATTGCAAATTCTTAACTAATTTTAAGCTGCTTGAGTAAATGACAGAAATCATGGTTCAACTGTACTTAACGCGTGATAATGTTGTAATAATTCTCTTGGCCCAGAAATTCTCCAAAATTTACATTGAACTGTGACTACTTTGTGAAACAGATAGTCTACATAGCCTGGGCAAGATCCCTCAGACCTCAGTGTTTGTCCTCAAGTTTTCTCATAAAAGTGGAGGTCAGGCTCAAAGGCATCGTCACAACAGGTGGTCCAGAAAGAAGGTACTTCAAAAGACCAATATATTCCTTCAGAACTAAGAAAAAAGAATACTTAGTGATGAATTAGCCTTGAGAGTTAATATTTAAGATTTTCAAAGTGGAATAATATATATGGAAAGAATTATATCCTATGTAAAATTTTCTAATATATTTGCTAAATTATATTTAATTAAAGATAAAAGTAAGTGTTTTGGCTTAGTCAGAAGATAGTTTATGTGGTGTAGGATTTATGAAAAAATATATTCTTCTGAAATCTTAAGCTTAACTGTAAAATTTTACTCTAATTCTCCTGTGAAAACTAACCAATCTTAGGCAAGTTCCAATTAAACCCATTTCTTTTTAGGTGACTGCTATTTTCTTGGAAGCATATATATTAGCTGCAAAGAAATTAGTAAGTCAGACATCTAATAAGACACTTGAATCCAGAATATATAAAGAGCTCTTAAAACTTAATAACAAATAAATGAATAATCCAAAAAAAATTGAACAAAACATCTGAATAGACATTTCTCTAGGAAGTTATACAAAAAACTAAAAACACATGAGAAGAGACTTAAAATTATCAGTTATTAGAGAAACTGTACCACTCATGCACACTATAACTAAATTTGACACTTTTCACATTTCTTCATTATTTCCTGAATAAGATTCAAATATATTCAACTGTCACTTAATATCCCATGTGAGATGCTCTCAACCTAAATCTCTAGTCTTTGTTTCTGTTATCACCACCTTTACTTGCTGAATTTCTTGCTGGATCTTCCATTAGCTCTACCAGAGTGGTGTGGGGCAGCAGCTCCATTCCTTTTTTTCTTTTTTCTTTTTCACATTATTTTATTGGCACATTAGAGTTGTACATAGTGATGGGACTTGTTAAATAGTCATGTGCACACAATATAATTGGGCCTATAAGCTCCATGTTTAACAAGCCCTTAGTTGAGGGTACCACAGGTGGTCCATGAAGAACTGCCACCTGCAATTGTCTTACATTCAGTATCTATGGAAACTCTTACTTGAGAAAGTGGCATACTAGCTGGCCTGTCACTGCCATCTCATGTGTAGTTTTGTTTTCTGTTCCCACCACTTATTATTTTGAGGAGAAAAAAGTTTCCTTTTTTAATTCACAAAGTGTCTGAACAAATTTTGTGTACCTTGCAAGTGTAGATTTATGTTTGACTTACCAAAAAAAAAAAAATGAGCTCCCTTTTTCCAACATAGACACCAGTCCTTTTTTTTTTTGTCTTTTTGATAATAACCATTCTAAGTAGGGTGAAATGATATCTCATTGTTTCTTTGATTTGCATTTTCATGGAACTCATACAATGTTGGTCAGGATGTAAATTAATGCAGCCAATATGGAGAAAAGTACAGAGGTTCCTTGGAATATGTTTTAATCAGATTTCATGGCTGTGACCAAAAGACCTGACAAGAAAAATGTAGAGGAGGAAAACTTTATTTGGAGCACATTTTCAGAGGTATCTCTGAATGGCCAATTCCATTGCTCTGCACTCAAGGTGAAGTAGAACATCATGATGGAAGGGCATGGCAGAGAAAGCATCTTAGGACATGGAACAGGAAACAGAGCTTGATCTTAGCTCACCAGGTGCAAAATATTAACCCCAAAGGCACACTGACAGTGATCTGCTTCCTCTAGCCACACCCTACATTCCTACACTTACCACCTAGTTATTGATATTAGTAGATTAATCCACTGATTAGATTAAATCTTTCTTGATCTAGTAATTTCACTTCTGAAAATTCTCGTGTTGTTTCACACCCAAGTTTTTGGGGGACACTTCATACCTAAACCATAAAGACCACTAAATATAAATCTACTGTGTGGTCCAACTATCCCAATACTGGGTATATATCAAAAGAAAATGATATTATAATATCAAAGAGATACCAACATGCCTATGCTCATGTTGGCAATATTCACAATAGCTAAAATATGAAATCAACCTAGGTGCCTGTCAATGGATGACTGCATAGAGGTTTATATACATAGTGGAGAAATTATTCTGCCAGCAAAAAAGAATGATATTCTATCATTTACAGCAAAATGAATGAAACTGCAGGTCATGATGTTAAGTAAAATACCTCAAACACAGACAAATACATCATGTTCTCCTTTACAAGCAGATGCAAAAACAAAACAAACAAACAAAAAACCCTAACAGCTTATCTGAATGTACAATAGTGATTTCTAGAGGCTGTAAAAGGTATCCTGGGGGAAATAAAGGGAGATAAGAGTAGGTACCAAAACACAGTTAGATGGAAGTACTAAGTTGTAATCTTCTAGAGCACAGCAGGGAGAATATAGTTTACAATAACCTATTGAGTGTTTTATAAATAACTACAAGAGATAAGCTCAAATCCTTGCCATACAGAGTTATGAAAAAGAGATGGAAGCATTTATCACCTAGATTTGATCAATGAACATTGTATAAAATTATCACACTGTACCTCATAATGTGTACAACTGACTATAATAATTAATAAATAAATTTTAAAAAGAGCAAGAGGAATAATGAAGTCCTAATAAAAAGTAATATGGTGCTGTAAAAGTGAAATTGAAGTTACTGATTGAAACAAATACTTTAATTTCATGGACTTAATTTATATCTTGCTCTCCAAAATACAATTTCAAGTAACTTCCTAGGATTTCTAACTGTTATCCAACCTTGTCATGATTTATTTTAGAAGAAACTGCCAGGAATTTTAATGAACTAGACTATCACTTACTGTTGGTTCCCAAATCATGATCTCATAGGGAAATTCAGGGTTTATTTGCCTTGTTGTTTAGCTTCTCTGGTGTATTTAAAACACAAATCCTAGTTATTTTTCAGGCAGTCTTGCTCAGTGGGACTAGCACGGATGGACAATCCATGCTCAGACAAAAAAACAAAAACAAAATGAAACAAAGAATATACATCATATATATGTATAGGCAGTCAATTTTGGAAACCATATAAAATACAATTTTTAGATAACCAGCTTCAAAATCTCCCTGAGGTATATTTTTAAGGTTCCATATACTAAGCTGTATCATGCAGTTACTATTATGATGGAATCTAAGTATTCAAGAGCCTGGCAATTCAGGCTTTAATAAAATTCTCCTGTTTATTCAGATATATGCTAGATTCAATTCTCAATTCAAAATAAATTGTTCTTGTTGCCCAGAGCTCCATGAACAGAAACCAACAACATGGCATCCACAATCAAAATGTCTAAACGCAAGAGGGTAGTAGTCAAGGTAATAAGTTTTTATTTTCATTTTACCCATTGAAAAATAAGGTTACAGAAAAATTGAAAGAGTAGAAAACTAAATAAACATAAAGACTTTACATAGATTTATCAATTGGTAGAAATTTATTTGTTTTGTTTGTTTGACTAACCCAATTGTTTCTCTTTCTTTTTGTCTTTGAGACATTTTTATTTTCACTATTTTCAATTTTTAAATTTATTTATTCTACTTAGGTATACATGATAGCTGAATGGATTTTTGATTCATTGTACACAAATGAAGCACAACTTTTCATTTCTCTGGTTGTATGCGATGTAGGATCACACCATAAATACAGTCACACATGAACCTAGGGCAATGATGTCCATCTCTTACCACCATCTTTCCTGCCCCTGTGTCCCTTCACCCCCCACTTCCCTTTGACTAAAGTTTCACCATTCATCCCCATTATGGATCAGCATCCACTTATCAGAGAGAACATTCAGCGTTTGGTTTGTTAGGGATTGGCTTACTTCACTTAGCATGATTTTCTCCAAGTCCATCTATTTACCTGCAAATGCAAATTTACCTGCAAATTTTATTCTCTTTTAATGCTGAGTAATATTTTATTGTGTATATATACCACAGTTTCTTTATCCATTCATCTATTGAAAGTCATCTAGGTTGGTTACACAGTTTAGCTATTGTGAATTGAGCTGCTAGAAACATTGGAGTGGCTGCATTACTGTAATATGCTGTTTTAAAGTCCTTTGGGTATAGACCAAGGAGTGGGATAGCTGGGTCAAATGGTGAGTCCATTCCAAGTTTTCTAAGGAATCTCCATAATGCTTTCCAGATTGGTTGTAGCAATTTGCAGTCCCACTAGCAATGCATGAGCATGCCTTTCCCCCCACATCCTCGCCAATATTAATTGTTTGTATTCTTGATAATTGCTATTCTGACTGGCATTAGATGAAATCTTAGAGTACTTTTGATTTGTATTTTTCTAATTGTAAAAGATATTGAACATTTTTTCACATGTCTGTTGATTGATTGAATATCTTCTTCTGAGAAGTGTCTGTTCAGCTCCTTACTCCATTTATTGATTGGGATTTTTGGTTTTTTAATGTTAACTTTTTTGAGTTCTTTATATATCCTGGAGATCAGTGTTCTATCTGATGTGTGTGTGGCTAAAATATGTTTCCAGAATATAGGCTCTCTGCTCATTTCATTGATTGTTTCTTTTGCTGAGAAGAAGTTTAGTTTGAATTCATCCCATTTATTCATTTTTGAATTTATTTCTTGTGCTTTAGGAGTCTTGCTAAGGAAGGTGGGGCCTAATCCGACTTGATGAATGGTTGGACCTATTTTTTTCTTCTATTAGGCACAGGGTCCCTCTTCTAGCTCCTACGCCCTTGACCCACTTTGAGTTGAGTTTTGTGTATGGAGAGAGATAGTGGTTTAGTTTCATTTTACTGTATATGGATTTCTAGATTTCCTAGCACCATTTGTTGAAAAGGCTATCTTTTCTCCCATGTACGTGTTTGGCACCTTTGTCTAGTATAAGACAACTGAATTTATGTGGGTTTGTCTCTGTGTCTTCTATTCTGTACCATTGGTCTACATGTCTATTTTGTTGCCAGTGGTATGCCATTTTTGTTACTATAGCTTTGTAGTATAGTTTAAGGTCTGGTATTGTGATGCTTCCTGCCTTACTCTTCTTGCTAAGGATTGCTTTGGCTATTCTTGGTCTCTTATCCTTCCAAATGAATGTCATGATTGCCTTATCTGTTTCTATAAGGAATGACATTGGGATTTTAATTGGAATCACATTGAATCTATATAGCTTTGGGTAGTATGGCCATTTTGATAATACTGATTCTGCCTATCCAACAGCATGGGAGATCTTTCCATCTTCTAAGGTCTTCTTCAATTTCATTCTTTAGTGTCCTATAGTTTTCATTGTAGAGATATTTCATCTCTTTTGTTAAATTGATTCCCAAGTATTTTATTTTATTGTTTTGGGGCTATTGTGAATGGGGTAGTTTTCCTAATTTCTCTTTCAGAGAATTCATCACTGATGTATAATAATGCAATTGATTTATGGGTGTTGATTTTCCATCCTGCTACTTTGCTGATTCATTTGTTATTTCTATAAGTTTTCTGGTAGAATTATTTGGCTCCTCTATGTATAGAATCATGTCATTCGCAAATAATGATAGTTTGAGTTCTTCTTTTCCTATTCATATCCCTTTAATTTTTTTGGTCTGTCTAATTGCTCTGGTCAGCCTTTCTAGGACTATGTTGAATAGCACTTGTGAAAGAAGGCATCCTTGTCTTGTTCCCATTTTTAGAGGGAATGCTTCCAATATTTTTTTCAGTTAGTGTGATGTTGGCCTTGGGTTTAGCATAGATTGCTCTTACAATTTTGAGGTATATTTCTACTATTCCTAGCTTTTCTAGTGTTTTAAACAACCTTTTTTGTTTAAGGGTGCTGTATTTTGTCAAATGCTTTCTTACACCTCAATTGATAAAAATCATATGATTCTTATCTTTAAGTCTATTGATGTGATGGAGTATGTTAGTTGATTTTTGTATGTTGAATCAAACTTGCATCCCTGGAATGAACCCCGTTGATCATGGTGCACTATTTTTTTTTAATATGTTTTTGTATGCAATTTGCCAGAATTTTATTGAGAGTTTTGCATATATATTCATCAAGGATATTGATCTGAAATTTTCTTTCTTTGATGTGTCTCTGTCTGGTTTTGGTATCAGGGTGATACTAGCCTCACAGAATGAGTTTGGGAAGGTTCCTTCTTTTCTATTTCATGGAATAGTTTGAGAAATATTGGTACTAATTATCTTTTGTACATCTCATCCACTGAGAATGCATCTGGTCCCAGGATTTTCTTGGTCAGTAGGCTTTTGATGGCATGTTCTATTTCCTTGCTTGAAATTGATCTGTTTAAGTTATGTATGTCCTCCTGGTTCAGTTTGAGTAGGTCATATGACTCTAGAAATTTGTCTGTGTCTTCAGGGTTTTCTGTTTCACTGGTGCATAAATTTTCAAAATAGTTTCTAAGTATACCCTGCATTTCAGTAATGTCTGTCATGATATTTCCTTTTTCATCAGAAATTTTTTTTTAAATATTTATTTTTTAGTTGTAGGCAGACAAAATATCTTTATTTTATTTTTATGTGGTGCTGAGGATCGAACCCAGTGCCTCATGCGTGCTAGGTGAGCACGCCACCACTGTGCCATAACCCCAGCTTCATCAGAAATTTTAATAATTTGAATTTTTTGTCTCATTCTTTTTGTTAGGGTGGCTAAGGGTTTGTCAATTTTATTTATTTTTTTCAAAGAAACAGCTTTTGGTTTTGTCAATTTTTTGAATTATTTCTTTTGTTTCAATTTCATTGATTTCAGCCTTGATTTTAATTATTTCTGTCTTCTACTTCTTTTGGTGTTGGTTTGTTCCTCTTTTTCTAGAGCTTTGAGATGTAATGTCAGGTCATTTATTTGTTAACTGTTTCTTTTTTTAACGAATGAGCTCAATGCAATGAACTTTCCCCTTAGCACTGCCTTCATAGTGTACCATAGATTTTGATATGCTGTATCAGAGTTCTCATTTACTTCTAAGAATATTTTTATTTTCTCCCTGATGTCTTCTGTTATCCAAGTGTCATTCAATAACATATTATTTAGTCTCCAGGCATTGGAGTAGTTTCTATTTTTTAATCTGTCATTTATTTCTGATTTCATTCCATTATGGTCAGATAGAATGCAGGGTAGTATCTCTATCATTTTGTATTTGCTAGACTTGATTTGTGTCATAATATATGGTCTATTTTGGAGAAGCATCCAGGTGCTGCCGAGAAAAAAGTGCATTTGCTTGTTGACAGATTGAATATATATGTCTGTTAAGTCTAAATTATTGATTGTTTTATTGAGTTCCATGGATTCTTTTTTTAGTTTTTGTTTGGAAGATCTATCCAGCAGTGACAGAGGTGCATTAAAGTGTCCAGGTATTATTGTTATGGTCTACTTGAGTTTTCAGTTGAGAAAGGTTTGTTTGGTATACTCAGAGGCCCCATTGTTTGGGGCATAGATGTCTATGATTGTTATGTCTTGTTGATGTATGATTCCCTTAAGAAGTGTAATGTCCTTCTTTATCCCTTTTCACTAACTTTGGTTTGAAGTCCACTTTATCTTATATGAAGATGGAAACCCTTACTTGTTTACGTGGTCCATGTGAATGATATGTTTTTTCTCACCCTTTGATTTTCAGTGTATGGGTGTCTTTTCCTGTGAAATGAGTTTCTTGAAGGCAGCATATTATTGTGTCTTTTTTTAAAAATCCAGTCTGTCAGTCTACGTCTTTTAATTGATGAGTTAGGCCATTCACATTCAGGGTTATTATTGAAATATGATTTGTAATCCTGGTAGTTTTGGTTTATTTTTGGTTTTTATTTTGATTTGGTTTCCCTTCTGATTGGCCTTTCCTTTAGTGTAGTTCCTCTCTTTGTAGATTTTCATTGCTTATTATCATTTCCTCTCCATGGAATGTTTTCCTGAGAATGCTGTGTAGTGCAATCTTTCTCACTTAATTCTTTTAACTTTTGTTTTCATGGAAGGTTTTTATTTCATCATCAAATTGAAACTTAATTTTGCTGGATATAAGATTCTTGGTTGGCATCCATTTTCCTTCAGAGGTTGATGTATTTGTTCCACAATTTCTTGGCTTTTAGGGTCTGGGTTGAAAAATCTGCAGAGATTTGAATTGGTCTCCTCTATATGTAATCTGATTCCTCTCTTGTGGCCTTTAACATTTTATCCTTATTCTGTATGCTAGGCATTTTCTTTATAATGAGCCTTGGTGTAGTTCTGTTATGATTTTGTACATTTGGTGTCCTTTAAGCCTCTTGCATTTGGTTTTCTAATTCATTCTTCATGTTTGGGAAATTTTATGATATTATTTCATTGAAGAGGTTGTGCATTCCTTTGGTTTCAAACTCTGTGCCTTCTTCTATCCCAATAAATTTAGTCTTTTGATGTTATCCCATAACTCTTATATATTTTGTTCATAGTTTCTTACCATCTTCACTGTGTGGTCAACTTTATTTTCAAGATTGTATATTTTGTCTTCATTGTCTGAGGTTCTGTCTTCCAAGTCACCTAGTCCATTGGTGATGCTTTCTATTGAGTTTTTTATTTGGTTTATTGTTTCCTTCATTTTGAGAATTTCTGATTGTTTTTTTTTTTTTTTTTTTTTTTTTTTTTTTTTTTTTTTTTTTTTTTTTTTTTTTTTTTTTTTTTTTGTTTTTTTTTTTTTTTTTTTTTTTTTTTTTTTTTCAGAATCTCTCTCTCTTTCTTGAAGTAGTCTTTTGCTACCTGTATTTGCTCCCTTATCTCTTTGTTGGAATGACAATGGTTGCCTTTGTTTGCTCTCTTATTTCTTTGTTAGAGTGATCAATTTTTTCCTGTATTTGCTCACATATGTCATTCTTTAATTCATAGATCATTTTAATTACATACATTCTGAATTATTTCTCTGACATTTCATTAATCATGCTGTCAATGGATTCCATTATTGTAGTATCTTGGTTAGTTTGGGTCACTTTCTTCTCTTGTTTTTCATGTTGATTATGTGTCTTCCTTTCTTGTAGTGCCGATCTGAGGTATTGTGGTTTCTATTCTATAATCTTGTTATGACGCTACAGATTACCTGTATATCACCTTGGAGTTCACTTCCAGTTACCAGCAGATGTCCCCAGATGAACAGTACTGCCACTAAGGACGGTGGTAATGGTAGTGGAGGTTAACTCAATATGTCAGTTGAGCTGGCGCAAGATGGATACAAACACTTTCAGAGATGGGGCTGAAAGGGTGGGATTTACAATGGCTTTGGGCTGATTGATCAGAGATGCTTGTCTCTAGCATGCTGAACTGTGGTGGGCTGCTGCTTTCAGGCCCTGTCTGTTGTCCTGAGGTAGAGGCTACTACACGGGAAGAGTTATGGTGATGTCTGCTGTGTCCCAAGACGAATACAGAAAGGGAGCAACAAGCCGGGCGTGGTGGCACCAGCCTATAATCCCAGCACTTAGGGAGGCTGAGACAGGAGAATCACGAGTTCAAAGCCAGCCTCGGCAACAGCAAGGTGCTAAGTAGCTCAGTGAGACCCCGTCTCTACATAAAACACAAAATAGGGCTGGGGATGTGGCTCAGTGTTCGAATGCCCCTGAGTTCAATCTCTAGTACCAAAAAAAATGAGGGAAGCAACACCATGAATCTCCAATCTGTGCAGTGGCTGTCCTGGGCCTGGGCTCTCACACAGACCTCAGAGGGTGGTCCTATGCCTGTTCGTGTCCTGGGCTCTCTCAGGGCTCCATGTTGTGGGCCTGATTCTGGGCTCCTGCAGATTGGCAGGGGCTCTGACTCAGAACAGTGTGAATGGTCTTGGGGCTGACTTAGGCCGAGGCTTTCATACGGGTCCCCAGAGGTGGTACTGGGCCTGGGTCTGGGTTCCCACATAGGTGGGTGCATCAAAGGGGAACAGTCTTGGGTTTGACCTTTGTTGGGCTTCTGCAGAGGTCCCTGGAGGCCTGGGCTTTGGGCTGTTCTCCCACCAGTTGGCATTGACTCTGGATTTGAACTGAAGGTGGTCCCACACCTCACTTAGGCCTGGGCTGCTACAGGGGTCCCCAGAGGCATTCCTGGGCCTGAGGCTGGGTTCTCCCATGGGTTGGGGATAAGCAGATAGCAGTATTGTGCCTGGCCTTGGTTGGGCTCCCTTGGAGTCACCTGGAAGTGGTCCTGGGCCTTGGCCTGTGCTCTTGCTGGTCAGCAGGGGCTCTGGCTCCTTGGCTAAACCATTTGAATGTATAGTTCAGATATCACACCTTTTACTCTTAATAATCCAGCCAGTATCTATATAGGATGGTTTTCTCCCATATAACTACAATGCACTTATCAAGCTCCAAAAACATTTAATAATTTTAATATTGATAAAATTATATATATATAAATTCTACAAATATAATATTGATTAAATTACATATATTCTAGAAATATATTAGTTAAAATTAAATATTTTTAGAAATATAATATTGATGAAATTATGTACACACACCTTATAACATATTTTCAATTTTTTTGATAATATCTTTCCTAATGATTTGTTTTGCTTCTTGTTTCTTTCTAGCTTCCATTCAAATATCACATATTTGATTTAGTTGTTATGTCTTTTTGTTGTTGTTGTTCCAGGAATTGAATTCAGGAGTGATTAATTAACCATATCCACAGCCATTTTTTTTATTTGTTTATTTTTTATGAGAACAAGATCTTGATTTCTCTCTCTCTCTCTCTCTCTCTCTCTCTCTCTCTCTCTTTCTCTCTCCCTCTCTCTCTCTGTATTGTGGATGGAAGAACCCAGGGGCACTTTACAGCCTTTCATTTTTTATTTGGAGATAGAGATTCACTAAACTGCTTAAGGCATCACTAAATCAACACTCAGTTAATCCCTATCATGAGATTAATGATTAGTAGTTTAAGGCTTTCATAACACAATCATTTCACTTCTACACTTTCTTTGATTGTTTCATGCATGAGCTTTTGGGGGACATCACGTATCTAAACCATAACAAATTATATCAGGTCTTATTATGCTAGAGAGATTATATTCTTATTACATAAATATATAAAGCATTTCTTCAGTTTTTATCTGTCTTTTAATATTATCTTGCTGTGTTTTTTATGTTTCAAACTATTGTAATGTACTTGAATTGATTATACATTTATTTAACTAGATTTTTGAGACACACTTGAAGAAAGTTTTTTTTCCTAATTTTCAGATTGCAAAAATTAGCCTATTTTTCCTAATATTGATATGATTATTTTGTTTTTAGTTTTTTAAATACCTCAAGTAAATTTGGACTTTATGTATTTTACAAGAAATAATTTTAATTTTGTCTCTCCAAATGTTTTTTAGGCTGACCACCATTAGTTAATAAAATTAATTTTCTGTCATTGATTTCAGATGCATCTGTATCCTGGATTTTCGTATGTAATTCAGGGTATTTCTGAAATTTATCTTTCATTACTATTTCATCTATTTTTGCTGTGTCAGCAGCAAAAGAGCAGTAGCCTTCATCTATTATCCATTGAGTATTAGAATTATAAGTATTTTTATTTTTATCTATTACCCAAACATCAAATGAGGGGTTGTTGGAAACCCTAGAAAATGATATTTGTAGAAACAGTTTTTTATTTTTTTTTTAACCTGATGTGGGGAATGGTGACATGGATCAGGATCTCTGACTATCTCACAGCAAGAGCCTGTGTCTGCACAGGGAACTTCCTGTACAAAGATTCAGGTCAAGATTGCCCAGTTACTGTGGTGAGTACTTGTTTAAGGAGGTTCTGTGCAAGCCACAGGACTATCAGTCTTGACCCTGAGTTCAGACACCAGCTGCCAGGGATAGAGAATTATGAGTGTGAAAATGTCATTATAATTGGTTGCTAGTCTTCCACCTTCAATCCTGCATGATTTGAAGAAACTTTCTCACAGAAAACCCTTTTGATGATAAAACCTATATAATACATGTGTTGAGCTAGCTCTGGGTCACTGTTCTGCCATCAGAGGACAGTCCCACCTGATCCCAGATTTTTCTCTGTGTCTGTCTTTTCTCATCTCCCATTGCCCCTCACTATTTTCTGAATTAACAGCCATGCAAGTTGTGGCAAACTCATACTGATATTAGTCTTCGCCTTTTTCTACTACCATCTCTGTGTGTTCTATTTGAAGACAGAAGAGGGTTGCTGAAGGTGCCAGTTGTTTAATTTAGTCAGAACTTAAGTAGCATGTAAGAGGCATCATTTTAAAGCTTAACATTTTCCAGACTAGTTCCTTTCAAGTTATTTTTATTTTTCACCAGTGGGAAGGCTATTCATGTCTCTAACATGTTCTTTGATTAATTCTTGATATATCTAACTAGAATATAGAATGAAATGCAATTAAATAAACTAATAAAAAAGACAATCTGTAAAAAAAGTAAGTCAAATGAAATTTCAAGGTAAAAGAAGTAAGATTCTACAGAAAATATTTTTTTCACATTGTAGGGTTGGAAAAGTTCCACTTTCATCCTGTTTGAGTCCCAAAAGAGTCTGAGAATTAGATTGACCTAACACAAAGTAATCAGGTGGGAGAAAAGCATAAATTAAATATTTCATGATATAGGAGCCCTCACCAGAAGGTGAAGACTTGTAAGAGTAATTAGAGTCAAGTTACGTTCTGAATTGGACAAAAAGTAAACTGTGAAAATGTGACTAAATTGTGTAAAAAGGTTTAAAGAGTTATTTTTAGCAAGATTTGTACAAAATTATCTTGACTGCATTTCTCTTTTTTAGGATAAGGATTTGCTTCTTTCTAGAATACAGAAGATATCTTTCACATGGAAATTTTGTGTTTCTCCTTTCAAGAAACTATCAATTTCAAAACAATCTTTTTGCACCTGTTGCCTTTCAAGGGTTTTTAACTAAAATAAATAATATGTCCAAAAATGTATTTTAAACTTCAAGATATATATTTATTAATCAATTTATGGTGATATGTTATATTCTTTACAGACTTTTTTATCTTGACAAAAAATACTTGGTTGAAGTAAATTTTATTAAGGTCATAAAAACTTATATTTGCACTTGCAAATTTTGGAAAAGAATAAAATCTCATAGGTTGAATTATTCATTTGCATTGTCATTCCATTTCTAAGTTATTCTATTTAAACTAACAATATATAGTATTCTGCAGTAAGGATGGTGAGTTCACTTTGCAATAACTGGTTCTGATATTCCTTAGAACAGTATCTGCAGGATTTCTTTCAATACACAATTTTCTAAGACTACCAATAAACTGATTATTAATAATTGAATTTATAATATGAACTGAAAATTATAAGCATTCTTCTAGGATGTTAACTTAGAATAGGTTTCAGCAAAGTATGGACTATATACCAAAATCATCCATTTGCCTATTTTTGCAAACAAAGTTTTACTGGAACCCAGTGAAACCATTTATTACTTGTTTATCAACTCATTATTCCTGCCTGGCATTACTACAGTTGAATAGTTATTACAAAAGCCATATGGCCTCAAAATCTGAAGTATTTACTATCACGTACTTTACACTCAGACAATATCATGTATAGATAATTAGAAATAATATAAAGTATAATTTTATCAGTTGTCTATGCCAAAGGGTACAGCTATTCTTAAAACTACCAGCTTTAAATAGCAATTTAGATTTTCTCATTCTGGGGTTTGGTTGGACATTCTTTTTTGCTTTTATATGAATCCCCTAATGAAGTCATATTCTGCTCAATAATATAGCTCTAGCTAGCATGTCCAAGGTCACCTCATGGATGCTGACAGTTGGTCTTGATTTTCTTCCAGGGGCTTCAGTCCTTTTCTGAATAGTGGATTAATGTTATAAAAGCCTGGCTTCTTTACATAATTGGTTCAGAACTGAAAAGAAATAAAGGCAGAAATTGCACAAAACATTGCACCAAATGTCTGTGGCTTCATCAGAAAGAAGCCAAGCTGTTTTTATATTCTATTACTACTAGTACTTGGCATAGCTACTTGTACACGACTATATAGAATTGAGAGCAGAATAAATAAAACTATGTGTCAAAAAGCAGTGTTTGGAGAACAAAATTAACCATGACAATTGAGAACTTTAAAAGCTAATTTCTGGTCTTGCCATTACTTTTCATGTCTGAGCATGTGGATGACGCTTCTGACAAAAATCTCTCACCTACTTGATCTGTCTTCTTTGTTATGTATCCTGATTAGCATTAGAAACCACACTACTTGTCTGAGCCAAATAGCAAAGGTGAGAACATTAGCCTCCTATGTGCATGGTCAGCCTTAACATGCAATGTTAACAGGGCTCTCTACGGGCTATAAATTCATGAAGGAATTGCCAACACCTGGGTTGTGATTTACTTTGGAATTCAGCCATCTGGTAAACTAACTTTAATATGCCAGTACTTTGACCTTCACAAGGCTGGATTATTTGTTTTCAGACCAATGATTTATTAGTGTCTATAATGTTTACTTGTAAAGGTCTCCTCAGGTTAAATTGTTCACTAAAGTAACAATCACAGTTGCTATACTTCAGTTAATAACTTTGGGTCGGAGGGTCTAAATATTTTAAAAGTCAAGTATATTGCACCATTTTCTCTCTAACTCAGGACAGCCTTGGGCAGAGAGAGATAAATGTATAAAGTAACTAGGTCTGGAGATACAAACTTATGTATATAAATGTGTATAAACATAAAACTCATGTAATGAATCAGATAGTTTTTTATTTTAGAAAATAGCTAAATGAAGATATATGGTGTTGCCATCTCCATCAACAACTTTCAAATTATTGTTATTTTTAATTTTGTAATCAGTATTTTAAATAAGAAAGATTTTTAAGTATCTGTCAAAAATATTGAATTAACTATTTAGAATAAGTACAAGGAATGATTTTGAATGTTCCCAACACAAACAATGATAAGCATTCAGTTTTTAAAATAAAACTTATGATTAATTCAATTGAAGACTGGCAACATTCAAAACCTTTTTATCCATAGTGCATTTTAATGTTGTAATTTAAATCACTCTCTCTGGACTTTCCAAATAATAATTTAACACATTATAAATTTTAGTGTACAGAGGCTCTTGCAATGTGCTCATAACAGTCAAGCAAAACCAAGATTGATAGGATGGGAGAAAGTCAAAATATCCCTTTTGGTAGGCGTATAATTCTATATGTAGAAAAACCTAAAGAATGTATCAAGAGATTTTTAGTATTTTTTTTTTAAATATTTTGTTTAGTTGTAGATGAACACAATATCTTTATTTATTTTATGTGGTGTTGAGGATCGAACCCAGTGCCTCACCTATGCAAGGCAAACACTCAACCGCTGAGCCATAACCCCAGCCCCCAAGATTTTTAGTATTTTTAACACAAATTTCATATTTAATATATTAAAATTATTACTAAAAATTTTAGATATGTGATGGATTACATCAATGTAAATTTTCTGGTTGTGATATTGTCATACAAGGTATTACTATGGGGGAACACTAGATAAAAGACATACAGAATCTCTTTGTATTACTTCTTATAATTTCATGTGATTTTATAATTCTCTAAACAGAATTTCTTTCAAAACTTTAGATGTGATATTGCTGTTTTGATTATGCTGTTATTTTAGAGATAAGTGTTATTCATATGTGAAATTTTTAAATTTGTTCTAATTAGTTAGACTTGACAGTAGAATTCACTTTGATACAATATACATAAAAGGAGAATAATTTCTCATTCTTCCTGTTGAGTGGTCCTATATGTACACAGGGTAAAAATATTGGATTCATTCTACTATCCTTCCTATCCTCATGCTCCCTCCCCTCCCTTCACTCCCTTCTACCTAATCTATCCTTCCCTAGTGCCCCCTCCAGTTACTGTGAATTAACATCTGCATATCAGAGAAAGCATTTGGCCTTTTTATGTGGGGATTGGTTTATTTCCCTTGGCATGATGATCTACAACTCCATTCATTTACCAGCAAAAGCCATAATTTCATGCTTCTTTAAGGTTGAGTAATATTCCTTTGTGTATATATGCCACATTTTCTTTATCCATTCATCTGTGTGGCACCTAGGTTGGTTCCATAGTTCAGCTATTGTGAATTGAGCTGCTATAATATTGGTGTGGCCGTGTCATTGTAGTATGCTGATTTTAAGTCCTTTGAGCATAAACCCAGGAGTGAGATTGCTGGGGCAAATGGTGTTTCCATTCCAGCTTTTCTGAGAAATCTCCATACTGTTTTGCAGAGTGGTTGCACCAATTTTCATTCCCATGAGCAATGTAAAAGTGTGCCTTTCCTCCCACATCCTTGCCAACACTTACTGTCACTTTTATTCTTGATAATTGCAATTCTGACAGGGTTGAAATTAAATCTTAGAGTAGTTTTGATTTGCATTTCTCTAATTGCTGGAAATGTTGAGCATTTTTCATGTATTTATTGACCAATTGTATTTCTTCTATGAAGTGTCTTTTCAGTTCCTTAATCCATTTATTGATTGGGTTATTTAATTTTTTGGTGTTGAGTTTTTGAGTTCTTTATATATCCTGGAGATTAATGCTCTATCTGAGGTGCATATGATAAAGATATTCTCTGTAGGCTCTATCTTCATGTTATTGTTTCCTTTGCTGAGAAGATGCTTTTTAGTTTGTATCCATCCCATTTATTGATTCTTAATTTTATTTCTTGTGCTTTAAATATCTTATTTAGGAAGTCAGTTCCTAAGCTGACATGGAGAAGGTTTGGGCCTACCTTTTCTTCTATTAGGCACAAGGTCTCTGTTATAGTGCCTAAGCCTTTGATCCACATTGAGGTGGGTTTTGTGCAGGGTGAGAGATAGGGGTTTAATTTCATTTTCTTACATGTGGATTTCAATTTTCCCAGCATCATTTGTTGAATAGGTTATCTTTTCTCCAGTGAATATTTTTGTGCCTTTGTCTGGAATGATATAACTGTATTTAGGTGGGTTTGTCTCTGTGTCTTCTATTCTGTCTGCATGTCTGTTTTGGTGCCAATATCATGGTGTTTCTGTTACTATGGCTCTATAAAAAAACTAGGAACATATCTCAACATTGTAAAAGCTATATATGCTAAACCCAAGGCTAAGATAATTCTAAATGAAGAAAAATTGAATTTCCTCTAAAAATTGGAAGAAGACAAAGATGCTCTCTTTCACCACTTCTATTCAACACCATCCTTAAAACTCTAGCCAGAGCAATTAAACAGATGAAAGAAATTAAAGGATACAAATAGAGAAAAGAACTCAAACTATTGCTATTTGTCAATGACATGATTCTATATTTAGAAAATCCAAAAACTCCACCAGAAAACTTCTAGAACTAATGAATTCAGCAAAGCAGTGGGATATAAAATTAATACCCATAAATCAAATACATTCTTATACATCAGTGATGAATCTACTGAAAGAGAAACTAGGAAAACTACCTCATTCAAAATAGCCTTAAGAAAATACTTGGAAATCAATCTAACAAAAGAGATGAAAGACTTTTACAATTAAAACTACAGAACACTAAAGAAAGAAATTGAAGAAGACCTTAGAAGATGGATAAACCTACCATCATCCTGGATAGGCAGAATTAATATTTTCAAAATGGCCATGCTACCAAAAGCATTATACAGATTTAATGCAATTTCTATTTAAATACCAATTATATTCTTCATAGAACTAGAAAAATCAATCATGAAATTCATTTTGAAAAATAAGAGACTAAGAATACTCAAAGGTATCCTTAGCAAGAAGAGTGAAGCAGGAGGCATGACAATATCAGACCTTAAATGACACTACAGAGATTATTAGTACTGATAAAAAAAATTTTAAAAAAGTGGCAGGATGTGAATTTAACCTATAAGTAAGAAGCATTTTTATGCATTAATAATAAACTTGTTGAAAAAGAAATTATGCAAGCAATCCTATTTATAATACCTTCAAACAATAAAATATTTAAGAAATATAACCAAAAATGTAACAGAACTAAGAAATGAAAATTAGCACACACTGATAAAAGAAACTGAAGAAGGCACAAGAAAATGCAAAGACTTCCCATGTTCATGGATTGGAAGAATCAATGTTGTTGAAAATGCCCATAATACCCAAAGTATTTACAGAGATAATGCAATCCCCATAAAAAACCAATGATATGCTTCATGAAACTGCATCAACCAATCCTAATATCTACATGGAACCACATAAAAACCCTGAATAGTCCAAGCAATCTTGAACAAAAAGAGTAATGTTGGAGGCATCACAATACCTTATTAGAAGACATTCTACAGAATCAAATAGGTAAAATAGCATAGAACTGGTGTAAAAACAGACACATAGACTAATGGAACAGAAAAGACGTTCTAGAAATTAATTAACTAACTAGTTCTAAACAAAGTCACCAAAAATATGCACTGCAAGAAAGGGCATTCTCTTCAAGACATTGTCTTCAGACAATTGAAATTAGATCCCTAGCTCCCAATCTGTACAAAAATCTACTCAAAATGTATTAAAAATCTACATGTAAGACCTAAAACTATGAAACTACTTGAAGGAAATGTATGGAAAACATTTCAAGCATTAGTGTAGGCAATGATTTTTGTGTATCACCCCAAAACACAAGAAACAAAAGCAAACGGAAGGGATTAATTAAAGCTAGAAATCTCTATTGCCAAGAAAACAATCATAAGAAGAGACAACCTACAGAATGGGATAAAATACTTGCAGTGCATTTTTTCTTAAATAATACTACAATTTTTTATTTCATTTTGTTTTAAGAACAAAAATCAAAATTGGAGAAGTATACCAGAGAGGAAATTAAGAATACCAGTTTGGTATAAATGGTTTGATGAGAAACAACCTCTTGTATCATCAAGGTACGTATACTTATCTACTACAATAGCTATTGTAAATGTACAAGTAGCATAACAAATATACTTCATTGAGAATTATAAACACATAAAAGCAGGGTACTGTGCAACTCTAAAATTAAGATGCATGGTTCAAATGTGATTTGAAATGGGCAATGCAGAAAACAAATGTATAAGGAAATGACTATATAGAAAAGGTGAAAATGTTGAGATCTGATTGTGAGAGCCCCTAAATGCCAGGCCAAAATCTTCATTTTTCCTGAGGATATTGGAAAGTTATTTATGAAAGAGCTACCCTACAGTGGGGTAGATTCTGTGTTGAAGGCTCAAACTTATAAAATGATATAAGACACTCAGAGGGATTTTCAAAACAGTGTAAATGTGCAGAAATAAGAATGGGAACTCTTAAAATGAGGTACAAGCCCACTGCTAAATTTATTCAGAAATTACTTATCCAATAGCTTGTATATGTTGGTTACCATGTAAGTATCTGAAATCAGCAGATGTGAGAGATGGACTACTAGGTGTAAGAGGTAACTGGATATGAAAGTGATTAAATTTGTTTAAAGGATTTTAGGTTAGAGTGGGGGAAATTGAAAGTTTTTTTACATATAAAAGTAAATTAGAAAGAACAAATCCTAAGGCAAAAGATGTATGGGGAATCATACTCCGGTGGTTTAATTTCAGTCTGTTGGACTGACAATATAAATAAGAGCAACAAAAGTAACTGTATATGAAACTGAAAAGGTCAGGCATGGATTCATGGCAAACACTCTCATTAGAAGAAGAGAGGAATCAGGAGTCTCTATATGAGTTCCGAAATGTCACATAAGAGGCAGACAGAATTTGCAAGAGCAGAGAAGCAGCGATTCAAATGCTGGAGTGCTACTTCACATGCTGTGTAACTTGGATCTCTAAATCCATTTACATAATTATATAGTTGGGGACATAATACACACATGAAAAGAATGGTATAAGAATTAAAATACGTAATGAAAAAGGCCATGTGTTTGTTAAGTAAGAGTGCTTGATTTGGGAACCTGAAGTCTTGGCGTGTGTAATCTTGCCTCTGCCCCTCAGTGACCTCAATATTGTACTAAGGATTATATGAAACAACACATGTAAAAGAGCTAACACAATGCTTCACATAGAGCAAATTATAAATAGTCATGTTTAGCTATCAACATTGTTGTGAATGTTCTGTATATTGCTAAACACATCGCTGGGCCTCAATACATAGTTGAGACATTTTATTTTAGAATGAGGGAAGAAAATCCCTAGTTATTTATAATAAAAGTATTATTTTGATGTAATTGTTTCTCAAGTTTTAAAATAAAAGCAAAAAATTAATACCTAGGAAATCAAGTAAAACTAGGGTTTTTGCAGCTTAAGTAAAGAACAGATTTGAAAGTCAAAGGTTTGGTTACCTCAGCATGGGAATATTAGTATTACAGTTAGCAAAACAAGTGAATATTTTTTCTTTTATGCATTGTTTTTATTTTATTCATGTATTTAAAATTATACTTTTTATATAATATTAGTAACATGTTAATAAATAACTGAAATTTTAAAAATTAATTCTGTTGTTTTACTATGTATTTAATATTTGATATTGTTAGTGATAAATACAGTAATATTTATTTTTTTAATTCTGACTCTCCAATTTACATGTATTTAAAAATGATTCTACCTTTAAATCTTTAAGTATTATAATTGTTCAAATATATATATATACATATATACATGTATGTATATTTATATGACTGTTTATATAACTGTCATATAAATTGTACCTGTTCAACATTTCATTTCATTCACCAATTAAAGAGGGAAGCACCATGGAGTTACCACAGTTTAAAAGGAGAATTTGCAGTACTATGTATATTTAGTAAAATAAAATCACTGAAACAAATTAAGATGTATATGCAAAACCAAGAAAAACTTAATATCTTCAGGTCAATAATTGCATTTTACAAGACACTGATTTTGATCATCAAGAATTATTTACATTACTGTCAATTTTATGTGATTATGGAATTGTCAAGTAACTCAAGGACAATGAAGAGTGAAATCCCCCATAGAATCAAATAACAGAATTCCTGCTAGACATGACTTGTTTTTCCCTAAGGATACCATGTAATCCATGGGCCCATTTAAAATTATTTTCCAGTTTTTCCTACAACTAATGCTTTATACACCTCAACAAAGAGATGACATAGCTTAGCCTGGTTCCAGGTGATAATACTTGAATGGGAAAGGAGATCTGTCTGATTACAGGAAAACTTTTGCCATTTTATAGGTAAGTAGTAAGAGAATGATTCTGTACCCTAGGGAATATTTGGTCATATCTAGAAATATCTTAAGTAATCATAACTTGAGTTTTATTTGACATCAAGTGGGTAGCTGCTGGAATGGTGCCTAAAGATTACAGAGTGCTCAGGACAGTCTCCGCAACATGAATCTTGCAGCTCAAAATGCTAATAATACATAAGTCAGAAAAGCTTTTTATATCATAGAATCCTGTAACCAACTCCACAATAAACATCTACATTCTTTTGTAGTTTTATTCATCATAAATAACACTTTTGTCCAGTGGAATAACACATTTCTGGTTACAGAGGCCACCTGTTATTGCATCTGTAAAACATTTGTGAATTTCTTTTCCTATGCCTTCAGATCGTGTAACACACACTTTCCTTAGTGATGTTTTTTATTATGTGTTCAGGCCCTTGAGAGATTCTGTAATGCTGGAGTTGCTGGTTTCATGGGCACAGAAGGAAATCACAAAAACACAGAATCCAAGGAGAATACTGTACTGTTTTCAAAAGTTTACTATTAAATAAAAAATGTGAGGATTATAGGTGAGCTGTACACTGTGTGGTATCACAACAACTACTTTCATGCACTTTCTTCATGCCAGAGGAGGTTGATGGAATTACATAGAGAGCTACCATATGGAAAATTAGTGGACCAGATATTTTGGCCTTTCTGAAAGCCTAAAATACCTTTTAGAAATCTATCGAACTATAAAAGTAACTTTTCAGTAAAATATACTGTGATAGTTGGCACTGTTGAATTCTTATTTGTTCTAGAAAGCAAGGTTTTGACATACCTTCATGTTGCTGATCCATAATAACACGACATCTCCCCGGTGCATGAAGAGCAGTTTTTCTTCTTTTATCTTCTATTTTTTCCTACATGTAGATGCAATTGCTTATGTCCTTTGAATTTCTAAACTGTGTCAACATCCTGACAGGTTCACAGATCTAGACATAGAAATGGCTTTCACATACTCAGTTGAGCATGTTTCAAGATCATCTTACATGGCCACAACCTGTCTTACCTCTCGTTTCTTCCATACTTGTAGATATCCTCCTCCAGCAGTATCTATGCCTACTATCTCATCGTACTCATCAGTGCCTGCTAATACTGTCACCTAAATGCCTACATGAGGACTACCCTGATTTTCAGGTGTCTCCAGCTTTTCAACTTTACCTACAAACTACAACTGCTAGTATGCCAATACCACAAGACAGGAGAGGAAGGCTTGTCATTTTGAATTTAAAAAAGGAAATTAGTTTTAGGAAAACTAAGAGCTTGGAAAACTGAGCAAAATCCTAGTTGCTGAAGGAAATTAAAAATGTCTCATTGAATGTACTTTATATCTTTTTGGATCTTAAAATTTTGGATGGGATGATTGTTCCTTTTATCTTCCCTATAACACATTATCCTGATATTAATGCTCTTTTACTAAATGCTGTATTTCTTTGTTCAGGAATTCAGAAAGAATTCAGTTAGGCTAATTTCTGCTCCATGTGACATTGACCAAATTCATTGAGCGGAATTCAGCTTGTAAGCAGACTTCTTGAAATGGTTCAAAATACTTTCACTCACTTATCTGACACCTTGGGTGGGTGCCTGGAGGTAAGATGGTGTGCCTGTACACATTTCTCCAGAAAGGCAATCCCAGGGTAATCAGAGCTTATGCACGTCATTCCAGGGTTCCAGAGACTGATCCCAGGACAGGAAGTGGAAAATTAATTAAGCATAGATTTTAGCCATTTATAATTTGCCATATTAGTTCACTGAGTGTGGAGAATGTGTCACAGATCTATAAAACAAAAATAGGACAAACAAGAGGTAGGAAATAATGGGGCTGTGTTTATGGTCTTTTCATGATTATCTTAGAAATCCAAAAATATTTTAAAGTAAGTTTATTGTAGAATAGAGAACAATATTTATTTTAAATTTCCTAGCATACATTTAAGACAGCTTATATTCTGCCACATACTTAACATATTTTGCAATGAAATACCCTATCAATCTGTTTAGGACAGATCAATAGTTTTATTGTTCTTATTCTTTGAAGCTTGTAATAGATTAGAATGGCCTCCCTAAAATATGCATGTCCTTATGCTTGCAACCTATCAATCTATCATGTTGAGTAAGGAGGAACTTTGAAAGTGACATTAAAGTTATATTCCATAATTTGGGTAATTATTATGGAATTGCCAGGTGACCTGATAATTACATACATGAGTCCTTCAAAGTGAAGAACTTACTCCAGCTGGAATCAGAAAGATGGGGGACAGAAGAAGAAGTGAGGGTTTGAATAGGGTTCACCATCATTCCTAGCAGAGCTACATAAAATATATTAGAAGAAATGAGGGTATCCTTTAAGAACAGAATGTGGATTCCAGTGACACTCAGCTGACAGTAAGAAGACAGGGACCACAATTTGTAACTGAAAAGAACTGAATTCAGCCAACAGTCTAAATGAGTTTGAGAGTAGATTATTCTCCAGTTCCTCCAGTACTAAATAAAAACTTGTACAACTTGAATCTCACAGTAGAGAATCAAAATGAGACTTCTTGAACTTTGAATCTATGTAAAGTTAAGCTTATAGGTGAGCATTGTTATAGGAAACCAAATTCATGGTAATTTGCAATGGAAGAAATAGAAAACAAAATATAAGTGTATCATAATCTATTAGAAATAAGTACTACCTCTAAATCCTTCTTAGATATACACACATGAAAAAAACAAATAGTACCTATAATGATAATAAAATCTTAACTGGATACAGGAAAGAAACCAGATATTTTATAATTTTATCTTTTTCTGTATTTCTTCCATCAATCACAATTACATGGCACATTGACTCTTTTATTGAAGGAGGTAACTATTGTCATCTGATGAAGTTTAATGAGGGGATAATTGTTTCTTTGTATTGGAGTCACTAATAGAATTTCCAGAAAATTCTAAATCTCTCAAGGTTCTAGTTTGGACATAGTATTCAGCAATTATATTTATATTTCATTTACAATTATATTTACAATATATTACAATTATATTTATAATTCATATTACAATTTTTAAAAATGTATTAGTGTATTACAGTTACAAATGATTTGGGGATTCACTTTGGCATAATCATATATGCATGGAATATAGTTTTCTCCATTTCAATTCCCCAGTATTTTCTTTCCTCTCTTCCTTCTTGTCCCCATTCTCCTTTCTCAACTCTACTGATATTCCATTTATTTATTTATTTATTTATTTATTTATTTGTTTGTTTGTTTACTTACTCACATATTTATTTATTTGCCAAGTGGTGCTTTATAGAAATACATAGATGTAAAATTCACTGTGGCATATTCATGTATGTTCATGGCATAATTTGATCAATTCATTCTATGGTTCCTCCCATTTCCCATCTCTCCTTCCTCCCTTCTATATCCTTTCTCTATATACTCCACTGATCTCCCTTCAAGTTTCATGGGATTCTTCATCCCCATTTTTTCCCTTATTTTACTCTAGCTTCCTCATATGAGAGAAAACATTTCAAATTTTATTTTTTTTAAATGCTTTCTTCTCATATTTAGAATACTTGGAAAATTCAGCTGTCTACTTTATACAGGAACAGTTTGTTTTTGTTTTGTTTTCCTAAGCACTACAGCTTACTTCTCTTGGTTTCTCTAATTTTAAATATCTTAAAACCATACACACATTTGTTTCTCATGTGCAAAAGTATGAAATTATACTATATGCTTTAGTAAGAATGATAGCTTTCAAAATGAGTATTGTTAAGGATTTAATTTTATCCTCTCCCCATTCATATGTAGAAGCCCTAGCCCTCATTCACTGTTTAGAGATAGGGCCTTTAGGGAGGTAATTGTGACTAATAAGATCATAAGAGTGGGATCCTAACAGCATATTACTGGTGTTTTGAAGAGGAGAAGACACCAGAGTTCTCCTTTCACAGAGGAACAGCCCTGCAAAGACACATCTAGAAGGTGATCATGTGTAAACCAGGAAGAGAAGTCTCTCCAGAAACTGCCCTTGCTGTCATCTTGATCTTGGGCTTCCACCTTCCAGAAATGTAAATAAATATATCTATTATTTATTTCATATTATCATTGTGTTTCATGATGCCAAAAACACTTAATATAGGCATGAGTTGAAAAAGTATAGATTATTTATTCATTCACATATTAAGGAATTAATAACTGTCAACCATGGCCATGGAATCTTCCAGATTCTGGGGATAGAACAGATAAATAAATCAGAACAACTCCCTATAATCGTGAAGGTTATATTTAAGAAGTGGAGAGAGAAAATAAACAAAGTAAATATGTAAGATGTGGAATGATGACAAATGAATAATAATAATTCAAAGAAAACTAGAGAAGGGAAGGGGAGACTAGAAGATAGCAGAAGGTGGCAGATGTAAGTGAGACAGCAGCAGGAGAAGGCCTCACTGCAAATTGGCTTTGGAATCAGAAACTTTTTTAAAAAGTGAGGGAGTGAGCCCTGTGGGTAGTAAAACATGACATACTGAACTTCAAGTACAAAAGCTCAAAGAGAGGATGTGTAGCTACCACATGAACAGAACCATAGGTGGGTAGCCAAAGTGTCTGTGGTAAAGGAAAAAACTCACAAAAGAGCTGAGCAGTGAACTTGAAGGGGTAAGTTGAGGGAGTTTTATTATTCCCTATAAGGAATTCTTTTTAATTTTGAGTTGGAATGCCATTAATGGTCTTTGAATAGAAGATCTAAATTCTAATTTTAAATAATGTATTAGTCAGTTTTTCATGATTGTGACCAAAATACCTGACAAGAACAATTTAGAGGTGGAAAAGTTTATTTCGGGCTGATGATTTCAAAGGTGTAGTCCATAGTAGGCTGGATTGATCTGGGCATAAGGTAAGGCAGAACATCATGGTGGAAGGGCACACCAGAGGAAAACTTCTCAGCTCGTGGTAGGCAGGAAGTGAGGTCAGGGCGGGGAGCAGCCAAGGATGAAATAGTTTGCAAGGGCAGAGGCCCAGTGACCTACTCCTTCCAATCACTTGACACCTTCCTACAGTTACCACTCAATAATTCATTCAAAATTTTAATTCACAAAGTAGATCGATCCACTGACTGGGTTACAGCTCTTATAAACTATTAATTTCACCTATGAACATTCTTGCCTTGTATATCACGTAAGCTGACTGAGAATCTCCTCACATCCAAATTATAACAAATGATGATTCTGGATGTTTGTTAGAATGTCTTGTATGTGGAGTGCACATAAGTGTAGTGAAATGAGTTTGCGGGCTATTGCAATAATCCAGGCAAAGACTATGGTGATTTAGATGTGAGTTGTAGTAATGCAGGTGGTAAGAATTGGTCAAAATCTAGGCATACTTTGATGAATCTGGATTTTGGATGTATTTAAATAGTATATTTCATAGAATTTGAAGGAAAATTGCACATAGGGTGTGAGGAGGGAAAAAGTATCAAGAATGACTCCAAGGATTTGTCCTGAATAAGACAAAGAAATTATCATTCACTGATATCACAAAGAATTTTCTGTATCTGTGATTTCTCTTGATACACATATGTACCAGTAAAATTATTCTAACAACAGTATCATTAATCCTTCAATTTTCAGTTAATTTATGAAAGTGAAACTGATGCACATTTGAGAATATGTAGGTGAAAGAAGTTGATGCATTAAACATAAATTATTTTTGTACTTTTTATATATAACTAAAACTTGTGAGATTAAGAGAAAATATGTAGTAAATTCTCCTATATAGAATGGAATAATTATGTTTAGCATTACTGAAAATTTATTCCCAGTAATGTTAATGAATATTACATAGCAGCAACAGCAGCAGAAATATAAGAAATTGGTTTAATAATTTGGAGTCTGACTAAACGTGAAAGTTGTCAAACAGCCTGAATATATTAACAAGCCTTGTGAATATCCCCAAAGGGTGGCAGTCACATTTCCCTAACATATTTAATTATAGAACACTGTACTTAAAAAATCTTGGGGAAAATTTTTAGTAATTATTAACCATTTGATAATAACAAAAGAGAACACAACATGCTTAAGGAATGAAATGGCATAAAATGAAAAATATGGATTTCTATCCTGACTTTCCCTTGATTTATAGGTGTATTAGTTAAATAGTATCACCAGGGCATGAACCTATCCATTTTAATGCCATATTAAACAATTCACCTTTATGAATAAGATTAAAATTAAACAATTTTAGCACTCTCCTGTGAGGCATGGAAGTATGTTTTCTTTAAGCACAGGACCTGAGAACAGGAACATTTTTTGTGAATCCTGGTGGAAAATTAGATTTACTGAAGAAGTCTGTTTTGATGATGAAGAAATAGAAGTTGCATCAGTCAGGCATTGTATTGAGCTGTAAGAAATCAAAAGTACCATAACAGTGGTTTAAACAGAAGGGGTTTGCTTTTTCCATGGCAAGAAGTCAGAATGGAAGTTGTTAGTATCTATTCAGCTCCTCAGTGGTAATGCTAGGCTTCCAGGATCTTTTCTTCCACTCCATCATCAGTATTTAACCAGAGCTAAAGCTTATACTTTCTGATTTTACATTCAATTATCTCTATACTACAACATTGTACTGTCTCAGGGACTGAGGCAATTTTTTATTTAACCAGTTTTGGGAAGCCATAAACCACTCTGCCTAGAAAATAAAATGTGAGCAAGTAGAATGAAAATAATAAACTATTTCCAAAATGTTATTCATCACTTATCAGTGACTTATAATATCTTTAAAGGTTTGGCAAAGTTGGAACTGCTTTTTTAAATGCTTTTTAAAATCTTCATATGTTGAGTTTGGAAATATGTAATCTTTGTACCAGAAAGATATTATTTCAGTTTTTAAATATTCCACTTATTAGTTGTATAGTTTCCCTTGAGTAATTTAATACTTCGCAAGCTGTTTCCCTATGTATAAATTGAGGATAGTAATTATATTTCAAGAGTCATGTGAAGATTAGATTGTTTCCTATGCATGCACACTTCAAAGAAAATGGCCTGGACTATCTTTTTAGAGTGTGCTAATTACCTGGAAAGATGCTAGAGTTGGTGTTGGTATTGGTTATCTCTTCATTTATCATACACAAAAATATATAGACATCTTTTTTTTTTAGTGGTACACCAATATTTCTCATCTCACATGTTCTTTCACAGCATGACCAATTCATCATGACCGCCAAGATGGGTTATTGGTCAAAAGCTCACTGCTGGGACCAAAAGACCTGACAAGAACAAATTATATAAGAAAATATTTATTTTGACTCATTGTTTCAATCCACATTCAGCTGGTCCCATTTCTTTGAGCATGAGGTTAGGCATAAAATTATGGAAGAAGGGCATGGCAGAGGACAGCTATTCAGCAACCAGGAAGCTGAGGCAGAAAGAGGGAAAGAGGAGTCAGGGATAAGACACGATCTCAAGAGCATGCCCTCAGTGACTAACTTCTTCCAACTATGCCCCACCTGCCTGTAGTTTCTATCACCTCCCCGTAATCCATTCATCCATGAATTGAAGGTTCCTTGGCTGAAGTCAGAGCCCTTGCGATCCAATTGTTTCCCTAATGCCCCACCTCTGAATATTGCCACATTGGAGACCAAGCCTTCAACACATGAGGATTTGGGGGACAATCCAGATCCAAACCACAACATGGTATTCCATTTCCTTTCTTTGACTTTTTGACTACCTCAACAAATAATACAGAGTTACGTGACTTTCAAGGCTAGATCATAAAAGGTGGCACTTTCTCCATGACACACTCATTTGGATAATCACCCTTACAGCTCAACTACAAAGCAATGAAGAAGCCAGGCACACATTGAGAGACCACCTGTCTGTGTTTCAGCTAAGGTCAAAGCCAACAGTGAGACTCACTGGCCAGATGTGAGTGGAACAATATTCAAATAATTCTAATTCTCAAATTTAGATGTAGTCCAGTGGGGGTTTAAAGTATTTAAAGCCAGCTTATTAGAACTGAGCAACATCCAAATTTTAGCTTCATGAGCACAATCATGTTGTAGCCATCTTAAACCACTAAGTTTTGCAAAGATTTATCATTTCAAAGTAGACAACCTTGTTGAGTTAGTACATTTTCTATTACTATACTGAAATATCTGAGGTTGGTTACTTTACAAAGGAAAAAAAATTATTTGTTTCATAATTTTAGAGACTAAAATTACAAACAGCATTTTGCTGCTTTTTGCTAGGGCCCCCTTGCCCGAGTCATATCATGAATGGATAGCATCATGGTGAGAGTGCAAGATAGAAAGCCAGAGTAATGAAAGAGGCAGGCTCTTCTATAACAAATCTATCACAAGAACTGATCTGGGGGGTCCCATAAAAACTTTATTAATATTTTCTGAGGGCAGCGCCTGCTATGACTAAAGACCTCCTAGGCTTCACCTCCTGAAGTCCCCACTCTTTTTACACTACTGGTAACTGGTGTAAATTTCCAACTGGACCCAATTTCCAACACATGAAAGCTTAAACCATGTTCAAATCAGAATATTGATCACATATAAAATTAATACTATCAACTTCAATCCTTTCTATGCGTGGTAGACTTGATTATTAGATAGAAAGATCTGGGTCTAGATTTGTATTCAAAGCATGTTTTCTGAACTCAAAGGTTGTTGTTTCATTTTCTACCACAAGTTCTCTGAACTAAGGAATGATGTCTTTAAATACTGTGTTGAATTGTGGTTTTGCCTTAATTGTGGCTGGAATGTGAACTTTGTTGATATCTGATATCAAAGCACAATTAAAGTAGGCCTTCCTAGAAGAACTATTACCTTACCCAAGTGTCCCAGTCAATTCACCATCATTTCCCACCATAGTAATGACTGCAGACTTGGTAGGAGCCAGATTCTTTTTCAATATTTCCAAACTTAAGCAAACAAAAATTTAAAATATTCTATACATATGATCAAAAGAGATCAATGTTTCTTTAAGCATATGAAGACTGTATGATTCTTTGATATTTTTTCTTTTGGTTGAGCATGAGATTTTTTACCCACATACTTTTAAATATAATTTAAGAATTTGAAATATTATTTTCCTCTAAATATAAACATAACGATGTAATCTGAAATTCCATCTTCAAAATATCTCCATGACAATGTACCTTTATAATGGAAAGGTAGAGCTTAGAAAAGAAAGGTTATAGAAAAGAATACAATCACCATAACTTAAGGTAAAGAACACCTCAGAGAAAGAAAGTCTTGTCAATTATTTTGACTCCCATTTTAAGACATTTGTCATGGGCTCTGTTGGGTGTTAGATACTTTCACAAAATTACCTCCAGTACTCTTTGAGAAACTGTCAGTTTATTATGATTTTGCTCCATTTATATATAAACTATCTCAGAGTGCTTAACTCACCTATTATCATACAATTCCTAAGTGGTGGAGTTAGATATGCAAATACATTCCATTATTTTTTGGTAAGAGTAAGGACATGAAAGAAATGCAACAGTATAAATCCAAACTAACTACTAAAAGGAGAACTTAATTCGCCCTTCTTTTTTGTTGCAAGCTGCAAGTATTTTATTTTTATCTGTACAGTTACCAAAATATTCCACCTCACTACTAAGTTGTTTGCATACAGCAGGTTTATACTCTGTGGATCTGTTCAATACAATGTTTGAGCTGGAAACTAAGACATTAATTCAAGCTCATTACAAATCCTATTTTTGCTAAGCTATTTTCATAATATACAGGAAACCAAGCACCTGTAAACTCATGAAACAAAAGACATATTGACTCTCCAGAAGGACAATTAGTGAACTAAGTAGGGTGTAGGAGGTCTGGGGATTGCAAAACAAATATGTCTGTCTACTTATTAAGTGAGATGCTATATGCTGCTTAAGGGTATTCAGAAAGGAAGAATATCCTAGAAATGGGCAGAGAAAAGGTCTATTTTCTCTCTCTTCTTGTTTATTTGGCTCTAGTGGGCTAGTCAGCATTTATTACTGAAGCAAACACAATTTATTACTGATAATTTTTAAAAACAGCTTACTAGAGGCAAATATTGAGGCATTATGAAGTACAATTCAATATTTTCAAAAATGCCAAAAGCTAAACTCATGATTAAATATTTTGATTATCACCAAAGATGTATTTTAAAATATTTCTTTCAACATATACTAAAGTTGATAGAGAAAAAGATTATTTCAGAAAAGAAGAATGAAAACACACAACCATGCACATACAAATAAAATAACTTCATTAATTATTAATTCTGGGAACTAAATATTAATGCGATTTTCATGATTTTTCTCCCTAAAATTTTTAAGAAATTATTTGGCATTGAGATTATTTTTAAAAAATGAAGTGGATTCATTTATATTGACATTTTATAGGGAAATTTGTGTTGGTTTCTAAATATGAATGTTAAGCAAATATCCAGCTAAGTTACTGTATTCAATTTTAAACAATAAACTGAAACCTTAAGCTACAAAATCAATAGTGTTCAAGAAAGACAGATTAGTGTTAAAATCAAAGTGCAATCAACAGCAATTGTACCTAGGAGAATAGTGATACACTCACTGCTCACCTATTTCAATACACACCTTTTGTCTAAAGCCTGCTCTAAGGATACCAACTACAAACCATCTGACTCGTGCTCAGCACATGAGTTTACTATGTTAATGTACTTGTCAGTTGGATGTTGGAGAGAGATTTCTCCAAAGGTAAAACTGAAAGAAGAAAAAGTCCTCCTGCATAGAAAGTTCATTTTAGAATGTAGAGAACTGAACATTCACTCATGTATAAACAAAGTCCATTTCTAGTACCCAAAGCACTTATGATCAAGAGTAAAGAAGTGATTTGTCTGTCATTCACCCAGGTTATTCCCTGACACAAGATGTTGGACTCCACTCTACATTCATTTAATACTCTTATTAAACACCCTTCTACCTACATCAATATCAAGAAATAAGGAAAGTAAATTAAAAGTCCTGAGTCCTGACTTTAAAATACTCTTCCATTTGAGATAAGCAAAACTTATATATCAACAAATATATGAACATACCTGTGATATAATACTATGGTACACCAAATGGTTAATGTGGAAAACATAAAAACCTAGTTTTTGTGGTAGTAGAAGAGTGCTAGAAAAAATTTCACAGAAAAGAGAGAGGCAAATTGAAGCTTATAAAAGCATAAGTTGTGTTACCCTGGTTGTATATTCAATTACAAGGCTAGGAGAGTTACGTCAAATTAATTCTACTGTTTTTCCTATTCCCCTTTCTTTCATGCCCCTTTGTCTAATCCATACACTTCTATTCTCACCTCCCCAACCCCCCTTCTTGTAGGTTAACATCCACATATCAGAGAGAACATTATAACCACAAGAATAAGATCCTTATTGGAGTAAGTTATACTCCATGTATGTTTAATATGCCAAAATACATTCTACTGTCATGTATAACTAAAATAATAAATAAATTTAAAAAAAGGTTCTAAGAATTTCAAACAAAAGACTGTACTGAATCTTAGGCAAAGTAAGAAAATGAAGATTTAAAAAAGCAGAGGTTGAAATGAACCAAAATATAAAATAATAATCATTAACATATAACTTTTATTCCATGTGCAGGGCATGATTCTAGTTGCTTTGCATGTATTAAAATGCATTTAATCCACCCAAAGAGCATCAAATTATGTACTATTTCTACTATAAAGATATGAAACACAGGTTTGAAAAAGACATTTAGGAAGTAGATGAATTTAGGATTTGAGCCTATGTAGCCCAGCACAAAAACGTTTGTCTCTGATTACTAAATTATGTTGTTCCCTTGTGAAAATTTTGAGGAATTTCTGACAGATGTCTCTTGTACAAAAGCTAAAAAAGATGAAGAGTGTACTCTCAGAGAATGGTAAGTACTTCAATGTAATTGCAGTAAACACAATATTCAGGAGAATGACATGGCTAAGGTAGACTACAAAAAATAGAAATGAGATCAAAGAGTGTTGATAGGTCACCCATAAGACTGATGGTAAGGAAGCAAGATGGAAGATACCACTAGAATCAAGATGAGACAAGAGTCGGGATGTGAGATAGGGTGGTTACTATGAGAACCAGGGGGGCATTTGTAGTTAGCAGTATTCTTAGGTGGATGAGAAGACAGGATTTGAAGATGGATCAGTTGTCATAAATGAAAAAGAAAATTACAAGAGTTAATTTCAGGATTCAGTGTGGCCATAAAAGAGGATATGGAGAAGAAAGTTGCTTTCCAAGAAGTAGGTGTCTTTAAGGTATTTTCTAACTGCCAACTATGTAAGTTCCAAGTGAACTCCCATAAAAATCTAAACTAGTAATAAGAGGAGGTTTCTTCAAAAGATTCAGAACACTCATCTTAATCTTTTGTGCAAGAAAAGTTACTGGGTTCTCTTCTGCAGGCAAAATGATTCTTCCACACATCCCTGTCCTGTGAGGATAACAAGGAAAATAAAATTCCACCATTTTTTTTTCCTTCAGTGGCC
The DNA here is from genome assembly GCA_004024805.1 of Geosciurus inauris. Classification (NCBI taxonomy): domain Eukaryota; kingdom Metazoa; phylum Chordata; class Mammalia; order Rodentia; family Sciuridae; genus Geosciurus; species Geosciurus inauris. Next base: position 37,954 of record PVHX01000849.1, on the reverse strand, counting down.
TTGAAAACATGACAGGTGACTGGTGTGTGTGTGTGTGTGTAAGAGAGAGAGAGAGAGAGAAGCAAATTGTCTATAGATATTAGCCCATTAATAGTCACATTGCCTCAAAGAGATGGTGCAGAACTCTTTATCCTTGTATTTAAAAGGCAAAGAAAAGTTAAACAGTCCTTCTGGAGAGCAAGAGAGCAGAAGCTCAGTAACTAGCTGTTTTTTTCTTTATAGGAGAAACTGACTAATGACTGCATGAAATGATAAGTTGAAAATTATTGATACTCTAAAAGACTTGATTTGGAAACTTCATTTATGGGTAAATAATGAATTCAGAAGAGAAAGGAGTTCAGGAGAGTCATTTGATTTATTTAATTTATTAATTTTTATATTTTTTTGTTCTAATAAGTTATACATGACAGCAGAATGCTCTTCGACTCATTGTACACAAATGGAGCACAATTTTTCACATCTCTGGTTGTATTTAAAGTAAGGTCACATCATTCGTGCAATTATACATGTAACTAGGGTAATTATGACTGCCTCATTCCACCATCTTTCCTCTCCCCATACCCTCTTCCCCCCCTCCCCTTTCTTTGTTTAATCCAAACTTCCTCTATTCATCTCATGCTCTCCACTTTATGGATTAGCATTCACTTATCAGAGAAAACATATGGCCTTTGGTTCTTTGGGATTGGTTTACTTCGCTTAGCATGATATTTTCTAACCCCATCCATTTATCTGCAAATGCCATAATTTTATTTTCTTTTATTGCTGAGTAATTTTCCATTGTGTATAATGTTAGGTCGGTTCAGGGTGTCTGGTTAGGGGCGGCCAGGGCAGCCGCAGGAATGAAGCAGCCCGTATGCGCAGAGGAGCAGGCAGCCAGACGCTGATGTCAGCAGTAGAGGCGCCTCCTGTCAATCAGTGGGCTTTTCCTGACTCAGCCCTGAAGGACTCTGACCTCAGCAGGATCCCCTGACTTTCTCTTCCTGCCTTAAGCCCTCCCATTCCTGACCGGGCCTTTTAAAATTTTCTGTACCACAGAACATGTGTGTGATTCTCCCAGACACACTCTGATGAATGGGAGAGTGTAGCCTGAGAGCGTATTTCCAATAAAGCCTTGCCCAGCGGTTTTAATTTGCCTCTTTTTGGTCATCTGGCTTTACAAATGGTGCCATATCTACTACAATTTCTTTATCCATTCATCTATTGAAGGGCATCTAGGTTGATTCTACAGTTTAGCAATTGTGAATTATGCTGCAATAAACATTGATGTGACTGCATCACTGAAGTTTGCTGTTTTTAAGTCCTTTGGTTACAGACCAAGGAGTGGGATAGCTGAGTCAAATGGTGATTCCATTCCAAGTTTTCTAAGGAATCTCTATACTACCTTCCAGATTGGCTGCACCAATTTGCAATACCACCAGCATTGTATGAGTGTGCCTTTTACCTCACATCCTTACTAACACTTGTTATGGCTTGTACTCTTGATAACTGCCATTCTGACTGGAGTGAAATGAAATCTTAGAGTACTTTTGATTTGCATTTCTCTAATTACTAGAGATGTCAAATATTTTTTTATATATTTGTTGATCAATTGTATTTCTTCTTCTGGAAAGTGTCTGTTGATCTCCTTTGCCCATTTATTGATTGGGTTGTTTGTTTTTTGGTGTAAAGTTTTTTGAGTTCTTTATATATCCTGGATATTAGTGCTCTATCTGACATGCATGTAGCAAAAATTTGCTCCCAAAATGTAAGCTCTCTTTTCACCTCATTGACTTTTTCTTTTGCTAAGAAGATGGTTTTTAGTTTGAATCCATTCCATTTTTTGATTCTTTATTTTATTTTTTCCACTTTAGGAGTCTTGTTATCTGACATGATGAAGATTTGGGCCTACTTTTTCTTCTATTAGGCATAGGGTCTCTGGTGTAAGTCCTAGGTCCTTGATCCACTTTGAGTTGAGTTTAGTGCATGGTGAGAGATAGGGGTTTAGTTTAATTTTGGTGCATATGGATTTCTAGTTTTCCCAGCACACTTGTTGAAGAGACTATCTTTTCTCTAGTGTATGTGTTTGACACCTTTGTCTAGTATGAGATAATTGTATTTATGTTTATGAGTTAAGGTGTGAGACTATAGAGGTTTTAGATTATAGGACAAGTGAAAGAGGGATCAAAATATGTTGGCTGTTAGCAGGAAAATAAAAAGAGATGACCCCATGGAAGGTTACCTCTGCAATAGGATGGTGTCTGTTATCACACCTAGTAGGGCTACATTTTGTGCAACCAGTTCCACACAGACCTTGGTGATGGTCTTCCAGGTCTTGGTTGTTGCCCCTTAATTGAAATGGCCATGTCTCTAGTTGGTGTTGGCAGTAGCATCAAACCTGTGGGCACCTTGATATTGGGCTTCCAGGCCCCAGTAGGTTTCCTTAAATGGAAGCTGCCCCAACTAAAGATGGTGGAGGTGGTAGCAGAGGTAACCCCAGATGGCGGTGGAGGTGTTCTGAGATGGAGGCAACCACTTTCGGAGGTGAGGCTGGAAGGATGGGCTGTGTGATGGTGTTTGGCAGCCTATTCAGTGGTGGCACATGGTGCTGGAACAGATAGCTGTCCTTGTCTATTGTCCATGGTTAGATTACCATGTGGGAAGGGCTATGGCAGTGGGTGCAGTGTCTCAAGATGGAGGCAGTTGGATGAGGTCTCAGGTTGATGGATAGGGAGCTGCAGTGTGGTGTTCCTCTCTGTGGGGTGCAGTGTTCCTCTCCACGCGGTGGTACAGGTGTTCCAGGTCTTGGCTCCAGTGTGTGAGTGGCCTCATTTACTTTAAAACATGCCAATTATTGTTATTTTTTTGCAACTTTCCTCTCTGACATGTGGGAGTCACTAAACAAGGATCTTAAACGTGATGGTCAACAACACATGAACGGAATCATCTTTGTGTGAAAATTGACTTTTAGAGTAAACATCCTTGTATACTCCATCCTCATATAACAATACCAAAAAATGTTATTTCATGTATTTTCTCCATCTAAAACCATAGTAGAATTAGGCCTGTCCTAGAGTCCTCATTATGACTACATACAGAATTTGAACAAAAAAATTCAGTGCACATACTCAATGAGGAAATTTACTAGTTGTGTGGAGAGAAAGCAAGGTGATCATTTCCTTCCCTGACCAAGTTTGTTCCCCCTACTTTATATTGGGGATCCTACATTTATTTGATCTTCTTCCTGTTCTTATGACTTCCTAACTAGCATCCTTGTCTGCTTTTTCTTGAATCATTAACTTCTGAAATTTGAGTTGCCCCAGGCATTCTTCCTTGGACATTTTCTCTTCCTTTAGCTGCTTTCACTCAGTAGATGATCTCATTAGTCCTTGGCTTTGGATACCAGTTAGGGCTCATCAACCCAAATGAACACTTAAATTCCCCTCTTTTGCCTGAATTCCAGATATACAGAGGCCATCATATTGACTGATGGGAGTGTCTAGCTTGACCTGATTCTGTCCCACAAAGGAAAAATACTGCATAATAAAATCTGGGAAAAAATCACTTTCCCTAAGGTTTTAGCTACCATGATCCAAAGCTATCAAGTATTTGGAAAGCCCTATTCTCTTTAAATGTTTTAATTTCCCACTTGTGTTCAATATCTGTTAAAAAATGTGCTTCCCTTCTCACAATTCAGTGGAGAATGTATATCTTTAGCACTACCTGTCCAAATAGCATGCTGGAGTAACTCATAATCTGAGAGTAAAAAAACAAAACAAAACCAACAAGCAAAGCTTGATCTAAGTTCACACATTATATAAAAGTTAACAAAATTTATCTTGGCTTTAAAGGCAAAATGTAAACTACAAAATCTTTAAAAGAAAACATAGAAAAGAATCTTACGGTATTAGATTGTGCGGTGAGTTCTTAGACAAACATTTAGAGCATGATTAATAAAGTGAAATTTTGATACATAGGATTTCCTCAAAATTAAAAAAAAATCTGTTAAATATATTGTTAAGAGAAGGGAAGAAAATTTTACAGGCTGAGAAAATAAACTTATAGATCACATGTGAAAAAGATATATTTTTATAACATATAGAGAATCTTCATAAAGGGATAGCAAAAAAAGGTACTGAGGATCGAACCCAGTGCCTTATGCGTGGTAGGCAAGCACGCTACCACTGCGCCACAATCCCAGCCCCTGAAATGGACACTATGCATGAAAACATACATAACAGAAAAGCATATGTATATGACAAATAAATATATGAAAAAACATTCAGTATTGCCATCATTTGGGAACTGCAAATTAAGAGTACATTAGTTATCATTGCATACCTATTAGAATGTAGGTTTTTCTTTTTAAGTGATAGTTCCAAATGCTGACAAGGATGCAGAGAACCTAGATTTCTCATACTTTTTTGGTGGGAATGCACAAAGGTGCAGCCCATTGGAAAACAGTTTGGCAATTTTACATAAAATTAATCATATATTTGGCATGCAACCCAGTAATTATGCTCCTAAGCATTTATTCTAGAGAAATAAAGAACAATGTTCAAAAGATAATCTCTATATTAAATTTACCAAAGAAGCTTGATTTGTAATAGCCCAAACTGTAAAAAAACCTGATGCCCTTATTACTGAATGGTTAACCATGGTACATCCATACCATGAAATACTATTCAGCAATAAAAAGGAACAAATTATTAATATATAAAATGATGTAGGTAAATTTGAGGTGAATCATGAAAAGTAAATAAATAAATAAATAAATAAATAAATAAATGGCAATATCAAAACATCACAAGAAATATTTTGAAATGATTGGTTGTTGGAGAAAAGATTGGTGGTTTCAAACAGTTGGGGCAGGGGACAGAGAGGTTCTATGGTTCTAACTATAAATTAGGAGTCGGCTGCGGGTTACCTGTGGCTGTACTCTCCTGCTTTTGCATCAGCAAGATAGATATCCTGCACCCAACCTTTTTATTATGTAACTTTTATATCTATACTGGGGATATATAATTGGTGAAAATAATGATACATATTCCCCATGAATGGAAGAATTTTTGGACTAGGGTGATATTTATTTGTTTTAGTTTTTCAGTGAAAATATTGAACACTATGGAAACTATTAAATTTTGGAAGAAATATTTTAAGAGTTTGAGAGGCAACTTATATAAGAGTTACAAGCATTGAAGACTTTGTTCTCCTTTTCATTAGGAATTCTTATAAGACACAGCAAAGAACACAACCTCCATGTATACAATGAGTAGAACAACCCCCCTTAACAGCAAATAGTAGAAACACATTTTTTCCCACTAGTGCTTAAAGAAATCAAGGTAACATGGAGCCCCACAACTAAACTCCTTGCTCCTGAAAAGCCAAGCTGATTTTCCCTGATAGCTGCAGAGTGGAAAGGAGATTCTATTGAGAATAAGGATGTAGCATAAACATCAGTATGAGAGAGCCCTGGGCATCTGAAATTGTAGGGGAAAAGTTCTGTTTGTAAATGTGTGTATACTTCTGTCACAGAACCCACAGCTAACATCAGATTCTCAAAAGAAGATGTCTAAAAAAGATGAAAATAAAAGGTTACTGACCACTGTTCTAGAGAGACCTCTAGTGGATTTTAAGAAGAAAATCAATTTTGGTCCAACTTCTGTGGCTGTAAATCTCTCTAAAATAAGTATGCCATCTTCTTGCCTCCTTAAGAATCCTGAAGTGAAGCTGATGGGGTACTTCCTAAAGTAATAGAGTGCTTCAAGGTCACCACTCTGTAAATGGATTTTTATGCCTGTCTGAAAATGGAATAGAAATAAGAGTTTGAATCACATGTATGTTGAGTCCAAGATATGTCTGAGATATTTTTTATTTTATCACTGTGATTTATTTTATTTCTTTATGCATGTCTTAAATGGTGAATATTGAGAAGTTCTTATTAATAGATAGTTTTTGCTAATTATTCATTATTTAAAATTTGCATTAACCTGTTTTTACTTGATGTGTATATTTCAGACATATAGTTTAGATGTTTCCATGAGAGAAGTTTTACTAGGCAAAAATATTGTCTATGGAATCTCCCAATACTTCTTATTATATATACATATGTAGTACAGTTTATTTATTCAGATTTTGAAATTATGTATTTATTGAATTCCTAATATTTATTATACTATTCTAGTTTCTACAGAAGAATATAGAAACATTAAATTTAAATCATAGAGAATAATCTTTGTTCTTTGGGATTATACAAACCAAGTACATAAATATTATATACTGGATACTATACCATATAATAAGATATGGTATTATGTAGAGTTTTCAAAACTGCACATAATGTATGTACATCAACACAAACAAGATTGAATCAGTATCCAACAAAATATTATATGTGGTCAAATGAGAACATCTTCCTGGTCCAGGTGTGGTGAACAACAGTTGTTTTACAAAAAGCTGACCTTGCAAAGAAATAAAAGCTTAGGAGATTGTATATATTCACATATAACCAAGAAAGCAAATTAAAACAAAGTGGATACCTCAAATTTTCTATATGATAAAAATTATTTGTTTCTGATATGAATACAGGTTGATGGGTAGATTCAATAATAGTTGCAAGTGAACACAGTTTCAGACCAGCTTCTTTGCAGATTGTTTTTGTAGTCTGAGTCTGACAAAATCCATCTCACCCTAATTTACAGATGGGAAGCCCAGAGTTTACAGAAATTAGGATCTCTTGAATGATAACTCAATTTCTGTCTGTAAAACCTTTATTTCAATTTGACACCAGATATAAACTCTCAGAAAACATTCTTAGATTCCCTTTATTTTCCAAACATAGTTACTTGTCTGGTCACATTGTCACTTGCGATGCATAGCAAACTTTCAGATAATTTGTATTTGATTCCTAGGAACATTTGTCACCCACTGGTACCTGGGAATTGATTTTATTTTTAATCTAAGCTCCTACAAATTTCCAAGGGTTATCAAGAGATTGTAATTTATGGCTTGCTTGTGAAAACCTAAAGAAAGAGATATACTATGCATTTCATTATCATATATCATTTAAAAATATTTATTAAAACTTCAAGGGATTTTATTTTCTGAACTCTAAAGGCAACCATATTCATATAGAAACAAAATATAGATGGAAATAAAACTACATGAATTTTCGGGGCTGGGGCTGTAGCTCAGTGGCAGACCACTTGCCTAGCATGTGTGAGGCACTGGGTTCGATTCTCAGCACCCCATATAGATAAATAAAGGTCCACTGACAACTAAAAAAAAAATATTAAAAAAAGAAAACTACATGAATTTTATTCCATTTTCTCACCACACAAATAAGTGCTTAGTACATATTGGCTGACTGGACAGATAAAGATATAGATACTTTTTTAAATGATAGAAATTGTACCCAAAAAGGTTTTATATGTTGTGTTTCATTTAACTTACAAATTTTATCTAGTCAAATAATCTTGGAAAATATTCCATAAAGAGCTGCAAATTTATATGATTTGTCATTTTCTGAAGTTTGCTATTTTTTTTTAATTTTGGTAATGAAGGGTAGGTGTCATCCACAAAATAGTAAACACAAGTGTTTATGACTTCTTTCTGTGACTAGAAAAATCATCTTTAATGTAGTTGTATGTTAAGTAAAAGTTAACCTATACTCATTTTCTTAAAGGTTATTGTTATAACAATTTATAAAAAGCAAATACAATATTGGTAAGTAGAATGAAAATCTTTATATTCCTTGAGAGATATTTAAATACTTACTATGATATGGCTGGATTAGCAGTTTGGCTTACCCAAATCATAAGAGTTTATTAAATGAATATTTGGTCCAATCAAATATCCTTGTTAAAAAGAAATAGCACATATTAGGTAGACTTCTTTTTCTCTTCATCTCAAAAAACAATATACCTTTATTTTAATCATTTAATATTCCTATAACATTAAAATCTTAAAGTTTAGAACTCTTCCAAGGTGTCTAGTTTATCATTTTGAAGATCAGTTTTTATTATGATGGACTCAAATGATTTAGTCCAAGGAGACAGAACTGAATATCCATTGATTCTATTAGATTAAGTAATTCAGCCTGTAGGAATTCTTTAGTTTTTCATCTGTAAAATTCTCTTCATTTTATGGACTTATTTTGAGGAAGGAAAAAGTTTATGTGTTAAAAGTACTCAGGAAAGACTTAGTACAAGATCAGTATCCATTCATGATAACTACCTTCAAAATGATTATTTTTTTTTAAATCTAATATGACATTGAAAAAAATATCTTGTCATCAGGTAGATTTTATTTCTGTAATAAGAGTCATTGAGAAATCTAGGGTTGTGTTACTACAGTAGGGAACTTAATTAATGGTTTTGATTTACTTGTTTGTTAAATTTACTAATATTCTTCATCCTTGCTTTTCAACATTTTGTATTTGAAGGATGTTAGACTTCTAAATGAGTAAGGAAAGTAAGGGCTTTGCCATTTCTACTCATAAGATCAGTTTCTCAGCACAACACACTTGATTATGGCATGCCTGAGCATTAGCAGCATCACTATTATCACTGCCTCTCTGTGCAGCTACAGAGCCCTGCTAACTAGAAAATCCAGTGGAACAGTAGTCTGCATTTTTTCACTCACCTTCCATGCTCAAAGCCATGATCTCCAACCATACCTGAACCACAGAATTCATTTACAACCTTCCAGCATATTTCTCACATAAGTCTCCTCATCTCTGGAAATTAGACAAAACCCAACAAAACCAAACTTGACTTTGCCTTTGATGTTTCTTTTTCTCCCATACCCCACGATGGGTCCATCAACCAATCCTCTGCATTCCGCCTTCAGCACTGCAATGCTGGACCTTTCCATATCCTCTTTTCTAAAGTATTAAAGAATATCTTAATGTAGGGTTTTCTTTAATTCACCTCTTCCCTCCTTAACATAAAATCTACAAGATGATATAGAAAGTTATTTAGATCCTTGTTCACCTCAGAGCTCCAAATGGATTTCTCATATCATTCAGAGTAAAAGTCAAAATATTTGCAAAATCTAATAAGACCCTCTTATCTTTACTCCTCCATACATACTTCTCTATTATATAGCTCCATGCTTGTTTCTTTCTACTCTTCCAGAAACTGAAACTGCTCTTGTGTATAAAAGTCAAATTTGCTTTTAGTTTATATTTTGATATAACTACATATTGCTAACATATGCATTTTATACAGTAAATATGTTACATGTGTGCATCATATGCTATTATATAGCTACTTTAAAATTTTTTGTGGTACTAGGGATTTACCTATCCTTATAGGTAGGGTAGGTCTCTCTCCCTCTGAGTTATATCTCAGTGTGTTTTTTAATTTTATTTTGAGACAGAGTCTCACCGAGGTGTCCAGGCTGTCCTCAGAATTGTGATCTTTCTGCTTCAGTCTCCTGAGTCACTGGGATTATAGTCATGTGCTACCATGCCTGGCTAATTTAATAATTATCTTAAAATAATACACAATCACATTTTTTTTTATTCTGAATACCTACAATCAAACTGGGAGCAATTAGAATTAATTATACCAAAGATATTTATACCTAACCAATCTTTATTAAGTTAAAATCCATGCCTATACCTTGAAATAAGACATTGGAGGAATCTTGGATTGTGAATGGCATGCAAAGTGTATATGACCAGAAATTAAATGTCATTTTAAATTTCAGAATACAAGTTAGTGTCATATTTAGGATTAGAACTCATAAAAGAAGATCTCCATTATGTCATATATATAGTTTAATGTAAGAGTAAACAGAACGAAGAATTAAACTATAATTTATTATTGTGCAAATTAACTCCCAGGTCAAAACTCACAAATTAAATTCTCTCAAAATGTCTTTATTCCTCACACATACTTATATTATTTTTAAGCCAAGTTTAAAAAATCTTTGAAAATAAAAATATGAACATTTTGTAACAATAAGATCTTGACTATTAATAGTTACATATCTTTACAAAATTAAATTTTTCTGATTTTGTTCATTTCACTTGACAATGGTGAATGATGTGTCTAGTAGACAATTACATGAGGTCATACAATGCATTTTCTTTTCTTTGTGGAGATATTTTCTATACTTTTTTTCCTACAAAAAGTAAACCTTAATATGATTTCAATACTACTATTTATAAGTTTATAAATCCAGTTGAGTAAACAAAATATAAAAATGATTTTTCATAAAAAAATTCTCAATAATTATGACAGCAATAGCAACAATAATAGGAGGATAAAATAGTAGCAGCATTAATGGGAACAGTTGTTTAAAATCATGGTTAATAGTAGAGGCTTTTAATGAAAATATTTAAGGACTGCTTCTATGTGCCACATGGTAAGCTAAACATTTAATCTTCATTATGATCTTGTAAAAAGGATTTTATTATGTATAAAGAATTTTCTTTTTCTTTCTCTTTTTATTTTTTGGTATCAGGTATTGAACCCAGGTACGCTTAATGACTAAGCCATGTACCCAGCCCTTTTTATTTTTTTATTACGAAACAAGGTCTAACTAAATTGTTTAGGGTTTCACTGAGTTGCTGAGGCTAGCTTTAAACTCTAGATCCTCCTGCTTCAGCTTCCAGAGCCCCTGAGATTACAGTGCGTACCACCATGCATGGCTTTTTGTATTTGGTTTTATATAAAATATCTGAAGCTCAGAAGTTTAAAGAACTTTCTGAAGTCACAATGGAGGTATGTGAAATGATTTAAATGCTTCTTGACTCCTGGGTAAAACCTCTTAACCCCAGTGTTGTAGAAGGCAGGGATTTACTGTATTTCATTACTGCAACCAATCTATTTGGTGAAGATTTATCTCCCTAATTTAGAATTCAAAGTTAACTTTTAAAATACAGATTATAATGGGACATAATGATAGTTTTGAGTGGAACTCTAAGTGGTTTTATAAAGATACATAAAAACGACAATTTGTAATCTTAGTTTTGCTTTATTTTGACATGATATTCAATAAACAGTTTAATCCATCTTCTATTGCACTTCAGAGACCAATGCCATAAACATCTCTGTCATAGTCTAATCATGACTTTTCCAGGTACAATTTAGATAGAAAATATATAAACATTTTCTTACAGATTTTTAATTGCACAAATCTTTTTAGCTTATCACAGAAAAATACACCTTTGACTACCTTAATTTTATTGTTGGAAAAACACTACTTTTTATTATGTCTTCCTTCTGATGAACTCATAAATCTTTTCAATATCTTATCTGTCATATGACTTTTAATCCACTGTAATATTCCTTATGGGAAAAAAGTAACAACTAGTAAACAAGGGCTCTGACTTCCAGGAGTTCATAATCTAGCAGAACTAAAGTAATTAGGAGCTCAATTTCTATTGATCATTCAGTAGGGTTGGTTCCTGATTTTTTAAAATATAAAAAAATCCAACAAATTATTCTTCTTTTTCATAAAAGAGGAAAGTTTTGTTAATGATTATTTTAGGCTTTTTCAGCTATTGTCTTGGTATTTAAGGAGACATGAAATTATTGGTAACATGGGTAACAACTGAGAGTTCTCCTCTTTCTGTGATTTAAATTTAAAAGCACAGGAATATCAGAACAGAATTTTGATATTCTAAATTTCACAGATCATTACTTAACATGTGGGTCTCTTTTCAAATCAGTGCTCTTTTTTCTCCACTGGATGGAATTTCTCCTTCTAACTTTTTTTTTTAAACCTCAAATTACTGGAGTTCTATGGAATGAAGACTGATGGAATGAAGGCTATCTAAACTTTCCTCCTTTGTGTAAAAATGTTCATCTAGCTATCAGGATTTAATGATTGTGCATTTCTATTTTCTAGGTCACGCATTATATGTGAAGCTAATAATAGTATTGATGGAGTGAAAGCAGCTACTCTCACCATTCCTTGGCTACCTACTATGTGTGAGATACTATGTTAGGCATTTTCCTTTTATTGTCTTTAATCAAACAAAAATCAAAAAAGGTAAGTGAAATGATTCCTGATTAACAGAGAAGAAAATTTTCATAAGAAAGCTCAGAGAAGTTATTCTTCCCAAGTTCATATAAAAAGCTGTAGAGATTTTGAACCAATGTGTCTGTCTCTGGAGACATGCATGTTTTGCTCAGTAGCAGTATCTTCTACTTTATTCTAACACAGCTCATCTCACCACTACCATTACATGATCATTGTTTCTCCTCACCCCAAGTCCTGCTCCACCTGCTAGAACTCTAGTAGTATTCTTGGGATTGGTTCCTTCTCTATCTGGTTCCTTCTTCCTGGTCAAAATTGTTGCCCATCTGATACAAAGTTGTATTGCTTTAAGTCGTGCCTTGTGGGTCTGCTCGATGAGTTGGGGTCCTGAGAGACGAAAATGGGGGTCCTGCGGGAAGGACGAAGTGGGGTCTCACGGGACAAGGTTTTGGGGTGATGGTCCACGGAGTCATTCCACCGAGACTCTGGGGTAGGTAAACTGTTCTGCCGGAGCAAAATGCAGAAACACCGTTTATTCCAGAAAGTGCAAAAGCTCATGTATGGTCTTCAGACCAATCATGGCCCAAAGTTACGAAGGGGCACCACTCTCAGGCAGTGCCAGTTCATCAGCATAGAATGGGGAAAGAGGGAGGGGAAGGGTTGAGAGTCAGAGAGTGCTCCTACAAAGGTGCTCTAAATTCTTTTAGCCTATGTTTCTAATTTATTCTGCTTAGTTTATGTATGAAAAGACCCCTATCTCTTAGTGTTCTGCTTCACTTGGATTCACTGTATTTCTTTGCACTTACTCCTATATTCCTTGGCATTTGTAATAATTTCTTTCTCTGCTGTCTTTTGCCTAATTTCAGTGTTTTAAATTTGATCTTCCTAATCTCTTCTCAGTACCTTTGGGCACAGAGCAAACTATCATGTCAGTAACGATTTTTACCTGATAGAAGAATCTAAATCTGGGTCTTATCCCTGTAACATATTAGTTGTGAACAAGTTATTTCATTTCACTATTTTCTGAAGAGGTTTTTATCCCTAGGTTAATCTAAGTCTCACAATATATAGTGGACCAGGTAGGGTTGTTTTGTTTAATTCATTATTTACATATTAACTCTCAAATTTATTTTCTTTGTTCAGGGTTCGGCATTTACATTATAGATCTTTTTTTTTTTTTTTTTATATGGGGGGTTGAACCCAGAGGGGCTAAACCCATGCCCAGGTTTAGTTCTTTTCTTTTTTATGGCATCTTTATTTTGTATTGATTTTCTTTATAATTTTCTGTTATGATTTGTTGCTAAAGAATTTAAACAAAGCAGTTAATGGTAATAGCAACTCTTGGGGCTATGTGTGTACTTTTGGACGTTCTCCTGACATGGAAATATGAGATGCTGACATTGATACCTTGCAAATGCTTATAGATTAGCTGTGGTAAAAACAGTGTAATGGATTGTCCAGACTAAGTTACTGCCTCCCGAAATAGCAGCAGTTATTCTAACATGCTTTTACTAGCTCCCTTGAGTTCCTATAGCTCTTTCAAACATTGTTATAGTGAGTAACATTTGCTGACACTTCTGCTTTCTCTTTTGCTCTCAAATAATCATTAATCATTTATAGTTAGAAAGGGAAAAACAAACACATACACATCCTTCCTTACATTGAGGTTGAGAGGAAAGTGAAATCTATTTTCATTAACCTTAGCCTTGTACTTCTCATTTCAAGTAATCTGAACTGAAATAGATGCTTTTACTTTGTCAAGCAAAGTAAATCCTCAGCAGAAGGTTAAGAGTCTAACTGACTAGCCCTGTAAGCTTTGCAAGATTCCCTTGGCTGCCATGCTGAGCTTAAGCGGGAAACATATTAAACTTAGACACAGAAGAAACTGAAGGTGTGGATGCTCACATTACTTGAGTGTACAGATGAATCTTCCGATTTCCTAGTGAATTTTGAGTAATGAAGGGCCACTTGTTCATTTTTGGAAACTCACAGTTCCTGATGTTTCCCAAGAGTCTGTTTAGTTAAAATGGCTGGAATCAAGGTCCTGGTCAAAAAATAAAAATAAGTTACATGAATCTCAGATCCCTGAACTTGGACTCTTCCTTCTTTTGTTCTGCTCACTTAAACTAAATACTTTTGTACATTTCGACAGATATCAGTTTGCAATGCAGAAGAATTTATAGCTCCATAAATGGGTTATGAAGTCAAATCTATTAATGCTATGAAATGTACAAAGTATTTAATCTGTATTCATTCTGCTTATTTTTTCATTTAAAGATGACAATAATATTCTGTGTTTCTCTTTTCTCATTGGTTTTATTTCAAGGACCAAATAAAATGTGATGTGAAAGCACATGTTGAGCTAAAGCAATGTAAAAAGTCATGCTGTAAGTAAGGTGGAGAATGGGTATTTCTATTATAATAACCTTTAGTTATCTAGATTCTAGAAACAAATACAAAATATGACAGCATTTTAAAGGCTTAATAGTTTGGATTTTTTCAGCTATCAGCAACTACTTCATATTTTAGTAGAATGATTAGGCAGACGAAAATTAATATTTTCAAGTCTAACCAAAAAAGGGATGATCAAATTTACTTATTTGAAATCCTAATCTAATTTGCTCTGTAAATTTCTTTTTTTAATAGAAATAATCTTGTAAATTTTTATTCTTGGCAATGATATGATACATACATATTGACACAAACATAATATGCACACTTTAATGAAATATGTGCAATTATGGAAAGGTGATATCACTTTTTACTATTAATATTTTAATCTTTTTAATTTTTAAAATATGTTGCTATTAGTATTTTTGTTATTTTTATATTTGGAAAGGCCATTAATTATTTTCTGATTTGATGTTATGTACAGATGAAAAGTATATGTTGTATGAATTACAGTATAATAAAAATAATAAATGTCAATATCTTGTAGAAAGCTTTGTATCTCACAGAGCATACTCATGAGTATGAATTTGCAAAAACCAGGTAAAGTACAACTTGTTACCTTTATATTATCAATTGAAATTTTAAGACTTTATAATTTGAGTGACTATGTATATTTTACTAAGAACACAAGATAGTGACATGTGTGTGCCATGATAGTGACATGATAATGACATCTTCTGACCCTGAAATCTGCACCCTTTCTGGAGCTACATGGTGTTGCTCCATTAGTGTCTGAGTGGTCTGTTATTTCCCTCCTCCACTTGTGCAGCTGCTTGTGAAATTCTGATGTAGGACATATATGTGATAAAATGATGAAGAACCTTCAATGAGCTAGACTAAATTGAGATTAAGTGAGCTCTTTGTCAACCCCTCACCTCCATTACCTCTGCTAAGAGAAGATGGTGCACTCACTGTATGATGTGCACTTGCTAGGGTGACCCCCATAACTGCAGAGAGCACTTGTATGCACTGACTGTGGCTTTGTTCTCATTATCTGTGAGTGGTTAATAACCATGCTCCATTTGCTCCCAGCTTGAAGGAGCTCGTGAGATTAATTTCTCTCCACAAACTGTAGCTTTTCTTAAAGCAAATTATTCTGAATTTTCTCAAACATGGCATAATTTTTCTTTTAAAATGAAAATTTGCTTTTGGAAACTATCAACATTCATTTGAAATCAAAGCTGGTGGGCAAATAAAAGGAAAATCAGGATGAAAGCAACATTGAGAAAGTTTCTGGGAGTGGAATTGGAAGACCATTAGGGGAGCAGCATGCAAGCTGCTGCAATGGAATGAAAACTTTAGTCACTGCTAACTCTTTGAATGCAGAAATCTGGATTGATCAGTTAACGATACTGTACCCGGAAACTCAAGATGCATATTAAGAAGATATTGGACTTTTGAAATGTGAATATTTTTCTTTTTCAGTCAAGTAGCACCTATCAGAAAATTGATATAGATGTAGAGTGGGGCAAAGTTGAAATTTTGAAGATTCAAATATTGTTGTAGTTATTTTTGGTGTGGATAATCCCTACCTTGAAACAGTCTAAAAGCCTACTGCAAATTGCCTAGTAAGTATAAGACATGTATAATTATGAGGGGATTCTTATGAATGACGAAGACAGTCTTCTCTTTCAGAAAATTCTAAGGTTTTCTGAAACTCTGTTCCAGAAGCCAAGGAAAATACAAGATATATACATATATATACATATATATTATGTATATAATATATATGTATATATACATAATATATATATTTGTATAAATACATATATATGTACATTTTTTTTGAGACAGGGTCTCGCAAATTTGATTACGGCCTTGCTAAGTTGTTGAGTGAAGCTGGCCCTGAACTTGTGATCCTACTATATCAGCTTCCTGAGTCACTGGGGATTATAGGTATGCATTCCCATACTCAGCTAAGCTATATTCTTTATTATAGCACAATCATTTGCAATTTTAAAGTAAAATTTAAAATTTTACTTTAAAAGTTGTCTCTAAAATCTAACAAACCTTTATCATATTTTGGGTTTGGAATGACAGACATCATATATGAATATGTATGTGTGTGTGACTTTGAATATGATGTGGAAAAAACGAAAGGAAAGATAAATAATGCCAAAGATTGTGCAAGGAGGCAGAGCACAATGGACTGGCATGTCTGTGACCAAGGTGATCGTGAGATGTGAGATGTGAAATGTTGGGTTTGCTTATGTGCAAACTGGACTGAACTTCAGTCACTGATAGTTACAAAAATTCAGGTCTCTATAGCAGCTCCTGCAAGGAAGTTCTATTTCTCTTTTGTTGCATTTTATATGGCAATAAGTTTTGCTTATATTTATTGGGAAAGCTCGAATTAAAGAATCATACAGATACAAATATATATGCCATTCACAAAAATAACTAAAACCACCTACATATTTATGTCCCATCCTTAAGGCAGACCATTGGTCTATGAAGCAGGGACAACTGGGAAAATGTCTGGAGGCAACAAGACAACATTGTATGGCAGATAAGATTTCAGATTACTTATGTTCCAGTCAGTCTCCATCAATAGCTAGCTGTGTTCCCTTGAGCAAGTTCTTTTCTCCTCCTCAGTTGTCTCATGGATAAAATGCAGGATGGCAACAGTTTAATACTCTTAGGGCAGGGAATTAACTAGTACGTTTAAAACACTTAGCAGTACCCAGCACATACTAAGTAGAATAAATGTTAATAATGGATTCTAAGTTTCATCTTGGCTCCAGAGAACTTTTATTATAGTCTATAATCATAACTCATTGTTATTTGGACTTTCTGATGGTCTCACTGATAAACTATTTTTTTTAATATTTATTTTTTAGTTGTAAGTGGACAGAATATCTTTATTTTATTTTTATGTGGTGCTGAGGATCGAACCCAGTGTCTCCCGCATGCTAGGCCAGCATGCTACCACTGCGCCATAACCCCAGCCCCTCACTGATAAACTATTATTATCATATTTATACTATGCATATAACGCTACCATTAAATAATGGATCGCTTGCCTTGGAGTCAGTGGAGATTATTCTCTAAGCCCTTTTAGCTTGGTAGTTCTTGTAACATTAGTTACTCTCCTTGGGTATGATTTACTTTTCTATAAAATAGAACATTGTCTACTTGTGGAAGTGTTATGGAGGTGAAATTAAATATTGTGGATAAAACACTTAGTACCAAGCAGGATAGACTCCTGATTTCTAAATGTGTGTGATATGTAGAAAGCAATGCAATTGGAGGGTGTGTCATGCATTTTTTCATAAATTTGCTACTATATCCTGTAGTATATATTTATTTGGAGTTTTGGAACTGCGATGATATATTAGAAGAGTTAGTATCACAAAATATATACTGGCACCTCCTGAAAAAGTATCCTTGGTTAAATGTTAATTCATTTCCTCAGAATAGATTTTGTAATGCATACTAAAAAAAGTGCTCAGATATTTATGAGATGCCTAACTTCATTCTAGATACAGTGTGGTTTGTCAGTGATTATAATTAGATTTGCCAATGCAAGTCAGTTGGTCATTGTAGGAACCACAACTGATGAGACTGAGGATAAAGACAAGAATGGCAATAACATTTATTTAGATGAATTAAGTTTGGCATATTCTGCATGCATGTGATACATACATTATAATTCTAAAAACAATATTCCAAAGTAGTTATTATTTTTTCTGATTTGAAATGGGCAAGCTTAAATATTTTTTGCAAAGTCACAAAGCAAACCATCAGAATAGCCAAAATTCAAGCCCTTAGTATTACTCATAGTTTTCTTCAAGCTTGATTAGTTAGGAGAAAAAAAAATTGTTTACTACTATTCTGATGTCCTGTTGCCAAGGTAACAACCATTTTCAGAACTTATCCAGAGAATCTACAAAACAAGTGATATTACTGTTAAGTTCTATTTATGGACTATATCCTTTTGAAACATCTGTTGATGAGATACTAAGGATTTAGATTAAAATTTAAAACATGTTTTTGAATTATACATATTTTTTGCTTTTTTCCTTAAAGATAATTTAAAAGCTTCGTTATTTGTGATGGGAAATATCCAAGGTATTATAACTGGCATGGTATTATAACTGACAAAAATTGAGAAAGAAAAAACGACACATTTCCTTTATATGATAAACCATAATAATACAAGGAGTAATTTCAAATAATTTTATAACAGTAATGCTTTCTTAAATAAAGAAGTGTCTCAAAATTGAACACTTTGGAAAAAGTCAAGTATTTTGCTAGGCAATTTTTTTGATGTTTAAATCTTGCTTTAATTTGAGAGAACTGCAAAGAATCTGAACCACAGCAGTGTGCTAGGGTAAATGCCTCTGAGTTTTCATCTGTGTAGACAGTTATCCAAGGTGAATGCATGAGGAGTGAATCAATTTGGAAGACTGAATAAAAATTAAAGCCTTTTCTCTATCTTTTTAAAGTAGCTGCTAAAGTATAAAATAATTATTGTATCTCTGCTGTGTGATGCTCCAAGTCCCATTCCTACTGCCCTGAGAAATGAGAACAAATTCCCTGGGTGTAAGACTTGGAAATGAACTAGAGGAGAAGATGTATTTTCAGCTTCTGTAATTGCCCTCACAATACATTTTCAATAAAACAGCACTGAAGGTAGTGACCGTGGTGGATGAATGAAATACAAATCATCAGTTAGGCTCATTTGAGGATAGAGTTATCATCATCATTATAACTCTATTTCTAAGATTTTTAAAAATGCCATCTATTTTTTTTAGAGTAAGCTGGTGTCAAAGTTTGAAAGCTTAACACATGAGAAGAGAATGCAAAACATTTCTGTCTCTTTAAGACTTCTCTATTGTCTTCACAATGTCACAGATGAATTGAGCACTTTCTGTATTCAGGCATTATTCTAAGAGCTTTATATTCAGTAGCTTAATTATCAAAACATTTCTATATAGTAGAAAATATTTTATTCCCATTTTACAGGAAAAAAATATTGAAGTGCAAAAAGAGAAAGCAACTTGTGCAACTATCTACAGTAGTGAATTCAACCCTGGCTGGTTTACTCCAGAGGTCATCTCTTAATCACTGTACTAAGTCACCTTCCTGGAGTTATTTAGCTTTTGGCTATAGATTCAGTTTCAAATTGTCTCAAATATTAGCTCCACTAAATATTTGCTTTTCTGGAACCACTTATAGCAAGGTATTTAGAATTTTATCTTGGTTTCCTTATCCATAAAATGAGATAAACAATAATCTATCTTCTATACATGTGAGCATTAAATAAAGTGATTAGCATGGTATCTGCCAGTGGCACTTTGAATCCCAAAGTAGAACTTTATTAAACTTTGTTTCAGAAAGAACTAATGAAATTTAGTGTACTTTTATAGTCTATTTTAGGAACTGGCAAAATATTATGGATCGATTGCTGTAATTAGTACAATAATATGGAAATAAATGCACACTGCCCCAATAAGTACAATCAAGGTTATTTTTTCAGAGTTTCATTAGCTAGGGAGTCAACCACCATCCCTTCACAGAGACTCAAAGGCAGGTAGGGAAATTGTGAACATTTACAGTGGAAAATAAGTAAGGCTTCAGGTGTGCACTGACTGGAAATATTTTGCCTGATCAAGTGGAGCCTGGCTAAATTAGTGCAGCCATAGTATATGATTGTGGATAGGAGCATATTTGGGGAGAATCATGTTAGAAGTTGGGGCAAAATTAGGGAAACTGGCAATTACTGACCAAATTTTATTCACTTTTGGTGGATTGCTTCAAAGGTTGTAGTTTACTTCCTAGGGGATTGCTCAGGTTCTAAGTCAGAGTTCTCCACTTCCATATGGTTACGGTATTGTTTTTTTGTTGTTGTTTTTTGGTGGTTTTTTTTTTGTTTTTTTGTAATCAGACTCTTTGTATCTAATTAATTTAGCTAATAAACAACAATGCTAGAAATGATGGAACTGAAGAGGGAAGATGAACAAAATTGAGTTGTCCTTGATTTCTACTTTAGCGTACTCCATCTCTTCCTCTTTCAGATTACCTCATACTTTATTATCTCCCTAACACAACCCCACCCTTTATCTTTTTTAGTTTTTTTTCTTTCTTATTAGAAAGATTATTATTTGTCAGTATGGATACCTGAGAATGAGAACACAGTTCTGAACTTCCCCTCTGACCTTTGCACATGCATGCATGCCTATGCATACGCGCGCGCGCACACACACACACACACACACACACACACACACACTCACACATCCCTGAAGCTAATAAGGCTCAAAGGTTTCCCTCTGTTTTGCAGAATTCCCAGCAAGTGTTTTCTGAGAAATCCTTGTGAAGAAACTTTAAAGCATCTTCCTTCTTTTGGGAAAAACCAAGCAACAAAACAAACAAACAGACAACACCCCCCCAAAAAAAGCTTGTATTCTTGACCTTGTTTCACATTATATTGTACTGTGGGTTTCCCTACTCAACTTCAAATTCAATTAAATTAACAACACCAACCAAGTCCCTAGCATGGTTGCCTTCAATATCTGCGGAATGGATGAGATACACCAATGATACAGGCAGGGGGCGTTGTATAGTCAGAGATAAAATGCGTGCATGATTGACCTACCATGTTGTATTCACATTCACCGCAGCAATGACTCTGGGAAAACTAATGTGTCATTTGCTTTCTAGATCATATTCTCAGTCATCCTCAATTCATTGTTCATGCTAGGAGAATAAATAGCATCTGCCAGAACAGTTCTCTGTGATTTTAGACAGATGTGAATGTATATAAATTTTACTAAGTGTCCAGTTGGGATATTTGTAAGACATAAGAGACACACAAAAATACAATGTCTACTCTAAACTATTTTCCAGTTGAAGTCAAGTTTGCTTTTCTTAAAATACCTCCCTAGACATTCCTCTGGAAGGACAATTCTGTATATGGATTTTTCTTTTTTGCTTTATTTGCACTTATTTTATGGTTATAGTTTCAGCTCCCTCTAAAAGCTGTATTAAGAATTTTATCTGCATTTGCCACTGTAATGTTAAAGTGTTACGTATGTTCCCAGCTGCTGAATTTAGCAGGTTACATCCAATAGATAATAAAGACACTCTTTTTATACAAGGTAACATTTATTTTAGTCATATTATGAAAGCAAATGTGAAGGTAAAAATGAAAGGTGAGAGAGAAAGTGAAAAAAATGCATCACTATATGGTAGAAAACACTAACACCTGAAGTCATGTAGCCGGGGAGTTCCAGGATAGCTTTTCGGGGTCCTGACTAGGAAGTTAGAATAAAGAAAGTGTCTTTCTAACAAACTGTGTGACCTAGTGTTCCCTCAAGGACACTTCATCCCTGCAAAGACTGGTCAGATACCAAAGGGAGCGTGTTTGTCTTAAGATAAATGAATGTCTCTGGGTTTTCCTGAGCGAACAAAACCCACTGAATGGTCTGCGTTCTTTAGATGTTTTGTGAAGGATGTGTAAAAGTCATGGCAGACACTGTTATGGTTTTAGATGTGCAGTGTCCCCCAAAGCTCATGTGTGAGACAATGCAAGAAAGTTTAGAGGTGAAACTATTTGGTTAGGATAAACTTAACTTAATCAGTGTGTTAATCCACTGTTAGGGATTAACTGAGTGGGACCTGAAGGTAGGTAGGGTGAGGCTGGAAGAAGTGGATCCCTGGGGGCGTGCCTTTGGGATTTGTCTTTTGTCCTTGTTGAACAGAGCTCTCTCTGCTTCCTCATCATCCTATCTTGAGCCACTTCCCTCCACCACACCTTTCCACCTCAATATTCTGTATCACCTCAAGCCCAAAGGAATGGAGCCGGTGTCTGGATTGAGACCTCTGAAACCGTAAGCCCCCAAATAAGTTTTTTCCTCCTAAAATTATTCTTGTCAGGGTTTTTAATGACAATAGCTAAAATGCAGACTAAAACCTGCACATAGTGAACATTTTCAATATTTTCCTTAGCGTCTTTAGCAACCTGAACCAAATAATTTGTAGAAAAACTACAGAGTAGATTTAACATTCCTAACACTTATTTGTTTAATGCTACATCACAAATATTGGTTTTGTTTCTATTTTTAATTTGCTTTACACAATATTTCAATTTCTAAAATGACATCTAAATATAAAATTCTCTGAAATTTCATGATTTCCAAGGAAATATTGTTTCTGCTGAATCAGTATATGACCCTTCATAGCAGAGGCAATTGTAAAAGAATTTCCAGAAATATCTTCAACAGATTTTAAATTTCTTTAAGCAAGGACATTAAGATAATACTACTTTCCTATAATAGAAATAAAATTGCCTAGTTTTATAGCCCACACTCTGTCTTTTCAAAGTCTCTTTGATATATCATTAAAAATATTTTATTCTGACTATAACTAATAATTATTTCCACTTCGGGTGGCATGTTAGGTTCTAAGGGTCATGTGAAGTACTTCAGATTTACTCCATTGTTAGATCCCTAGGAAAATACAAAGTGGAATAATTAGGTTCTATTTTTACCCTCCACTCTTTAGATTTTTTCAGATCTAAAGAAATTACATAAGTGGCCCAGCATAAGACAGCATAATATAATGGATATTTGGGAAAACTGGGAGATCACTTCAATGAGGGTTAATTAATAAGAATTCATAAGGATACCAGTGCTACATAGCTGCTGTGAATTGTTAACAGGTTTTTCCTAATCTCATGTGTCATATATGCACAAGTGTATTTATTTTTAAGGAAAATAGTTGTAATACACAGTAAAATTTCTGAATTTTAAATGTACACATTTTAATTTGAAACCTCACTCCAACACTTAATCACTAGAGGATTTGAGAGAAAATTGTTTAACTTGTCTGAGTTTCTTCCCTCATATGAAAAATGAGGTTAACATGATTGTAATAGTAAAAAGATACATATTTTTGGCCCATTTTCATTTGACACACATAGGATTTTAATTCTCAATTACATGTGTGAGACAATGTAGGAATACCTGGAGGCAAATGATTAGATTATGACAGTTATGACCTAACAGTGGATTGATTCATTTGTGGGATTAATACTTGGAATGGATTTATAGGTGGTTCATTAGAGGCATGTAGGTATAACTGGAGGAAGTAAGTCACTGGGGTCTTTGGGATTTGTATTTTTTCTCTACTTCCTGGCTGTGAGCTGAGCAGCTTTCCTGTGTCACACCCTTCTGCCATGATGTTCCGACTCACCTAGGGTACAGAGTTATGGAATCTGCTGACCATGGACTGTGAACCAAAAGAAACCTGTCCTCCTCTAAGTTGCTCCTGTCTAGAATATTGATCATAGTGACATCAAGCTGACTGAGGCATTCCAGTTTCCCATGCAAGAGAGAGGAGGGTCAGATGGGTACTACGGAAATACCCTTGAGCCAAGTTGCTTCAGATGAAAAATTTAATGTATATCTTTTAACAGGTTTTGACTGTGTCATGTGTTATCAAAATGCTTTTATACTGCATGTGTTATCTACTTTACTCTCAAGGTTGACAAATTCTATATCAACAATAAAATTCCGGTGTATACATTACCCTTATGTGGTAAAATGCAATGGATGAATGTTAAACTCCTTTGTCACTCCTTTTCTACAAATAGCCAGTCTGTATATTGGCCAAAGCAGAACACTAACCCAAGTGTAAAATCTAAATTTCAATGCCACTGTTCCCAAGCAGGTGTTAGCATGTAAAATACAGAGTTTAGCCAGGTATGGTGGTGCATGCCTGTAATCCCATGGACTTGGGAAGCTGAGACAGGAGGATTACAAATTGGAGGCAGCCTTAGCAGTTTAGCAAGGCCTTAGCAACTGAACAAGATCATGACTCAAATTAAAAAACAAAAAAGGACTGGAATGTGGCTCAGTGGTAAAAACATCCCGGGTTTTAATTCCTAATACCATAAGTAAGTAGATAAATAAATAAACAGTATGTTAAATAACATATACAGTTTAAATCCAGAAAATTTGGATTATTTTATTTGGAATAATGACATAGCAAACATTTAGGGTATTAATTTATGTAAACTCCTCATTAACTTGAAATTTATCACTGTTTATCTTATAGCCTGGTTTTCACTGTCAAGAAATAAAATTTTGAAATTTCATGTTTTACTTTTCCCCTTTGTCAAATATCCACTGCAGATAATGTAAATCAGTTGTCAAAACCAAATTTAAGAAAAACGTTCTCATTTTACAAGAGGCATGGGTGTTGGAGTAGTGCATTCTATTTTCACATCTATGGAATAGTCAATAGACACAGGAAAACATACACTTACCTTATTGATGTTGAAAGAATTATTGAACAGGTAATGCATTCCTGTAATTATACAGATAGCTCTGTATTTGATAAAAATTCTCAAGAAGACTTCGATCATGAAGAATAGACATAAGACTCTCTCTACAGCTAAGGAAAAAATATAAGACTTCTTTCATTTTTTTGCCTTAAAATTTTTTAACTGATACTTAAAACATAATATGTATATACCTATGGAACACCATGTGATGTTTTGATATCTATATACATTTTTTATGTTTAAATCAACTTAAAACAAACTGTCTCCTCAAATACCATTTCTTTGTTAAAAGCACTCAAGATTCTTTGTTCTAGCTTTTTTTATGTTTCTTACTTTTTTCTTTTTTCTATTTATTATTTTTAATTTGTTGCTTTTAGATATACATGACAGTAGGGTGTATTTTGACATATTATACATACATGAGGAGCAACCCATTACAATTTTGATCCCAGTCTTGTGGTTGAACATGATGTGGAGTTACACTGGTCATGTATTCATATACGAACATGGGAAAGTTATGTCCTATTCATTCTACAATGTTTTTTATTCCCATTCCCAACTTCCTTCCCTTCATTCACCTTTGTCTAGACAAATGAATTTCTATACTTCCCTACTCTCTCTTGTTATTGGATAACATTCACATATCAGAAAGAACATTTGACCTTTGGTTTTTTGGGACTGGCTTATTTTACTTAGCAGGATATTCTCCAGTTCCATCCATTTCCCAGCAAATGCCATAATTTCATTCTTTTTTATAGCTGGGTAATATTCTGTTGTGTATATATATACTACATTTTCTTTATCCATTCATCTGTTGAAGGGCACCTAAGTTGATTTTAAGCCCTTTGAGTATAAGCCAAGGAATGAGATAATGGGGTCAAATGGTGGTTCCATTCCAAGTGTTCTGAGAAATCTCCATACTGCTTCCTAGAGTAGTTGTACCAATTTGCAGTCCCACCAGCAATGTATAAGTAACTGTTTTTCCCCACATCCTCACTAACATTTATTGTTACTTGTATTCTTAATAATTGCCATTCTGACTGGAGTGAGATGGAATCTAAGTGTAGTTTTAATTTGTAATTCTCTATATTGTGAGAGATGTTGAACATTTTTCCATATATTTGTTGACTATAATTCTTCTTCTGTGAAATTTTCCATGTATTTGTTGACTATTTATATTTCTTCTGTGCTTGCTCAGTTCCTTAGCTTATCTATCTATCTATCTATCTATCTATCTATCTATCTATCTATCTATTCATTTATTTTGGTGCTAAGTTTTTTTAGTTCTTTGTAGATTGTTCTTTGAATATTAATGCTCTATCTGAGATGCAGGTGGTAAAGATGTTCTTCCATTCTCTAGGCACTCTGTTCATATTTTTGATTGTTTCTTTATGAAGGAGCTTTTTAGTTCGATGTCATCCCATTTATTGATTCTTGATTTTACTTCTTGTGCTGTAGTCCAGCTTTTTTAAAACAGTACGTTGTTGTTACATATGGTCACCATAATATACAACAACACACCAGCACTTCATCTCTCTGTAACTTGGTACACATTAATCTAATTTTCTCCCTTGTCCCTCACCCTATCCTTCCTGGCCTCTGGTACTCACCAGTATAATTTCAACTTCTTATGCTGCTGACTATTCTAGATTCGACATTTGAATGAGCTCATCTGTTACTTGTGCTTCTGTGCCTGTTCATTTCATTTAACATGATGATCTCCAGGTGCATTATGTTTTCTCTATTGACAGCATTTCATCTTTTCTTATGGCTAAATAGCATTTCATCATATGTATATATGTCCCACATTTTCTTTACCCATTCATTAATTGATGGAGGCTTAGGTTGTTTCCATTTTCTTGCCCACTGTGAATAATATAGCAATAAACATTGGAGCACAGAATTCTCTTGGACATACTAATTTCATTTGCTTTGGATATATGCCAGTAGTAGAATTTGAGATCATATAATAGTTCTGCTTTTAATGTTTTAAAGACTCTCCATAATGTTTTCCATAATGGTATAATCATTTTCTAATTTATTTTGAAATAGAGGTATAAAAATGGGTATAAACTTAAATCTATAAAGGAAAAACTTTTTAAAAAATACCAGATAGCCTTGGACCATGATAGCTAAAGTCTGAAAGAAGATGATTTTTTTTCAGATTTTACTTTGCAATGTTTTTTAAGGTAGGTGAAGCAGGCTAGACTGGCAACTTCCAGCAAACTATTAATTAAATAAAAAGGGTTTTGATGTTTGTAGACTACAAAAATTACAATGAAGGGAAGATAATGGTGAAGAGAGATGTGTTTTATAAATTCAAAGGGATTTGACATCTAGTAATTTGATTTTACTAAAGCCAATTGGTTATTCTGATAATTAATTCTAATATTCTAATTGGTTATCAGAATAACCAATTGGTTAGTCATGACTTCATATTAATTCTGTTTGTAACAGCATTTTAATGACATACAAATTTCAAATGCTTTTGGGAGAAAGATAAAATGAACCTTAAGTTTTGATCTCAATTTCAAATTAGTAACCTTTAACTTTTTTGATAGAGGAGGAAAAAAAGAATTTATATTAATTATTTATCTAATCATTAGCATATTTTTGTCACAGGAGAAGAGATGTCTCCAGAGAAGGAAAAAAGGATTTCCCAGAGGAGAGAGGGAACTAAACTGAGGGCCAGTGTGGTTCTTGTCATAAATGATGGAAAACAATTTCAGCATGAATCAGGCAAAGGCATAGAGGTTTATTACCGACAGTAGTTACACATTTAAGGGAGAATACGGGCAGTCTCAAGAATGAGAAGCAGATCTGACTTGGAATGGGGTGTCCAATATTTATAAAAGGGCTATATCAGGGGCCAGACTAGAAGTAGATCCAGGGTGGAGCTGCACAATTTCACACCAGTTTTCCTGAGCTTGCATATTTCCCCCATTTCACAATGGGAGAAGCCAAGAGCTTGTGGCTCAAGACATAACTGTTTTCTACATATCAACAGCTGTGGATGTTTCCTTTAAGGTTCAGTAGTTTTCTGTTTTTATCTTAAATCTCTATGCCACTTTCATCTGCCTGAGGAACTGTGACGTCATTTCCTTCAACGAGCAATATGTTTGATATTAAAGTGATAGGTGTCCTAAATTTGCCTCCCTTTCTCATTAGTTGTAAGTTATTGAAATTACCTGAAATCAGTTCTGTAACAAGTTATGAATGACTGAACAAATTAATGATGTATGCTGGCTTGGATAACTTTATTGCCTTTATTTTTTTAGGGAAAAAATGGAGCTAAAGGAAAATGAAAATTTAATACTTGGCAAACCACATCAAAGATCAATATGTTACTTCTAGGACTGGAGTGCAGCTCAGTGGTAGAGTAGTTGCCTTGCATGAGCAAAGTCCTGTGTTCACTCCCTGTTCTGGAGAAAAAAATAATTTTTTTCTCCATATTCTCACTCATTTGACATCTTTTATTATTAATTTGTATCTATTAATTGAGTGTCCCATTTAGAACTGCTTCCCAAACATAATGATTCTTCTTTTCCTGCCTCAATTTTTATGGACTCTTGTGAGTAGATGTCCCATTTTTTTTCACATTTTAATCATCCTTGAAGATTTTTCCTCCCCAGGAAGAAAGAGACTGGATATAATGACTGCCTCCTACTGTTAAATAGGTTGAAAACAAATAATGAAGGAGAAATAGGCTGAATGTTAGTCTATTGTTATTAAAATATTTTAATAAGAAACAAACTCCTAGGCAATCATTGTCCCCAAAAGGCAAAGGAATTAATTCCTGTCTTTACTCCTCTATTTTTTCACTACCATTAAAGAGACAAGATGAAGAGTTTTGCTCAGAATAAAATTGTCATATTTTCTCAGCACAGAAGTACTTAATAGTGATTTATAAAGCACAATGAGAAATAGACAATATTTCAAAATTTTCAATAGATTTTTTTTCTTTTTGTGTTTATAAAATAAAACAAAAATAAACATTCAGTGATCACTTTTCCTGATACTAAAAACCATGTATTCTCAATTTGCCCCAGTAAAATACTAATGCCACCATTTTACCTGTGTGAAATTAGAAAAGTGCAGGTGAACCACGAACAGTTACATTCTGAAATTTTTAAACCTACCTAATTTCTAATATTACTGATATTCAACTAGTGGGTAGATTTCTGAGTTTTCAAACTATATTTATAGACTGTGAGAAGAAAAAAGCAGTCATCATGAATAAACTAAGGAGAAAAATCCTGAAAAATTTTATTTGTAGAAGATTAATTTACCAGATTGCTGTGTATTGGTTAAGACCTCATTTTATAGAAAGGTTGAATCATATGAGATTCTGTTTGTACAAATCTATTAGACAAATATTAGAAATTTTACATAGTTCAAAGTAACATAGTTCAAAGACCTGTTGCAGGTCTTTTTACACAGCTGCCATGGTAGTGAAGAGGATAAGATAGATGGTAAAATGATCAGGTAGTCAGGATAATTAATAATTAATAATTAATTTTTTTAATGTAAAGGCCAATTCATGAAGTTAACCTGTAGAAACATTCCAAACATTCCAGTCAACTCTTTTGTCCTGGGGTGAAAAGAACAGGGAGACAGGATGGACCTGAGTGAAGACGACAGACTCCAGGACTAACCAATAGCATTAACATTTCTCCAACACCTGTTTAGCATAGATTTTGACCAATACCTATATTAATGCCTAAAACAGCACACCTAAATAGTAACCTACTATTAGGTCCTCCTTTGACTACTGAAAGTTTTACTTCTTTTTCTCACTTAAAATAAAACTTACTCCTTTCATTCTGGCCTTCCCTTGTCCATTGAGTACATTCCTTGAATTCTTCAGACAAAAATCCAGAAAGAAATTGACTGTGAGCTTCTGGGATCTACTGCAACATGGGGGGACATGGCCCACCATTGAGAGCTCCATCAAGCTGCTGAGTAATAGAGAAAAATCAAGCTTTGCCTGCTGCAATCCTTGGAGCTGAAACTGCCAGGAATTCTCCTGGTCTGATTAGCTGCTAAAAATAAAATGGGTTTTCTCAGGTGCAAGAGCCTGCAATTTATGCAGACCCCACCACCAGCACAAGTTTCATTTCAAATCCAGTTTTATTAACAGATATTCTTTCCAGACTTAATGATTTAGCCCTCTTTATTAACATTCACATTAATATTTCTTCATTTATTCAATAAATATTCACTCTGGGCCTATTTTACCAGACACGGTACTGTGGAGTTTTGTTATACTATTGGATATTATCATTGCAATCCTTAAATTTCCAGTCTATGGGCTGGGGATATAACAAGGCCTTGGGTTCAATCCTTGGCACCACACACACAAAAAATTACAGTCTAGTAGAGCATACTTAAAAGGAGTGAAATATATGTATACCATTATAATCAGAACTAGGCACTAAGGAAAATATATAACATAAAGGAAGTTATTATATAATTGACTAGGGGTTTTAAAAATAGCAGGTGTTCTGCAATATCACTTTAATAAAAGGGGGGAAGGGGCCATGTGGCTTCTTGACGAGTTGGAGTCCAGAGAGAATGAGAAAGAAGGGGTCCCCGGGTTAGGAGATATGGAGTCTCTCTGGATGGTGGCAATCCGCGGAGCCAAATTCCCCAGGCCCGGGGTGTAGGTAAAAATCTGCTCTGCCCAAGCGAGATGCAGAGATACCCAGGACAAGAAACACACCCAGGCAAAGAGCAGAAAAACACCATTTATTCCAGAAACTACAGAAGCTTACATGCACTCTTGGATCAATCAGGTCCAAAGGTCACAAACAAAGGGGTGCTCTCTGGGAAGAGCATAGTCTATTAGCATAGAATGGGGAAGGATGGAAGGGAGTGGTGGAAAGGTATGGAGAGTGCTCCTACCTACCCGCCTTTTTACTTTTATTTTGAAATGTCAGTGGGGCCTGCATGGCCCATAAGCAAGCATGTTGGAGGGCTCTGTGATAATCTCCTCATGGGAGAGAATCATTCCGCTGGATTTTCCAGACTCCTACATACTGCATATGATAGAGGGGGGGTGCTAACGAAGCTATAATCTGTCTTAGGCCGTGCTCCTCTGAGCAACTTACCCGTCATCAATTACAGCTCATGCGCAAGAGAAGGGGCAGACAAGACTGCACCTGCCTTAGATCGTGCTCCTCTGAGCATCTTACCTATCATTGGCTGTCTAGCCTGTATGCACGTGCCCCAAAATGAGCTCTCTCCCAATACAAGGGGTGATGAGGTTGGGAGGACTTGGAAGGGAAGGGGTTAGGATTGGTCAAAGCTGTGAAGCCTTGTGTCTCCAGTGAAGATGAGGTGGATGAGCTTCTCATATGTTCTTGAGGGCTGCGATCCATGTGGCAGGATTCTATATATTTGTTTGCTTAGATATGGGGCATATTTGGGACATAAATATGATTGGGGCATATTTGTTGGCTTAGAAGTGGAATTGGGCTTTGACCCTCTGAGGCCAAGGATGAGATCCATCCTGGTTGCACTGGGGACAGTTTGTTTCATCCCTGGCAAGTGAGCTTTTGTTGGCTGGGTTGCAAGGCAGGGAGGAGAAAGTGGCTGCTGACAGGTGAGCCATTGTGCCGGGGAGGAGTTTGTCCCCGAGGGAGCAGTGCTGCAGCCAGGGGGCTGCAACATTGGGCAGGAGTTGGATCTGTGTCTCTCTCGCCTGTAATATTTCTTTCCCCTAGAGAGTAGGAGACGGGGAGGAGGGAGAGGAGATAGGTGCCTCTGAGCCATCTTTATTGCCTTAGGCTTTTCCAGCCATCCGGGAGCCGGCTGAGGGGCTTTGTGGCGGTGGAAAGTCACTTGCCAGCCAGCTGCTGGTCGCTGGCCTGATAGCAGTCCTCTGTCACCAAAGTGTTTTCCCTCCAGAGGGAAGAGAAGGCAGTGGTGCAGAAGAGAGGAATGGGCAGAGGGGTCAGAAGGAAGAGAAGGCAGAAAGAGCCTGCCGATTGTGAGAAGAAGAAGGAGAATGTGAAGCAGATTTAAAATAAGCATTGTCTGTGAAAGCCTGATCGGTTGCACTCTTTATGTTTGAGCAACTCTGGCCCACCTGCGAGAGGCAGGGATGTGGCCTTGGCCAGAGGAGGTGCTGGCACAGTGTGCCTGGGAATTTTATCTCCGCAAACAGTACTGTGGCAAGGGCATGGTCTCTTTAAGGCTTTGGAACAGTTTTTGCTAACTGGCGTGGCTTTGTGTCTTGCCAGAGTAGGGCATTAGTGCCTGTGACCTGGCCGGCGGTGGGCTGCGGAGGGGAGTGGGCTTGCATGTGCCTGGGACTATGGCCGGAAGTGGGCACACGCTGGCTGGGCTGGGCGCACAGGCCCACTGGACTGCAGCTGCTGGCGAGTGCACCGGTGCTGGCCGGGGTAGGGGTGGGGGCACCGACGTTTGCCCTGCGGAGCCAGTAGAGGGTTGGTGGTTCTAACGCCACTCGGAACCAGGGCGCTGACGGGCTGAATCGCTGCAAAATTGATTTGTTTTACTCTTTCGCCTAGTGACTTGCAGGGGAACTGGGTCCCTCAGAGCAGTGCTCTCTGTGTGGGAGTTTGGGATTGGTGCGGCTTGCTGTGGCGGAGGGGCTGTGAGCTCCCAGGGGTGGGGCTTGCACTTTGCGAGAAGGCAGAGGTGCTGCAGGGCAGCGCCAATCCCAGAGGCAGAAGAACCACAAGGCAGTAGCCGGTGGGGCCTCTGAGGAGCGGGGAGAGGGAGGCTGGGGAGAAGGCGGGACAAGCCCTCCTAGATAGATAGCCAAAGAAAAGGGAAAGTCTCCCATAAGTAGGAAGAACAGTGAGAGATAAGAACAGAAAATGTTTTAAAAGTAGGGTTGGAGTCACTGGGCTGATCAGACCCTTTGTGACTATTAGAGAAACCAGGAAGTAGATATTCCCTGAGCTAACTTTATCACACAAAGACAAACATAAAAGACAATGACAAAATGAGCTGGTGTTACCTTTACCAGCAAGACAAACAGGGGAATCGCCATGAATTCCTACCCACCGAATGAAGAGGAGTCAAGAAGCCTGTCCCATCTGGGGTCGCCAGTTATTGCTTTAATAAAAGGGGGGGGGGCACGTGGCTTCTTGACGAGTTGGAGTCCAGAGAGATGGAGAAAGAAGGAGTCCCTGGGTTGGACAGTGGCGATCTGCGGAGCCAAATTCTCCAGGCCCTGGGGTGTAGGTAAAAATCTGCTCTGCCCCAGCGAGACACAGAGACACCCAGGACAAGAAACACACCCAGGCGAGGAGCAGAAAAACACCATTTATTCCAGAAACTACAGAAGCTCATATGCACTCTTGGACCAATCATGTCCAAAGGTCACAAACAAAGGGGTGCTCTCTGACAAGAGCACAATCTATTAGTATAGAATGAGGAAGGATGGAAGGGAGGGGTGGGAAGGAATGGCGAGTGATCCTACACTGCAAGTTTAAAAAATTCTGAAAGGACAAGTCATATGATTGCAGAGAAGTATGTCCAGCAAAGGGAAAGGCAAACATGGGCATCCACAGGCAGAATATCCAGTGTGAGGAGGTGATCAAAGTGAACAGACTAGGTTGTCCAAAAGGAGAATAGAAAAAGGAGTGATGAAAAAAAAATAATGACTGGGAAATAGATTTTTGAGAAGGAATATAAGCCAGAAGTCTCATTACAATGCAAATGTAATTGTCCCAGTGAGACATGGCTTACTTGGGAAAGACTCTGGTATGCAGAAGAAGGTGAAAAGAATGCATTTTAATGGTAGAACTGAGAATAGTTTCCCAAATGAATAATTTGAGTGTAGTGGAAAGAGGCATCCAGAATGACTTCAAGATGTTTAATTGGAATAGAAGGAAGAAACTAAATTTCTATTAATGTTCCAGAAAATGTGGGAAAAATAAGTTTGTGGTAGAAGTAATATTACAAATTCAGTTGTATTGTTATTTTTATATCATGCTACATTTGAGAGACCAAGTGAAATGGAGTTTCAAGTAGCACAGCAATTAGGATTCAATCATAGAAGCATAACCAAAAATGATATGGCAAAAGAGATTCATTATAGTGATTAGACCTTCCCAAACTGCTGGAAGCCATGAAGAATTCTTGGGAAGACTGTTACCTTCACTACTGGTAGTGGGTAGTGTTTCTGGAATCGCTATTTGACAGCAAGGCTGGCAACTGGGGAAAAATCAGACGTTCTCAACAGACTTGGCAGTATAGAACTAATTCACAAAATAAATTTAGGACAACTTACAAAGACAAAGTGGAATCTGTGAGAACAAACTAGAACATGTGTCTATGTCTCATTTTTTTCTAACCTTGATGGTGAAAATTGAACTACATAAGAAGCTAGCTGGCTTTGCCACAGATACACAATGTGCTTGGCCCTAAATCAGAGAGGCTGGAAGAGAAAATAAAATGAAGTCAGAGAGGACTGGTTACTATGACCTTCCCCATTAGCAAGGTAAGCCAGCACATCACTGAAAATTTGTATAAGCTGTAGCAGTACCTGGCACCTGTATCAACACCCTTTATGTAATGGTTCCTGCTTTGCTTCTAAATTTTTTTTTCTTTTCTGTTGCCAACCCTAACTTGGAAATATACAGGGAAGATAATTGTGGGAAATATCATCACATCTTAACCATTTGACAAAGGACACAACCACCATGAGGATGCAGTTATATGCAGTGCACCTAGAATTCAGGAAAGTACACGTTTATCTAATTGTAGATCTCCTTCAAGATGTCTACTTAAAGTATACGTCTGGGTTTATTAGTGCAGAGGGATGGTACTTAATGAAAAGTTACCAGATTACATATCACCAAAGGGGTTCATGTAGATAGAAGGAGAAAAAACGGTGTTTCTGGGATGATCCAGTTCTGGATGTCAGCAATATGAAGAGGAAAGAAACAATTTTAAGTATAGGATAAAAATATAGCAAGATAGGATCTAGAAGATCAAACAAAGATAGATTCAAGAAAGAAAAGTGAAGTTTTATTTTTAAAAAGAATTCATGATTGAATTTCCTTATTGAAAGAATAGCTTAAAATTTGCTTCTTTATTGTTTATGCAGATATAAAAGATACAAGACAGTCACAGAACTTTCAGCATCACCAAATAAATCATTTGAAATATATGTTTTTCCTTCAAAAATGAGAAAACATGTCTATTAAAGGAACATGTCAGCCGGGGCGTGGTGGCACAAACCTGTAATCCCAGCACTTAAGGAGGCTGAGACAGGAGAATCACGAGTTCAAAGCCAGCCTCAGCAATGGCAAGGTACTAAGCAACTCGATGAGACCCTGTTTCTACATGAAACACAAAATAGGGCTGGGGATGTGGCTCAGTGGTTGAGTGTCCCTGAGTTTAATCCCCAGTACCAAAAAAAAAAAAAAAAAAAGGAAACATGTCTATTAAGGAAACAATTGAACATGTCTTTCTTAAAAGAATTATATGGACTAGAGCACAAACTGAGAATATTCCATTTTCAATCTTTAGCAATCTACACAGGGTGATTATTCAATAATTGGACAGTTGTTGAAGTTTGTGACATTCCACTATATTTTTAAAAATTGTAAATTATGTAATGATTATTATAATAACCTCTTGAGCATTTTCTTATTGAAAGAAGCACTTTTACAGTTCTTTGTGCTGTATGTTATTAAACTTTGTGGACACAATCATTTTTCACTAATACAGATTATCTATATACCTGAATAAAGCCAGAGGGACAGAGTTTGTCTTTCCTATATTATTTTTTCAACTTGATAGTTAGATATTCTTCGGTATCTGTCATGTTGTTCATAAAATCTGTCAATAGCCTATGATACTACATGCAATACTATCTTATTATTTGTGATGTTTGTTCTGGAAATACTTCATTCAAACCATATTCTTAAATTAAGGACTTTGCTTTCACACTGTAAATATTTTGTAATTTTATATATTTGTTCAAATCTGCAATTGTGTTGGGAATTTTACCTCAAACAGGCAAGTTTCCTTGACTGCTTTTGGCTATAAAGTTTTTCAGGCATAAACTAAGTCCTAAAAGGAAGAAATCTGTGGGATAATGTTTATTCAGAAATTATTATTCTATATCTTCAGTATTGGCTGGTATCTGAGTTATGTTTTTTGCTGTGCTCATATGATTACTAGCTTCTTCAGAATTCTCTTCATCTTCTGGAGTTGGACTTTCCTTATTTAGATTTCTATGTTTAAACAAGAGAATTTATAAAGAAATCAAAAGGAGACACAGAAGCAAGGTGCAGAGGCAGAAATGGCTGCTCATTGGAGCTGCCCCCTTTATTAGCAATAGCCACAGGTACTGAAATTCTCAAAAATTTAGTGGTAGGTATTGATTCATTCATAATTATTTATGTAAATATCAATAGGTTATATCAATAGGTTACCTTAGGTTACTGCCATCATTAGTACATTATTGTTCATTGTATCATTAGGCAGGTTACAGAGTCAGCAATATTACACAGCTTATTTCTCAGTAACATTCTACCATTATAATATGCAATGTTAGGAGCTTTGTGTAGCTATTAAGAAAGTCCATTGTCTGAAGTTACTGCTAGGTGGGCAGGTCCGGGAGTGAAATATTTGGCCAATAATTGGTGAAATATTGGAGTTATCTTGCAAGCAAGTTCCTTTATTCCCAGTAGCTCTCTGCTTGGGATCTCGATCAAGGCTGATAAGACTCTTGCACAGAGCCTCCTCATGGAGGGCATTTGTATAGCAGCTAGGCATCCGGTGCTTTTGCATACAAACTTCCCTAGCAGCTGGGCATCCCATACTTTTGTATAGAAACTTTCCCAGCAGCTAGGCACCCTATACTTTTGTATAGGAACTTTCTCAGCCCAACCAAGCATGCCACAGCTATTAAGTCATCAGAGACCCCAATCCCAAACACAGAACTCTTATAAGAATCCTATTATTTTGTACATTTGAGGTATTCATCAGTCTGTTTTCACTGTTCCACTTTGTGAAGTGTTTAGCTGTGTTCACAACTTTTGGAGCATAGCTATGATCTTTTCCTCCATAAGATCCAAATCATAAAGGTAAAATGCTTTCTTTGGCCAGAAAATTGTTTATCTACTTATAGATCCTTATGGTTCCTTATCTGGGTAAAATTCTATTAATGGATGTTCTTTTAGAGTGATCTTCCAATAGCCAATAGTCCTTATGAATTTGGGAATTCTAGAAAACATTAGCTAAACTTAGTAGTGTGCTTTCAGAAAGCCAAGTTGCAAACAAAATCTTGAACCTACAGAAAAATGAAAGGTCGTTAGAAAGTTTTCTGCATTCTCTTTTTACAAAACTTCCCGAGGTGTTGTCACTTGATTCTTTTAAAAACTTCATCAAAACTTAAGCTTTTGCTCATACTGTTTGTTATTTGAAGGAAAAAGTAATGTTTCCAGCATCTTTTTCACTGACCTGATTTCCATAAATAATTATGAATGAATCAATACCTACCATTAATTTTTTTTTTGAGAATTTCAGTACCTGCGGCTATTGCCAACTGTAAAGGAATAGCTCAGCAACTCAGAGTTGACTCTGGAGCCTCTTGACCTTAATTACTCCAGAACTTCAGCTTCTGCCCCTTGAGTTGATTCCCTGGTTATTCTATGGCTGCCCCTTGCCTCACCGAGAACATCAGAGGCCCGGAAGAGCACTGCCCATCGAAGTATCTTATCCTGTTACCTATTATTTACATTTCAGTCAATTTCAAGTTATAACTTGTAAAAGTTCCAATTTTCTTGCTTGTTATTTTTATTTTTTTATTTTTTGGTATTAGGAATTGAACTCAAGGTCACTCGACTACTGAGCCACATGAGCCACATCCCCAGCCCTATTTTGGGTATTATGTAGAGACAGGGTCTCACTGAGTTGCTTAGTGCCTCGCCTTTGCTGAGGCTGGCTTTGAACTCACGATTCTCCTGTCTCAGCCTCCCAAAGTGCGGGGATTACAGGTGTGCCCCACCGTGCCCGGCTCCAATTTTCTTTTTTTTTTTTTTTCTTTTTTTTTCTTTTTTTTTTTGGTACCGGGGATTGAACTCAGGGGTACTCGACCACTGAGCCACATTCCCAGCCCTATTTTGTGTTTTATGTAGAGACAGGGTCTCACTGAGTTGCTTAGCACCTCGCCGTTGCTGAGGCTGGCTTTGAACTCGCGATCCTCCTGTCTCAGCCTCCCTAAGTGCTGGGATTACAGGCTTGAGCCAC